>KB672490.1:3897947-3913548 GCA_000349145.1 Anopheles dirus
CGAAGAAACAGGGCAACAAACGCATCTCTCGGCGGCATAATCATCGCGCGCGCGGACTACAATCGACTAACAGCAGATGACCATGCCCCTGTGCGAACGCCCGTACGACGGACGCGCGGATGTCGAACAAATAATTGACTTAACAAGGCTGCAGCGAGCAAGCAAGATGCGCATTCCATTCCCGAGCTGGACATCCTTGCCCATCCGTCCGGGACTGTCCTTCGCCTGTTCCACGCCTACGCCGCCAGACGGTGCAAACAATTGAATCGCTTCACGAGCGCCACAACGACGGTCGACGGGAGGTTGCGCAATTTGCGAATGAAAGTGAAAGAGTAAATTATGTGCTTTAGACCACCGAAAGAAAAAACCTACGACAACCCTGTCATTATTCAACGTGTCTAATGGCGTAAATTGAGAACGCTTTTCGGCATTGATCGTCCGTCATTTTGGCAAATAATAACTCACCGAAGCAACCTATAATTGAAGGCGAAGACTTTCGATCCCACAGACACAGACACAGGCGGTGCTGTGAACGGAATATCTGCATTGCACCCCCTCGGTACTATTCGGATTGTCCGTTTTGACAGCTTTCAAAATGTAATAGAACCTCACAAGAAAAGAAGCCGAAGAGACGGAATGTTTTGGTGATTTCTTAGCTAGGACAGACGCCATGGCATGTCAATTCTGAGAAATTTGTAATAATGGCTAGTACTCGCAACAGCTACAGTCTGACGGAATCGCAAAACTCTTGAACCACTCTATACGAGCATCCCAAATGACGAGATAGCTCATCGTTGGGAATCTTATTTTTACGGTTTTCTAACTAGTACAACCCCAAACCCTGTCCGTAGTACGGATGAGTTCCTTTCACACAGCCCAAGGATGGCGAAATTAACAAAGAACAACATTGTGTATGTTGGGGAAGTGAGAAAATAAGTCTGTACTGTCCATTCTCCAGCTGTCACTAACCGTAACCGCAGAGTTGTGACGGCTGTGGAGAAGGAAGTGAGCCAGCAGGGACTACAGCGGTACGGAGTGAGTTGGTCCAAAGCAGGAACCATTATTTACCGAGGCACAATTTCAACTGGAGCTTCCCCAATTCGGGAGAGAGAGAGGAAGAGATAGTGCGTGGAGTGAGTACACAGAGCGTAAGTTTGACATTTGGTCAGCCACCGGGCGACCACCCTCCCCAGCAAAACCTCAGTGTAAGGGACACGTCCGGCCGAAGTTTCACTAAATAAATTCTCATTCCAGCAGGCCGGAAAAACATCCATTAGGAAACTTTGACCAGCTTCATTAGTAGAAACAGGACTCCACTACTGCAACAGCCCAGCGGTCCTCGAGGCAACGAACGTGTAGATCTTCGCCTTTTTTCCCCCGGGGTAGAAGTTAGCAATAATTGGATTTCATTTAAATGAAATGAAGGCTAACTTTTGACCACCACCCTGCCAACCCCGTGGGACTTTCTCCGATTTCTATAATCTCCTAATCGCTGTACTTACAGGCACCGACCGTAGCGTATCGTTGTGTCGGGTTTTAATAAAGCCATTTGGAAATGCGGTACCTAGAGGCACGTATCGAATGTCGCACCTTTGCAGCACATACACACAGTCACATCCCTGAGCGGAATATTCTCGACATTCAATAATAATGAAAACATTAAATCCTGACATCCCATGGTCTGGAAGTCTGTGTTGGGGTCGTTCACGCAATGTGCGTGACTTCCGCCGCGGGGCACACGGGTAGCGCTAGCTCAAGTCACCAGGGGCAGAAAATAATTACAAAAACTTCCTAATCCCGTCACACCTACCCCCGGCACCGTGCTCCAACAGTTCCAAGAAAAAGGTCGTGGGACACTTTTGTCCCATCGCATTAAATCCTGCTACGCGAGGTCGAACGACGGGTCGAATGTGTCCTGCGGAGAGAGTTCGCGGCACAAAAGAAATCGAGATTAACGTGCAAGGAAAAAGCAGCGCGTGCGTTTTTATTTTATTACGTCTTCTCCTGGGCCTGGGGCTTTTAAAAATCCACTCCCATGTAGACTTCACGGCACAAACTTTTCGGATATATCTTTCTCCAGCGATGCCAAACGTAGTTAGCTTTAAGTCTCGCGTCTCACCTCTGATTTCTGAAGGCACACGCGTTCATCTCGAAGGATGCTGTCAAATTTCGTTACCATCGACGTGAGACGCTCAGTTGCTTGTTCCATTTCATTCTCGTCCGGCGGCGGACTCCATCCGGAACTGGTTCCATCCTGGCAGCGAAACTTTGAGCACGTACCACTCCTCTTTTGGCGAAAAGTAAAGTCAACCGTAACACCGAACAATAAAGAACTTGAAGTTTTTCGAATTAACCCATTTCGGTTGAGCACGAACGATGACGACTTCTCCTTCCCATTCTGATGCGCAGCAACAAAAAAAGGATCAGGAAGGAAAGGAACCACGGAACAATAAAATGCCACCTGAACGTGAGGGAATGTTAATTGATATTTCTGAAACCCGAAGGGAACCCACATCCACACGGAGTTCTTTCACCGTTTTGGTACGGATAGTGATCAAGTTTGCGTGGTAGAGCATGAAGGTGGGTCAAAGATAATCTTCTAGAACAATCCCAACGGCAGGGTGATAATTCACAGCACGAAACCAAACGAAGAATTATGCAAAACACCTCGCCAGAAGCGCTCCGACGCGCTAGAAGATTAAGAAAAACCGGTAACACAGATTGCAGTTCTTAAAATAAGAAATGATTTCATCTCGCGGCGTTCTACAGTGCACGCGTCTTATCAACCTACTTTCTTTTTCTACCCCACTCATCCTCGGCCTAGTGGTGAGAGGTCGTCGCTTACTTCGTGCCGCACACGGTCGTTTGATTAATGCCTCCACCTACCCAGTTCGTGATCGCCCTCACTAGATGTTGACGGTGAGACGATGTAAAGGTTTTGATTCTATCTACACTCCCCGACTTTAACCAACAGAAAATTGTCGACAATATATTCGCTTAGAGCCTTTCAAAAACACATTTCATCCATTTGCATGCCTTATACCATTTTTTTAAGTAAACTAGTTTTCCAATTCCTTCATGTATCGAGAACGATCGCGTCTTATAACGACGCTACCACCAGTGGCTGACCGTGTGACTAATTTGTGTTGGTTTGTCTGAAACCCTGGCCCACCCTGGGCAAGTATTTGCTCAGTTGAAGGTGGCGAGTTACAAAAAAAAACATTCACCGATCGAATGACAACACACCGACGCTTAATAGGTGAGTAATGTTTACGTGATCGGTATTTTCTTTGCCGCGAGGTTCGAAGTAGCTTTGTCATTTCAAGCAAACACCATGTGAAAATGCATATGCCTAAGTGACTAATTACACTCAATGTCGGTGATGCATTTTTGGCCGGTTTCTGTTTGCAACGGTTACTCACTTCCACTACACGGACTCAAGTTCTTTCTCTGAAGATAAAGCTTCAGACACCAGCAGAACCGTGTTGCTGTCCAGCAAAAAGCAAAAAAGATGGTTGTAATCATCCACAACCGTGCCACCAAAACATGTTTCCCCCAAACAAGGAATTCCACACGCCGAACAGTCATCCCCCGGTCGGACTTGATAAGCGTTAGCGTTGATCCCCGCGGTCGGGCGCGATTAAAACAATTTCGAAACACATGCTAATCACTGTCAGAATCACACACCGGGCACGTGGATGCATCATGTCCCGGGGGCCTTTCGAAAGAGAATGTTATCAAGTGTCTGAGGACGAAGGCATCTCGGGAGCGATGACGGGAAGCGGAAAAAAGACCAACCAGCCATTCCAGGGCAACCGCGATCCTAAGGGCCCCCTTTATACGTGATGAAGAACGAAGACTTCGGGAGCACGGCGCGCACAATGAATTATTAATCTCGCACAGTCTGCCCAGAAGGAGAGCGGTGTTAGGGTGCGGAACCGCTCCACCACATCCCCAGCCTCCCGGAATGCGTACTATGCAGCCTTAGTACGGTGTTGGAACGTTGTTGGAATACAGCGAACGCATAAAAAAAAACAGCACGAGAAGGAATTTCAAGAATGCAGCCACTTCACAATTAATGCGTACGTTAGGGCATCCGCAAGCAGCAAGAGCAGCAGCAGCAGCAAGCCAGCAGGACAACAGCAACCAATACCATCAGCGCCGGCGCATCAACAGCAAGAGCAGCAGCAGCAACAGCGCCAGCTGTACCAACGGACGCTATTCATCTTTCCGATCGAATAACAGATTCACTCCGAGGTATTAGGCCTCGCGCTATATTTATTGCTCCATATTGAAACGGGCTGCAAGCCAAACCGGACCGGCAAGAATCAATAACTCACGTCTGGCTTGAGCGGATAGAGGCTCCTGCGAGTCAGAGAGTCAGAGACTGCATCTTCATGACATCGATCCGGCTGACGGCGCGTGCGTGTGTGCGTGTAAGGTACGGGAGAGAAGAAAAACAGAAGCTCGCATATCAACCACACCGAGACCGACAGGCAAGAGTCATCCATCCGCAGGCCGAACCGATACCCGAAAGCCAGTCAGCCAGTCAGCCAGACAGACAGACAGACAAATCCAATTTCCTTCACGCCGTGTCAACCGAAAATACGCCGTAGGCCGTTTGTGTTGCCCGATGAAAAACCATCCACCGACGCTGAGTCGCAGGGTGAAAATCAATTCCAATCCGACCTCCGGCTTACCTCCGACCTCCGAAGTCCCGCCAACGGTGGAAAGGAACACCCTGTTGCAGGCTGCTGTCAAAATAAAGTATTTTCCTTCGGCTTTCGGCTGCTTGCATAAGGATTTTGGGAGATTTTTCTTTCTCTTCATGCCGACCCCGAGTTTGTTTCATTGCAGTCGCATCGATTTTCCCCGTGCGTCTTTTCGCCGGAAGATCTCCCACAGGTGCGCTACACGAAAAAGAAACCGCGTTGTACTGAGCGATTCGTTGCTTTCTTCCTAAGTGGCTATGAGTGCCAAGGCCAGTTCCCAACTGCCCCGAAGGAGGCAACATAACCAAACCAAAAACAACTTGAAAGTCGTGTCCATTTTATGGGCACTTAGCAGGCGATATTAAAAACGAACGCAGATCTTTCGAGCAGCGGCGCTTCAGGTGAAACGAAAAACAAATTTCCACCGTCATACAGGGCATTAGAAGATGAAATTGTTGGCCCTGCCGGAGGTGGAGAGCGAGCGTGCACTGGAGAAGTTTTATTTTCTCGGCTCAAAGAAGTCTAAGAACACCAAGCAAGCAATACGGTAATATTAATATCCGTTTGATGATCCGTTCCGTTTGGTTGGATCTTGCTCCCACTGGATCCAACAAAAAAAAAGCCAATTCCATGCGTGAGTCATCATCGACTGACTCATCGACGAAGTTTTGGGGAGAAATTTGTACAGCCAACTTCCAGACTCATGATACCGTACTGCAGCCCTGCAGCCTTACGGCTGTTATATTTTTGGAAAAAGACCCTACATTAAAAATCGATTCCCGTACTCAGGACCCTCCAATTTTCTCGCCCTCCGCTGGCAACCTGCAGCCATGCAGACATTTTAAAAATCCGCACTTCCCAAGCACTGGGGCGTTTGCTGCAGCTCTGACTTGGCTAGAGGTTGGGGAGCAAAGCCCCAACTCTCGAGTCCGTTATGTTTCTTGTTTCTCTCGATTCCGACCGTGTAGACGGACCACCTGCACACGGAAAAGATGCACAAAGGGCACCATGTCCCGCAGGTATCTCCATCTCTATCAGACAGCGCTGGAAGCTGATGACTTGGCGTTTCAAGACGTCCAAATTTAGTAGCGATATCTGGTGAGTTGAAGAAGTGGAAAACAACGCAGAACTTGGCATGTGAGTAACTTCCCGCCCACCCATCCTGCCACAGATACGTTCTCCAATGCCACTTCTGGACGAGTATGGGTGTGAGATTTGAGAGCGAATTCGAAACAAAACAAAACAGAGAGCACTCCCACGTCCCAACGGTCCGGGGTCCGATTAGTTAGCGGTGGTTGAAAGTGGTCGAATGACTCGGCACCAAAATTAATCGCCGTCGTGAGGCCGCCTCGCTTATACGTGTAGGCGTTTCAGTGGTTGGTGAACTTACTGTCCCATCGTTCCAACAACCAACATCCACCAAAACCGTTCACGAAGTCAATCACGATTTCCACCCGATAAGATGTGAAACAGTTATACGGGGTGCGACGATGTCTACGACGACGACGACGACGATGATGACCAATTGGATGCTAGCCTGTCGCGACGACGGCCACTTTACCTTCCTCGCTCTCCTGGGCGACCCAAAATGTCATCGAACTTCAATCGCCATTGTCGCGGCATTCGTTCCAATGTTCTAACGTGAGGTCTGCTACTGCTGCATTGGACCATTAATCTAGCCCGACCCGCGTTTTTAATGTTCTTCTTGTTCACAAACTCGCCTGATGAACTGACCACACCGAGCGTCACCGTAATTAAAGGGTTGCCCGCAACCGCGTCTGAAAGAGCTCCTGGTCCTTCGTTGTTCCGCATCAGAGAAAGGTTTAACTCCGAGAAGTCACTCCAGTGCGCACCTGCGAAAACCTTGACTCGCTTATGGTGACGGTCTTCGAGAAGCTAAACGAGGTCATTGCCATAGACTTTGCGGATGACTTGCTAGAGGAGGTCCTTCCTAACGCCAAAAATCAATAGGGCAGTCCGTCGAACTTCGCCTCACCGAGGTTACGTGACCGAGCCCCCAGAAGCTAATTTACACCACGGAATTAATTAAGGCAAGATTGTTGAACGGAGGTGTGTGTATGCATTAACTTGTGATTCTCTACACAAAGCCAGCTCCGTCACCGCAAACTTCCCGAGCTAAAGGCAAGCTTTCTGTTGGATCAGATTAGGAAAGTTCTACCTCACCGTCCAACGGGTAGAGAGAGGAATACATTTTAATTTTTCCCTTAAACCACCTTCATTTCCGTGTGGCTCTTTAAGCAAAGCTTTACCGCCACTTCCAGAGGCAAAATCAATATCACTGAACCACCGAGAGTAAACAAAACTTTGCCTTCTGCCACCACGTCGAGTTGCAGCGAGTTGATTTGTGTTCGGTGTTCTGCGAAGGATCTGGGTCGTTAGACAGTTTGCTACATCGTATCCCTTCCCAATCCGGTCAGGGATGAGTAGAGCGAGGTTTGCTAAATGTGAAATGAAAAATAATGTTTGCAAACGTTCCTTCGTCAAAGAGGGATTCCAGCTTGTTTCCTGGCTCCTCGAAAAAGCACTCCGGTTCACCCCTGTTAGCCATCGGTGGTGGATCTGTGCTCCATTGTGGACCTTTCTCAAAATAATTCATCATTTTCCGGTCACCGTTTGGGCGAGGAGCCTAAAACATTTCTCTGCCCACTTAAATACATGTTACGAGATAAAAACAAACACAACTCCAAGCAAGAAGAAAAAATCGAGACCCGACTGTGACGGGTAGCCGTTGTACTACCACATCGACCGCACCGTGCCAACCAATGTCTCCAACAGACCGAAATCCGTTTTCAGAGAGTTGGAAAATCTCGTCAAACGTCATTGGATTTCCACACCGCCACACACAAAAACCGTCTAATTCATCTTCTTTCATCATCTCCGAGCGCCCTACTGGCAGCGAGCAGCACGGCAGCAGTCCACCCGAGAAGGGCAAGATTAATAGCTACCCACTCGAAATCCGGCTACTATTTTTGTTCCACGGGATTCTGCGATAAAGCGCAGAGGGAAAGAACGCGCCTTCTGGTGCGCCCTCTGTCGTGAGAATTAGATCTCCGAACTCCGGACCTATCTCCAGGAAATCTATTTTCACCGATCGAATGTATCGCTCAAACGCTTCAGGTGCCGTACTCGCACAGGAGCAGCTCCATCATCCACTCGTCCCGGAGAAAAGCTCACGGTCAATAAAAACATAAAAAATGCATTACGTGTGTCTCCTCGTGACCTCCGGCGTTGAGCCAGCCGCAATAAACACGTCCGCCTCTATCTCTCTCTCTATCCCTCTCCCGTTCAGCTACGGACGCGTCACGATATTCGACAAATTGGATTTCGGTATTGATTTTTATCTGCCCCTCGAATTTTCAATTCATATTTCGTGCCTCTGGGAAAGCTGGATTCCAAAACCAGATCCATATGGGACGGGAGAGACAGAGTAGAAGCAGCGATATCTGTCGATCAGTGGGGCTGACAATTTCTCAACGACTTTTATTTCCTAGCTCACTTTTTCAGTTATGAGCTGCGCCCTAAAATGCCATTCTATTGCCGTTCGGTCTATCAGGCATAGTCGTGAACATGGATATAAATAAAAACCTCCCGTTTCGAGGGTTCCATCCGCATATGCATACGCCGTTACTGCCTCCACTGTCTGGAGTGTATGTATCTCGTCACGCAATACCGCACGCAAAAAGAAGGCAAGATAAACATCCACATCCTTCGCATGCCGAGGGCACACGTGTCTGTGCTGTGTGCCGACAGGGGTATCTTGTCCTCTTCATCAACACTGAGAAACAGAGCAGGGGTTACCGAACAACCTCCAGAACAGAGATTCAAAAGGAGTGAAAACGACTCCGTGGCTCGTCTTGCTGACGCCCGGTTTCTGTCACACGTACAGTCTGTCGTGTCTCCATGGCACACACACACTCGGAAATAAATGTGCCTATTAACTCCTTCTCCGGCTGATTGGGCCAGAGGAAAAGCGCGATAGGGCTCATTCGTCCCCCTCAAGGCGCAAAAGGATATCCCATTTCTTACCCGTTACACGTCGGCAAATAATGCCTTTCTGCGTTCGGTTTTTCCCACTCGAGAGCAGAGTGCGAGAACTATTTTCGGTGTACTTTTAATGATAATTTAATGGTTATGGTTATAAGCGGCCGACGGTAGACACATACACACACACACACACGAACGCCGACCCTTTTTTGTGACATGCGTCTGGGCCCTGTCCCTTCCGCCTATCGGGCAATCGGAAACACGCACACCCGCTGGAACAGCCGTTTCCTAGCATCTTATCGTTCAGGCAGTTGCAAGTTCGTTCGTTCCAACACTTTGAAGTGTTGGATCTCACCGACACGGTTGCAGTCTCGATGGTGACGCGGTTCGAAGGACCAACAAACGCTGACTTCAGAAGGGAAAGAACAACACAAAACGACGGATGCTTTTAGAAATATTTTTTTATCGTTTCAAAGCGAAAGGGACACCCCTCGTTGAGTATGGTCGAGTATGGATTGTGAAGAAGGAATTCATCATACTCAAACGCGAAACAAATGCCTGTTAGACGAAGATGCACAAAGCTTGATGAAACATTGTGGCCGGAAGCGATAGTAGTGTAGTTCGTCTCAACCAGCTGCTCAGATAACGCGAGATGTCTCTGGAACCTTCAATCGTCTATCGGCTAACCGTTTTCAAGGGTACACACAGCGTGTTCTTTACAGATTCTTGGAGAATCCCAAACGCCGAGGGGAAGATACTCCCGGTTCCTCCCCAAGGGAGAGTTTATCCGGTAAGTGTTTTTTTTCCTTTTACCCCATTTTAGTGCCTGCCAGCAGAGGTTGTAAGCGACTCATCGTTTCTTCCACCCTCGCACGAGAAATACTCGTTTTCCATTATCACATCGATAAAGGTTACATCAAATCAAGTGTAACGTTTACCGTAGCGTAGAGGCCTGGTTTAAGTGCAGCTGTACTCCTGTAGCAGCAGCAACTGACTTGAGACATAACATTTTCCTCCCCCTAATCAGTGAAGATGTTAGGAACCTTCATCCTCAACCGCACCTCCACTTGCTGCGATTGTATTGCGCCCTTCGGAACTGTTACGACGTGATAACCTGTCAAATATTTACTGTCAGCTGCTCCGCAGCACCGCACGGAGATAGCACAATTCATCCACGTGAGATAAGATTAATGGTCCGGAGGTGAAATCGGGAACTGCGCATCTAAAATCCGAAGATGGCATATCTTGGAATCTTGGTATCTCAAATCTTGAGCGAATGAGTAGCGTATTTGCCATTGTTTGGACTTACTATTTTTAGACAGTACTTGATTATTAATTTCAAACGACAATCTACAGATAAATCAAGCGCCCGACAATGATGTGGAAGCGCCTCCATGAATCTTCCAACGCAGGCCAACGAAATAACCGACCGGCGTGAAGCTTTTCAAACGAAGAAAACTAAGTAAATAAACAAACACCTTCGCAAGCAGACGTGCCCGGGCCTGGAAGTAAAACAACAACAAAAACCGTTTAGTGACCGCTAAAACGGAAACAGCCTAGCATCGGCCATGCAGCTGAGCGTTCGTGTCCCGCAAGCACGCAAACTCTTCCTTCTGCTCTGTAGGGGACCTTGAAGAATTGGGCAGAACGACCGAGGGCGGTGAGGTATACCTAACCTTGAACGAGGTATAGCCAATTTTGACACCCCACCCGTAGCATCTCAGCATGCGTCTGTGCGCGCACGGAACGTCTAAAACGTCGTCGTCGTCGTCATCGTGGCGACGGAGCTGTCAAAAAAGAACGACAAACCACTACATAGCGCACAGGTAACGACGACAAAGTGCACTGAGGTGTGACGTGTGAACAACAACGTGGGGAACCTGAAAAAACGAGTGGCGCTCCGTATACAAGAGATGTGTGTGCGTGTTTTTTGGGGGAGACGATGATGTCAACGTGATGAGAAGAGACGCGATATCCACTTTTAGACGGCATCTTCGCCTCCGCAGCTTCAGGTTTTTGGTTGTTTGATCTGGTGGAGCTTTGCTTGTAATGTGTTCAATGATGGGAAGAGAGGGCCAGTTTATCTGGCTGAGAAGAGGTGCGGAAGTACAAAAAATATATCCAGATTGGAAAACTTTCCGACACAGACGAGGCGGTGCAGGAGCTCTACTGCTGCTGCTTCTGCTGGTAAATGATGCATTAAGAAATCGCTTCTAATCGATTTGCGAGTCACGGGAAAACACCCATCAGCCAGCGAAACCACCAGAGAGATAATGTTGTTTATGTCGAAATCGAATAACGAAAAGGCCTCTGCTCGTCCTCCTTTTCCTCCCGAGATCCCAGAGCGTGCTATATTAAACTTTCAAATATAACAGCCTTCGTCTGCGTGTATGCAGCCGCCCAGAAGATAAAGAACGATGCGAGGCGAGGTGGAATTTGGCTTGTGTGTGTTTTTTGTTTTGCCTTCACCCAATCTTGCAAATGAGGTATGTCACGCGCGAGTGCACAGCAGCGTGCCGAACAATCTCTTAGTAGGCTGTTGGTATATATGTGTACATGTTCCAGAAATAATGCATACCGCCAGTTTGGCGTGTGTTCAATATCGTTAAATTAATCTGATGAAATTAAGTAAATTTCGACGAATTAGTTATAGGTTATAAGGGTTTAATTCAAAGAAACCACGAACGTTTGTTACTATGCAGAGGATTGAACCTTTTTTGACGACTTGAAATAAACTTAGCTACATGTCGTGGAAGAACTATGCAGACAAGATCATGGTAGCCATTAGTAAGTAAGTTTAGTACCCAACTGTCAATCGTCATGGCCACTAAGATCGGTCAAAAACTAGAGGTCGAACCGTTCCGATGCAGACTATGTTTGACAACTTTTGTTTGTTTACAAGCAGAAGAATAAATATGACGATGAGTTTGAGGTAACCATTAGTGTTCCGTGTTATAAGTTGAGCCCAGCTGTCATTGTTCATGGCGACCAAGGTCTTCGAAGGAATAGACATCGGACCCTAGTGCATTTGGACAAAACTGATTGATTGACAGTTTGGTGTAAATTTGTTTACAAGAAGTATGAAGATGAGATCGTTTTGAGACCATTAGTGCTCCGTAATAAAATTTGAATACAGCTGTCATTCTGAATGGCGAACAAAAAGAGGACCTTAAGTTCACCAGACTATTTTCTTTGATCTGAACCAGAAGTTATTCCATTTACGACAACAACTGGTTGGATATGACAGGAATCGGATACTAATCAACCTATCCGTTCACACCATCCACTCGGATAAACGATCGGAAGTAGAGTCCGGACGTAGCAGACGGGTCTTAAAGCCATCTCAGCAGGTAAGCCCAGGTGTGGCAGGAAACGATCATGTGCGATTTTTTTGCACCATTAAACCAGACACCCCGAAACGCGCCAAACAAGGCTGAAATGCACCACTCACGACTGGACCGGCTCAATATCTGGCTCGTTTATCATCCAGTAAACACGCTGACACGATCGACCGGGCATAGTCAGTTGATGGCGAGAAGGTCGTCCCTACCCCGCCCGAACCGTGTTGTCACTGGTTCGCGGGTGCACCTGTACTCTCTGCCCGGAACAGCGACACGAATCACGCCGAAAAATACAACACCACACACCCCACACAACAACGCATTCCGTCTGTGTTCTCCACACCACTCCCGCCGCGAGATGGCGCTGACTGGACGTAAGCGCGCACGTAAGTGTATTGGTTTGTTTGTGTGTGTATGTGTTTTGTTTTTTCAAGTTTCGCACTCTCTTGCTTTGTTGCCATGAACTTCTTCCTCCGCTACGGCCGCTATATTGGGGCCACCGGCCCGTTGCGTGCATTCATTCAACCCCCTTTCCGCGATTTCCTTTTCAGCTTCCTTCCACTTTGTTGTTCTTCGTTCACGTTCACAAATAATGCAAAAATTGGCATACGTGAACGCGTAGTCACGCACACGTAGAAGCGGCGATACTACCAACACATGCACAGTATCAAGCAAAAAATGGTAATTTTTTAAATAGCCTTACCAACAACAATCGCGAATTTGCCAGCCTATACGTACCGCCGAGCCGCGCTTGTGTATGCGTTTCATATATGCATCATCCCTTTCCTCCGTGTTCAACAACAACGTCAATAAAAAAAAAGTACTTCAGCACTTCGCGAACTCACGGTATGCCGCGTCGAGGCACGAAATTTGCGCGTTTGTTTAGCTTCATTTTTAGCCACAGGTGAAATTGCAATTGCAAACGGAAAGGGATGTTTTTTTTCGCGTGTGCTCTGCCACCAACCAAATCTGCATATCTAGAGTGGAGAGTGTTTATTGAGAGTTTTTTTTTGCGAGTGGGTGAGCTACATGCAACAACGTAGGGATGCGAATTTTGTTTTTCGCCGGGTGAAAGAGAAACACGATGATGGTTGAAGTGCCTGCTGCTGCTGATTTTCGTTTCAGTTTAACGAAAAAAGCAACACCGCGAACACTCGTTGGAACAATCGAAATGGTTCGCGAGAGAGACTGTACGGAAAAAAGCAACACTTCACATTGAGGCACGATGATGAATTGTGTTTAAAAATGCACGTTTCTAGTTCGCCGAACAGCGGGCCGGTGTGTTGATTTTACCCGGGCGCAGCACAAACCTTCTATTCTTGTGGAGCGTTTGAATCACGAACCATCCAATATGAATGCAATTTTAATGCGAGGCAATAAATATTCGTATAAAAAATGCACACGTCCTAAATAAACAGCCAAAGCGGCGAGCTCGTACGCTCCCGGAACGTACGCAGTCCGTTTTTCAATCTTTTTACGAGTCTTCGGAATGGATCCTGACAGTTTTGTAAATCATTAGTAAGTTATGAATCTCATGAATCAGAATACTGCTTGAAGTGACTCTCCACCAAAGACTCATATGAAAGAAACCTCTCCAAAGCAACTACAAAAATTGCATCAATCCAAATTTTGTTCCACCCTATGTTTTGCTCAGTCAACTCCGATCAAACAGATTTCCCCCTAAAGGTGCTAAATTTAGGAATGACTCGCCAGAAAACGGTTCATGGGTAAAACAATCATAACGGCCGTCGAGGACCTCTCGGCTCGCCGCGTTTGGGTGAGCTTGGGAACACGCAATCCTTCGAGCCGACCACACAGCCCGTTATCCTCTCGCTGTCGACACCTGGCTGACCTATCTATGCCAGTGTCTAGGCCGCACGGCTTCCAAACAACCAGGTGACCGCGAGGCGTGCTCCGCAAGATCACTATCTTCGCACACGTGCACAACCCACTGGGGAGCTACGGCTACGGCTGGGGACGGAGTAAATCTCGGCGAATTAGCGGCACGCCACCGGCGCCAACTAGTACTCCGCTGCGTATGCACGCACATCGCTGGAACTGTTCTTCTGACCATGAGCCAGATTCAGCGAGCGAGTGAAGTTCTCCCAGGACACCCACCACCTTCGCAGATTGATTTGTGACTATGAAGCTAGCCGTGCTGGTTTGACTTTGCAGCACGACACACACCTCACACACAACCGCGTACGCCCGTTCTCGATTGGATCGATTGGTTCGACACGGCGGTGCGAAACCCCCTTGTGCACCGGGGGCGAACCCGGTTCGGGGTTTAGAGTGTCCGAAAAATCGATACCCGGGGCCTCACCGAGCGGTTTTTGGAGGTCATGTGAACACCGATCACTGCGCGTCGCCGTGGTGTGCTGCGGTGGTACCGTTCATAAAACCGTTCGAAATCGGGACAAAACGGCTACAAATTGGAGCTGGTGTCATTCAAACCCGTACCGGGGGCTGACCATGACTGGTAGAACAAAAAAAAAAAGATCAAATCTCAATTCACCGAACGGCCACCGTAAGTGGCCGAACGAAGCCGAATAATACATTACCCCGACACTTCGCAGCGGATATCAAGAGCTTTAACGCAGAGCTCTCACCGCAGCCGAGAACCTTGAAGCCGACCCAAAACAATCCTTTCCCATCGTCCGAAACCCGTTTCCGATCGTAAAAAAACAATCTCCAGGAAGGAAAGAACTTCGGGCTTCGGAGAACCGGGGGGCGGTCGCCACCGTGCGGGCAAACTTTTGAGCCGATGATCTCATCTCACCTACAGCATCACCCAATTTTGCCACAAATGTCACCGATGCGGGATGCCGATGGCGAGGGGGTGCAGCAGACAACGCGGAGAACAGTTTGCAAAATCTGGTTTTTGCACCAGCATCAGGTTCAGTGCAGGTTCGGGTGGCGTCATTTTCTTAATACACTGTGATGACGAAAGACACACTCTCAAGCCGGCGGTTCCCAGGTTCAACGCGGTCCAAGACCAACCTGACAACCGAAACACTGCCGCCAGACAACCGTCGTGGCAGTATGGGTTCACCAAAATGTGTGAAGGCCTGCAAGTGGTGCAAGAAATTTGCGTGCAGAACTGTCTATCACGACAATTTACAATGCCGTAAACAGATCGGAACGAACTGCTGGCGAAGGTGGACCACTTCCTTCTCTTCTTAAGCATTGTAAGCTGTTTGAAGTATATGTAGCTCCCTATGAAGTAACCATGACTACCAACCTGCAAAAACCCTTGTGCCAAATCGCATCTCATGCCCAAGAGAATTCAGATAGCTCACGTGTCGCCAATAGTCTTCGAAGCTCCTGATCTCCTCCATGCACGCTTACCTGGAAATGAAAACAGAAAAAAATTAGCTTTAATATTCAACTCTCCAGTAGCTGATGAATGCCTGTAAACAAGTAAATCCCATCGATGCAAAAACCATTACTCGACTCGTCGCTCTAAAACTTCGAAACAGGAAAGTCCCGAAACGTGCCGTATCTCTGCGCAGGGAGACAACAAGAACACCTACCGGAAACCAT
>KB672490.1:3917950-4016560 GCA_000349145.1 Anopheles dirus
ACACACACACACACTCGAGAGATTCGAGTTACGGGCCGTGACCGTATTTCTTATGCCGCCGTGGAGCGTGGAGCTTTGAGAGATACACCCGCAACATCCTTTCGACAGTTCGAAACAGCCAAGTTAAGCAGAGGCAAAGAAAACCACAATACAGTCTGCCGGTAGCAATGACGGGGAAGTTTCGCTTTCGGCTTCATCGTCACCCTCGAAAAGAGCCTCGACATGTACCACCGGTAGATGTCCATTGAACCATCGGACCCCAAAGCTAGCGACCTTTGGGCGAATGTGATCGAAAGAGACTTGCGTTCAAGAAATAAAACATGCTCATTTCGGAAGATCGTTACACAACGATTGATGGCGATTAAAACCATTTAACTTGGGACAACTGCAATTCTCCAATACAGAAAGAGTCCCAAAATTTCTACGGAAACCCCTGTAACTTACGCCTCAAAAACTCAATGCCCGGAAGTTGCTCAAAAATAGCTCACCAAAAAAGAGACTCACGAATGGCAAGAGAGTGAGAGAAAAAAAACCTAGAGACCAATTAATGCAAAACCTGTCCGGTTAGGATCCCAGTCGTCTTCAGCCGCCGTCAACCTACAAAATCCAATGCGAACGGTACCAGCGACAAACACACACACTCGCACACATCCGTAGCAGGTTTGGAGCATGGGTCCATCAAAATTCGAAAATCAACGCGACAACGTGCCCAAATTTCGATCTCCTGCGCATTCTTCGCATTCCAATGTTACCACCACCACACCGGGGCTCAACACGTCTCACCAGCACCCCCTGGTCTCTAAACTTGGGTCCCACGGCAGCATTGAACACACTGCGAGACCGAATGTTTACAAACATGTACGGGTTTTGCTGCTGCTGCTGCCGTGCTCCCAGGGTCTCCGTTGTCATGCCGGGCCCCTCATCGGATATGCATGGATATCCGAAACAAGGGTTGACAGTTGGCAACCCTTTGCCATAAATTAACCCCCACTGCCCAGAGACCCGGGCTGGGTGACACAGGCGACACAGGCGAACACACAAGCAGTACGGGCCCGAAAATGGACACGAGAAACTGATGGAGTCGTCACCGAGCCGATTTCAAGCACGCCGTGCTCGATGTCCACCGCGGTCCGGAATGGGGGTCACTCACTTTCAATTGTGTTCAATCAAAATTCCACTGTGGAAGAATTCACGTCGGTGCGGCGGTGCGCGTTTCGGAAGCACGATCGTCTAAACACCGATTTCCCGCCCGTGTGTCACGGCAATATCTTAACCCCCGGGAGAGAAATGGTAGCGTCATAAAAAAGCGTGACGTGGTCTCACGAGAGAGAGACCACCAACTGAATGCGAGGTGGTTTGCGGGTTGCTCCAAATTTCAAAACACATTCGACCCAAAACATTACTGCTGTAAACAGAGGCCAGAAATTGCATTGCATACCAGCGGCTCGAAAACCTCGCCGCGCGTAAATAGAACGGCAGCTCATGGTTGTACGTCGGTTGGTCGCGTTTCGGAAACGAATCTACAGAATTACATTTAATTCAATCACCTCGCTTGTATACCTCTACCACCGACTCAGTTGGACTCGCCCCACTAGGCACTACACCGGGTAGTGACTTTGTGCTACAAAAAAAAAAAAAAATACATTCACCATATTCAGGGTCATCAGCAGGGCAATAAACACTGGCAAGAATGGATGCGAAGCCGTTCAACGCGTGACACCAACTGCTTCCATCATCCGCCGAGAACTCGCTCGGTCTTTGGACTTTCGACGGGGGATCGCAACTGCGAAACTGCGAGCCCGACCAGGAGAAGCTGAAGGTCAGCTGCTGGTGTCTAATCTCGCACCGCTCTACCAGACAAACGGGAGCGCGTGCGCTAGGACGACATCGCAAAGCCCGCAGTTGTAGGCCTTCCGACGTCTTCATTGTAACTGGTGGCGTTGGACGTAAGCGGTGGCTCCTAAACTGTTGGGCCTAGTGGATTGGTACACGTGTCATAAAGACGAAAGGGTTTGGAGAGCAAAAGAAGTACCAACAAACCTAGCAGCACTCGAAAATAGTCGTAGAAACAGTGTCACGGTCAATCAACCGTAGGGTCGACGACGTCATCGTTCGGTTTCGTGACTTCCAGCGTCAATAAAGTCGTCTAGATTCAAGTAGCATAAGAATTCAAAACAAATCTGACCTTCTTAACAACACATTCCGCTTATTTTGTTTCTTTTTCTTTATACTCAATCCGATTACTTTCAGATGTGTTTAGATCCCAGTTTTTAGTTACAGACATCTCATTGAACACACAACCAAAATGCTTGCAACTCATTGAAATACGCACAACCAGCTCACCAGCAGTTACCGCCACACTCATGTCCTCGTGTCTTCTCTACCTACTGCTGGAAGTTTCCATTGGGCTACCCTACTCTCGCTCCACATCGCTCGCACACCTTGCACCGCAAAGATTTACGCAATCACAGGCCGGTTGCGTTCCAAGTCACGCGCGGAATTCCAACGCGTCCAAGCCTCTTCAAACCTGGTGGCGGGCGGCATCGGGGCAACACAAAACATTGCGATACATTGCACCTCCGAGACCCGAGATTCTTCACGAACACATCTTATGCAAAACAGAAGCACTGCTGGGGCTTTCGGTAGAGAAAAAAACTTAACTAAAGTCGGACGCCCAAAACACACACTCTTTCGGGTCCAATCATAAAGTGCCCCAATGCAAACTTCAAGTGGCCGTGAGGTTAAAAAATCAATAAATGTCGCCGTCTCGACGTCCACCTTTCTCCCCCGAGACGGAGCCTACATGTTCCGCGCGCGCTGCCCAACTCGACGACCATTTACTCTAATGGTAGCCACAGACACAGCACACGTCGGGGAGGCCACTCTTGCCAAACTGCCCGGTTGCCTTACGCCTAAAGCCCTGCTCTGTAACCTTGCCTACACCCAAAGCACCAACCAAGGCCCTAAACGGGGTAGGTTTGACTGACTGCGGTAGCAAGATCGCCAGTACTGGCGACGGCTGGCCAGGTACTTGTAGCCGTGCAGTGGCTGTTCCATTACCGCCAAATAGATCGCTGTGGCGCTGCGTGACCTATCCTAAACGTTGAACCGCGGTCGCAGCTGCAGCTGTAGCAAAAAAAGGACGCCGGTTTCAAACACGATTTATCCACCCCTTGCCTTCCAAAAGAAAACGCTTAAATCGACCTACAACAACACTTGGTCCCAACGCTGTTCTAATATTAGACAATAATCTATAGCGCCAACCACTGAACCACCACAGGAGATAGTTCGGCGGAGATCCGAACCCTCGCGGGAAACCCGCACGGTGCTTAAGTCCCCGCCGTAAGCTTTACGTAGATCGTGCACGGTCTCAAAACCCGATTAGGGATCAACTTTGCGGACCGCATTCCGTGGCGTTGCAAAATAGCTCCCTTCCTTCGCTCCTGGTCGACGGGTATAGAACCTACAGTTTGAAACTTACGGGGTGCATTAAATTGGGACCAGAGAGAAATGCAGCGGAGAGATAGCGGGCAGGGTTACGAAATATTTGTTTGGAAAGACCAAGTTCGTTTTTGCTAAGAGATGTCACGTACTACAGCTGAGAGTCGGTGGGTGTCCAAACCCCGATGAGGTAACTCTTGGTACCTCCAAAAATGGCAACTGTTTTTATGAAGACATAAAACGAGATGTTCTGAAGGCGCACATAATAAACGAAACATCCAGAATCAGCTAGTGCCAAGTTTGGATTTGCTGCTAATCAGGCTGCTACAAAAAAAAACGGATGGACTTCCTTCCGAATACCGCGACGCAGTAAATCCTGCTCCTCAACGAACAGTTTTGATGTTCTTTTCAGTCAACAAGGCCAAACCCAAAGACTTGCTAGCCGCTACTACTGATAAGACAAACTGTCACAGAAGGGCGTCACCGGCGTTTTACGATCTTTGTCCCCTCTAGACGTGGATGGTTTTGTAAAACTCCCTATTCGCTGTAACAAATTCCAAAACCGGAAATCCGATGCGTTCTAGAACACAAATCACAGCCCAGAACCTTGACAGGCCAGAGCGGAGGAGTTGAAGGAGAAGTCCGAGATACGACTTGCGCCCCCCCCATTCGACGTGTCTTATCAGTATGTCGTGCACTGGGGCTCGGCGCTCGGCCAGCAATGGAATTCCGAACCATGACAACAGCGACGAAAAACCGCTCCCCATGTAGTTCATCCATTCCAGAATGTATTGGAAGATAGATCAATGACCGTGCAGTCCACCAACGACGACGACGACGACGACGGTACAAATGCATCGAGAGCAACGGTTCCGGGACATACGGTGGGGAGAGTGAGAAAAAAATGTGCTGGGGTAAATAGATAAATTACCCTCGACACAAAAGCCGACTTGGGCGCACTGCAAGTGACCCGATTTCCGTACTCAACCACTCCCAGTACAGAAACCGACCGGTGACCCCGGGCTGTTGGAAGCGTGACAAGTGCTCCACTGGGCGGAACTGGGCCACCGCTGGGTGTTTTATCAGTGCGAGAAGAAAAGCCAGATATACCCGACGTTCAAACCCATTCGGGTTCGGTGGAAAACAATTAGATTTGGACGTTGTCATTTGGAGCATGTGATAAGAGCAGGATTTCAATTTCGATTGCGTATTAATATGTTGACCTTTCCGAAACTGGACCAACATTAGAAGATCCATTTGATCCAGGAACAATCCAAGTTAGGGGATGTTTTTCCAAGTATCTTCCACCGCAGTCCTTTTAATTTTCTCCCTCCTTTTAATGTAATTTATCGAAGAGTACTCCCCTTCAAAAGAATAGCAACGTCTGAAACGATGTAAGCGTAATCAATAATTCAGCAACATCCAAGAGGTTCCGCTCTTCTCGGGAGTGAACTTCCGTGGGCTCCCATGAATAACGCCACCAGCTCAAATCTTAAACGGTAGCTATTAGTTAGCCTCACGCTCGATTCCATTTGCACTAAATTGGGGTTCTCGTGCAGCACAATTCGGGACGCCCCTTACCATCCTTTTACCATGGATGCTGGGACAGCCGTTCTCCCCAACCGCGGCACCTAAATCACTGCGCTTCCCGTTTTTCTTCCAGCAGCGCCAGCAGCGTGGAAGTGCGCAATCACGATAACAACATGTTCCGGGCGCAGGGAAAAACATATGAATTTTCCATCGCCCAGATGTACTAAAAATTGGACCATCGGAATGGCCGGCTAAACTACCGACCACGGAAAGCGAAATCCACAATTCCCGGCGCGCATGAATGAAAACGTACGAAAATACTCTACCATACTTACACGTGGTAGTCGAAAACGGCACAAGGCAAGTGCAGAGGTGGAAGGTGTCTTTTATTTCTTTCTGCCGCGCTCCGGTGCTTTTCTGGGGCATCTAGAGACGATCATTAGGATGATGATGATGATAGTCGACGGTGGTCGTGGAGGAGACCTTAAATTTGCCGGATATAATGCGCAAGCCTTATCTGGGGCTAACAATTTTGTGATTTTTTTTTTCTCTCTCCGAGCGATGAAAACAACAACTAAACCCTAATCGACAGAAACGCTGAGCAGTTGTTAAGGCTTCCGCTCGAGATCCGACGGTTCGGGCTTTGGAACGAAAACTTTCACATTAAGTTTAAAACTGTTCCAAACTATAACTACGTCTATAGGAGCTACAGGAACATTCATGCTGCAGTTTCATCACCGTGAACTGAGCAATTGGTTCGAAGGTAGTTTGAAGCTTATTGTAGCTATGTGTTTTTAGCACATCACTCGTGCGAGAAGAGAGCTCCTTCGAGAAATCTATCAATTTTGCATTACATCAGCACTTACTTAGCTGGATGGATGCTGTTGTCGAATAGGCTTTCGCCGCTAACGAAACTTAGATTAACTTTCAAACAGACATTTCTTAAGGCAGCTCTCCCCATACACTGGATGAGTTTCCACTTCCTTCTTCGCAGAAATGATTGATTGATCCTTCCGGGAGGTTCAAACTTCCTGATACATGCTCGTGGCGCACGTGCTCGTAATTTCAATCTTCCCCAGCCCCATCGTCGAAACACATCGAATGAAAAGGACGAGCTTAATGCACCCGCCGCCGGTAAAAAGTTGACCCGTAACGAAATCTGTATCCCTGGTTTCTCGGAAGCTTCCGAGGACTGAACAGTCCGTACAGTCCGAGGTTGTAGTAGCGAGATTAGAGGAACTTTTTATCATCTCCTTCGTGTAAGATCCCGCTCACGTGCTGTCAACACGTGTACGGATGTTCCACAGCTCGATAAAAGATGGATGGTCCCGGCGTTGGAAAAGGTTACCGAGAGCGATGACAGCAGCTTCTCCACGCTCGCCAACACAAAAAGAAGCTTCAAAAGCGCGAAAGTTTGTGAGGGAGGCGAAAAGCCGCTTCCACCGCAACAGTCACTCCGGGTCGGGGCACGTGTGTGGTAAACGACCAGGCCACCTATGTCTCGTGAGATGCTGCGAGATAGGAGAGTTGATCGGGATTTAGATCGCCTGTGTGCAACTTTTACTCGACCAAATCATCCCGGGCTTACCGTAACAGGATAACGATATCCTTTCACACGGCGGTGTGGCCGTGGCGACAAAAAGGACACGAGTGAGAAGTGACAAACACTTCCCCGGTGGAGCGAGCAGACATTGCCCGTAATGTGTGTGTGTGTGTAGGTGTGTAAAGAAATCGATTGCGGTAGGCCTCCGGTAGACAAGGACCCGCGGCGATCCTTGGAGTACGAGGTGACGGAAACGCTTCCGTTCCGACGTTTTGTCGTCCTTCCCGCTGTCCTGACTGGCGCGGAGGTCCTACACGACGCGTGTCCTTGGAGCCAACGATGACGGAGCTGGGCGATTTTTCCAGACGACAACGTGATGCGAGAGGCTTCGGAATGGGTTCATTCAGCTTGGAAAGGAGATGCCATTTCAGTCCGTTTGTTGAGCAGCAAACTCACACGCATGTGTGTGTGTTTGTGAAAACACACCCGATTTTCCACCCAAAGACGAACCCAACCCTAACACAAGCCAGTGTTGCATGTTGCCGTATGGCTTTTATATGTTAAAACCTAGAAATATTACAATACACACAACAAATTGCATTAAGAAAGTCGGGAAAGAAGTGTATTTTATGTTTTAATTTCAAAAGGACTCCTTCTGAAGCAAACATGGAGCCCGTTTTTGCTGGGCGGTCGCGCCCTTCTCCAGTGTATGGTGGCCTACATAAACGGCGCACCAGCACCAACTCCACCGTGTGACTAATACACGCAAAGCACGCCTCTCGTCCTGTCAAACGGGCTCGAAGGACGAAACACCGAAGGTTCAAACGCGCCGAATGGAGTCGCCCAGTCTGAGGTGTTGTTCCGGTATGTCTCTGACGAATATGTGTGTGTGTGTGTTGGGGAAATCTCTCTTTCTCTCTCTCTCACACACACACATGCTCTCTCTTGTTTTTCTCTCTCTCTCTCTCTCTCTCTCTCTCTCTCTCTCTCTCTCTCTTTCTCTCTCTCTTTTCAAAAGGACTCATCGAACAATAAACCGTTCAAGGCAACGTGTTTTTTCCCCCATTTTCCATAATCATCTTTATGGAAGGATGCAAGTGAGAGAGGTTTTTCTCTCGCTCGCAAGGATGTGTAGGAACAACACCCACGCCGGATTCGGGAGGATTCGGAAAAACGAACCACCACCACCAATACTTGCAGACGACTGTGTCGTCTAGAGTGGGGCTGTATGGGGCGTCTGGCGCAATACGTGCGTACACAATTGTGTGAAAAAGGATTCACTCTTCAACCAGTGTTAAAAAAAAACACCCCGGTTGAAGAGCACTCGCGTCCAGTGCGTGCAAAATCGGGTTTGCAATTAACTCTCCCTACACTCATTTCGAATGTGATCTAATTCAATTTTCCATTCGCACTGGCTGTTCATTATTTGTGTGAGCAAAATAATGGAAAAGAAAAAAAACAAAAGGAATATTAAGTAATAATTGTTTTGCAAGCGGACATACAGAACCCGGGCCAGCAACAACAGGAACCCTCCCGCGGAGAGATGATTTACGACGAGTGAAAAATCTCCCGAAACGGAAGGGGGCCACAGCGAAAAAAAAGAACCACAAATTTACGGTTCAAACCAAAAAATTACGCTTGGGAAATCTCGCTTCCGCGAGGGGCCCTTCTCTTGCCGGCGGGAAAACCAATTGTCGGAAATTGGAAAATATGATATTTATTTCCATTCCAGCCATTCATTTTCCTGCTGCCCAAAACGGCAAGAAGGGTGAGGCTAGGGAGGTATGTGTATTTTTTTTCTTGCCGTTTTTGCGTAACGAAGATACTTCCTCCTCATAATCGTGGGAGGGTTACGCCCCTCGTCCCATAAGGGTTCAAAGAATAGCTCACACACACACACACACACACACACACACACACACACACACAGCACAAGCAGGAGAGAGAGCGTGCTAGTGCGAATGCTGCTGTGGGTGGTGGGTGCAAACTGCAATAAAATACCGCAGCGGCAACAGCAGCAGCATGGAAGCGAAACGCGGAAAACCCCGAACCCGATCCCGGCGGGTGTGTGGTGGTACAAATGCTCTACTATTTCCATATGGTGCCAAGCCGGGTCCCGTGTGTGTGTGTATTGTGGACTATTGCGAAACGAAGCACCGGCCGAAAGACGGTTTCGAATGCAGCTTTAATGAGCAGGAATGTGACGAGGCAATGCGGCGCTCTACAGAAGCAGGCGTCATTGGTCTATAATTAAAATCGCGTAAAAAGAATGGGAAATGATACGAAACATAACAGTTGATGTATTGCTTCGAATACAATGGCTTTTGAAACTATCATTTGAGATCATATTTCCCTAAACGTTCATTTAGGAATTAGGAAATATGAATTCCCGAAGAAATCGAAGTCGGAATGCTTGGGAGATTGACTTCCGCCTTTTTATAAAATGCTCCATAATTCGATTGATATTATCAAACATGGATCACAAGTTGTTAAAGTTCATAATAGAAATGTTGTTCTAATACATTAAAAAAATCCAGAAAATTCATTAGATTCAGCCTCATGCATTCCACCCACCTACCTAATAAACTATTAGGGATCTACACTTCCCAAAAGTAATTGAAGCAAATTGAACACACAATAAATTAAAAACGAATCTCAAGTTGAAGAGTTGTTTTCACACTTGTTTTCTCGATCCTTACTCAACATTTCTCTTAGTCCAGTGTGTAAAGCGGATGAATCAGACATCCGGAACATATGTTCGACCCTTATCACAACAAACTTCTGCTTCGAACTTTGAAACCCGTGATAGGGGGTTCTGGAGCTTCTTTCTGAGCTTGGCAACTATTCGACCGTTCGTTTTGTTCGGCAAAGTTCTTCCACTATAGTTGCTGCACAGATCTAGGGGTGATATTTCTAAATGAATCGCAGTTGGCATCCTCTCAACGTTAGTTTTGTTTCTCTGCACTAACACGGTAATCAATTTCTTTACCTTACCTTCTAGTTTAGTCGAAATCAAATAACAATCGCCAGCTAATATCCTTTGTGGAATCCCGTGGATGAAGCCGGTAGTCGAATATCTGCACACTGCTCCTGTATTTCCTTCCCGGCCGGAAGGAAACGCCGGTAGGATATCTGCAGACTCGTCGCACACCACACACTCTACCCGAAATTGGCACACTTTGCCCGTCAAAACGCACAGATAAGTTGTGGTGTGTACGCAAAACACGCAACAGGAAGAGCAGAAACAATCACTCACTCACGCACTGCTTTTCAATCACTACACCACCAATAACAACATTTCCGGCTGCTAAACGTACACAACTGGAAGGTAGGAAGGAAGCAAGAAGGGGAAAGAATGAAAACTGGGATGAAAACAAAAATGCAAGAAACGTAGGCATTTGTTTATCCCCGCCAGCTACCTTATGGCAGAACACGGACGGATATGCACACACGCACGCACACTCGCGCACTCACACCACCAGAACGGGCGCGCACGCACACAAGCGCACCGCGCGAAAGAGAATGTCGAGTAGGCAGCAAGCGATGCTGTGTTTAGGGCGTTGTTTTGGTTTTTTGTTTTATTTCCTATTCCTGGCTGCAGTTTCCAGCCCATTTCAGAAAGATTGCATCGAATCCGGATGACGCAGAGAACAAACTATCCCATCGTTACAAGTTTTGTTAGCTTTTCTGCTAAATCCCAAACTTTCTCGAGACAGGAATGCATGTTTGCCACGCCGACGAAAGCTACGTTGCACAGGAAAATGCAGCAAATGTTGCGTAAAATCGTTTTCATTCAACCTTGTTACCGATTTCAGGGACAGAATCACTTCCGAGCCTGCCACAAAGGCCAACAGCACAATCCTGCGAGCTAATTATTCATTTTTCGTGCCGTTTCGCACACACACTGACACATCTAGTACAGCGAAGCAGCTCCAATCAGAACGATCTTTGCCGTTCGTTTCGTTTTTTGCCTTTTGGCATAGATTTTAACGCATAATTTCACTAATTTCACGGTTGAAGATGGTTTTCGCTCCCTATACCAACCCTAAACCCCCGAAAAAGAAGCTTCACCGTCCCGAGCACGAGATAGAAGCTGCCACACGCACACTTGTTTACACGCTCTCGTCGCATGCTTCTGACGCATTGCTCGCTGGTGTTGGTGTGTTGGTGCTGTGATTGCTGGCTCACACCAAACAATTGGAATCACACGTACAATTTGCCACACAATTAAACAAACAAACAAACACACACACATATAAAGTTGAATCTGTTCAGCCCAGACACGCAAAATACCACAAACATGCCAGAAACTATCGTATCTACCATTCCAAACCACACGCATGAACGCGCGTTGCTGTGTGCGGGGTTAGTTGCAATAGTAGTGGTGGCCACCGCTTCCTGTGCCAAACGGGATTTAAATTGCCCCTTTCATTTAGCCTTGCTGCTGCTGCTAATGCTGCAGCTACGGATCGTACAAACTGGCCTATTTTATTTGCACTTCAACATTTTGCTTGGAGAATCATTTATTGTTGGCGGTCACAGCACATGCAATAATGTTGGTACTTCTTTGAACAGCAAACACGCGTGTATGAGTGTGTTTCGGTGATGCGGATGCTCTGGGAACATCCTGCTAACCGTGATCCTTTTCTTACACTTTCACTCGAAGCAGTAGTCGTGGCCTTGTACACTGCAACGCCGTGATACGCGAACAGTTCGAGACAACGCGAAACAGAGCAGCGGCACACTCTTCTCCGATTGTGTTTGTCCCTCTCGGGAAACGCAGGAGGGTCGGAGCAGAGAATCCTTTGATCCCGAAGATCCTCTGGAGCCGGAAAAGTATTTCGGTGCGATGTTGTTCGGTGTAAAACGCGAATTTTTAACAAAAAAATCAGGCAGCGCAGCAGCGCGACCTCTACCTTCGGAGTTTTTTTGTTTTTTGGTGAAGAAGAAGAAGAGAAACAGCAACAAACAATACAAAGCTGTCAAACTATCGTAGCGAGCTGCCAAATTTGACAGCTGAAAAATCCGGCCTCCACTACGAGAGCGTCGAACTGAGCGAGATACTCTGCCAGAGCGAGATGCAAGACTTGAGATTTCCATACATTCGATTGCCGACAGAAAGAGATGCATAACGAGAGACTCAAAAAGGCAAACGTCCGTTGCGCCCAAACAGTTGAACTGAAATCAGGATTGAATGGAATTTAATGCGTAAAAATTGAGGCATGATATTTATGTACTCTCCTAAGCAATGGCAAGAAATATGCGAAAAATATCGAACGGCAGGATTACTCGCCCCCGGTGAAGCGAGACCAATTTTGGTCTATTTTACATTACACTTCCCATAGTTAGAGTAACTCACAAGAGGGAGAAAACATACATTCAGAAAGAGATGCAGAGAAAAAAAAAAAAGTCGTGAGTGTCCTTTGCGCCTCAACAGTGCAACCGCCAGAAAATTGCAAATTTGAAAATACTTGAATTAAAATCTGGTTTGAAAGTAATTTTAATGCGTAGAAATCGAGGCAAGCATTTAGGCTTTCTGGTCTGATATTATTCTATTATTCGCCCAAACGTTTTAGCAACATACACAAGGAATACGCGAAGAATCTCAAGTTCTTAGCACAATTGAAAATAATAATGAGAACGTGGAAACGAGCATCAGCAGTCCATTTTCTACATAATTATTATCGCATCACAAATGTTTAGCTCAATTCAGCCTAATTAAAACCCCCTCGATACGCGGCTTGCCGTGGACCATAAATCAAAGACCAATTGATCGAGAACCATACTGCGATGTTCGTAGGTTGTTGTTACTCGAGCAATTATCTTTTTGAACACTAATTTAAACAAATTGTACCAGCTTCCCAGAATTCTCCGAAAATTGTCCTATATTCGGCACCAATGCCCACAGGAAAACAGCTGCTTCTGCTGCCAACGATGTGTTCCTGTATCTGTTCGTACCCTCCTCAGGAAGGAAAGAAATCGAATCAAATTGATCATTCAGTGCAGCTCCGGGCGCAGCTTTTATCGTGGAACATGTGGGTTCCAGCGTCGATTCTATTGATAACTGCGATTGAATTAGTCTCTTTACGTCCGTTGGTAACCTCCCGTGACAAAACTAACCTTTGTCTGCGTGACTACCCTCCTCCGGACAAAACCAACGCACCCGTATGCTTCCGTAATAGAATTTCACCGAAAGCTGATCCTCTCCCTCGGCATTGCATTAGAATCTGCCCTATCCGCTAATGGTGGTAATTTCTTATTAGCACCCCATTTTTCCCCCCTATGAGGGTGAGGGCTACCGCGGTGACGCACCATGCTGGGCGCGTGGCAGTCAATTCGAGAGATCTCTCACCGCATGTAACTTCGCAGACATTCGAAACTAGACAAATAGCGTACTTCGTACGGTCGTGGGGGAAGCGAATTGCGAGGGGCGTTCGACAAAAAAAGGACTTGAGCCATACATCACTCACAGCCCCGTACGCCGTAAATTGGAGAACAAAAAAGACCCCGACGACCCAACCCAGACGTCGGACGCGAACACAGTTCCGGTGGAAATGGTAATGACGATGATGACGATGCGATAAGACGATGATTATGATGCGATTTGGTCTGATTCAAGGCTGACACGCAATAGACATCCTTTGCGCGGGACTCCGAAATGGTCGACGAACGTGTGTGTGGGTGTGTCCTTGATCCTAATACAAGTACTTCGTAGTACAGGTATATCCCAGAGAAAGTCCACATCTAGGGCAACCCGGTAACCAAGTAGTCACGCAGTTCCTGCTATCATTTGGGGAGCATTCCAATCCTACAAACCATATGCGCATTTCCTTCCCTGCTTCCGGGTAGTTAATCGGGAAATGTGCGGATTCCACCGGAAACCTATTGTGTCATTAGGCGAAGTGGCTCTCCTGATATCTTTCTCTGCTTGCCATGAACGAACCGCATTCTACGTTCCCGTCGTGTTGAAGTGCGTATGTTAAGCCCTCTTTGCAAGGTCGCACTATCCACATCGTAATGTGGACACAAAAAATATCCCAAATTCTGGACATCCAGGGTTCGACCGCAGTTTGTCCGTCTCGAAAAAAGAAACCGGAAGACTGGGCAGGTTAATAAAAAGCCACCGATAGTCCGCCGATAACGATTGTCTGCCCACGAACGCCTTCCTTCCGGACGATTGGCACGCAAGTTCAAGGTTTTGTTTTGTTGGTCTTCTCCCCTCAACCCTCACGCAATCGGTCGCACCAGACGTGCCTTTTCTGGATTTCGTGTTTCCATGTTTCTCTTTTGTCGTTTAAAATTTATTCCGTTAATGTTTTCGGCCAAGATGTTGCCCAGCTTTCCTTCTTGCAGGTAGCGTCCGTTCTCGAACTTGTGTACCTGTTGGCTTTTACCTTCGTGTGCATTCCTCCACGTCCACTTTCGAAGCCCTTGACTTTTGAACCCGTTTGATTTGTTAAACCAGGTTCTAATTTTTCATCTATGTTCGTTTCTGAGTTGCTTCTCGTTCTGATTTTAGTCCAAATTTAACCAAATTCATTGAAAAAAGATTGTTGAATGATTGTTGTTCTATCTTCGAATAAGTGTTGTAAGGACCTTTGATGTTAATATTTGCTGAGTAAGAGAGGATGATAGCCCTTGGCTCAAAACTTCCTTGAGCCACAATAACAGTAACATTCGCATACGTCAGATAGAAACTAGGATACTGAATAGGATACCGAACTACGACTACATTCTCAATGATATTTCGATCCGATTTCGATTTTAGACGAATACAAACATGTTTAACAGGTAACTTTTGCCGACGCATACTTACACATTTTATTAATTATGCTTACAACAATCTCCCTCACGCGGACGGGTCCTTATCCTCGTCCCACCGCTCTACCCTACTTACCCTTCTTGCCACCTTTCTTCTTCGTCAGGGCGCGCTTTTTGCGCTGGATGTTCCGCAGCCGGGCCTGCTTCTCGCGCGTCATCTTCTCCTCCTTCTCCATGCGCGTCTTCACGATCTGCTCTGCCGACTTCAGGCCCATGCCGCTGCGCATCCGGTGCAGGTCGGCCTTCGCATTGTGGCGTCCCCAGTGCGTGTGCGGATAGTGCCGCTGCGGGATCGGTACCGCCGACATTCCACCATCGCCACCGTCATCATCGTCCGACGCCTGGCCCTGATCCGCCAGCAGCTGCTCGTCCGCCTTCGTGCGCTCCTTCCACTTGTCGTACCGGCCCGTCTTGTACGACGCGGCTATCCACACGCCGTGCTCGGTGCGTATCTTGCCCGCCTTCGGGTTCTCCACGTTCACCATCTTCTTCTTCTTGCGGTCCCACTTCTGCAGCTGGCGGTGCATCCGCTGCCCGTCCGCCGTGTCGCCCACGACGCTCAGCTCGGCCGAGTTGGCCTGGCGCGCGAAATTGTCGATCGCGTACCCATCCTCCTCGACTGCGTCCTTCGCCTGGTACGCGATGAAGTGCTCCTCGTCGCGTCCGGTGCGTTTGGCGCGTTTCGCCGGTTCGGCCGGCTCCGAATCCTCTGCGGCCGTCTTCAGCTGCTCTTCCGCCTCCAGTTCGGCCAGTTTGCGCTTGTGCTTCTCGATCTTCGACTCGTCCGCTTCGCGTTTCTGCGTCATCGCCACCAGCTCGCGGGCGTGCGCTTTCGGGTTCAGCTCGAAAATGGTCGCATTCGGGCGGTAGCTCTTCATGCGCGCGAGAAAATCGTTCCGGAACGCGTCCGCATCGACCGTGGAGGCCGGTTTGTACACTTTCGATGCCTTCTCCACCTCCTCGCCCTTTCCGTCCTTCTTACTTTTCTTCTGCAGCACGAGCTTTCCTTTCTTGCCCTGCCTGCCGATTGTTCCCTCCCCTTCCTTGTCGGTGTTTTCACGCTCGAAATCCGTCAGCACGCCCAGCTCAGCGATTTTGAACTGTTTCGCACGCTTGTTGGAAGCGGCCGATGCTGCCGGTCGTGTCACGATGTACTGTTTGTACGCGTTGTTACTCACGCGGTACGCCGTCGCCAGGTCGATGTTCTGCACGTACTCCTGCACCAGCAGATGCTCTGTTTCCTGCGTTTCGGGTGGCACGATTCCGAACGTTTTCCGCTCCGCCGTTTCGAGCGGACGGTTGAGGAACATGTGCAGATCAATCAAGTGGGCAATGTCGTCGTTCGAGAAGATTGTGTAGGCCGTGCCGGAACGGCCGGCACGCGCACAGCGACCTACGCGATGGATAAACAGCTTCGGTTTGCCGGGAAAGTGCAGGTTGATTACGTAGTCGAGCGTCGGGATGTCCAGACCACGGGCCGCAATGTCCGTTACGACGAGAACGTTCACTTTACGGTGCGTAAACTTGGCTGTATTGATCTTGCGTGCGGACGCATCCAGCCCGGAGTAGATGTGACTGTTTGGAACACCCGCCTTCGTGAGCATCTGTGGCGAGGGAGAATGAAATCGCCAATTAGAGAGAGAGAGATAAATACGACCGAGCTGCCGCCACCTACCAATGAAATTAACTCCACGTGATGCTGGGTCCCGGCGAAGATTACCGTCTGTGCCGTGCTCGGTATAACCTCCCGCAGCAGCACCAACAGCGTCGCGTACCGCTCAGCCGGCCGGCAGTAGATGTACTTCAGGTCCAGCGTGTCCGGTATCTTCGACTCCACATCCAACCGTATCAGCACCGGCTGACACAGGCCCGCCGTCGCGAAGTCCACCATCAGCTTCGGCAGTGTCGCACTGAACAGCACCATCTGGCGCGCCTCCGGCAATCGCTTGATTGTCTCCGTCAGCTGCTCCCCGAAACCCATCTCAAACAGCCGGTCGGCCTCGTCCAGCACACAGTACTGGACCGAGCTCAGCCGCAGATCCATCTCCACGCACAGATGCAGAAACCGGCCCGGCGTCGCCACGATCACATCCGGCAGCGTGTGCACTGCCGCAAACTGCGAATCCATGGAATCACCGCCTAGCACCAGAATCGTCTTCAGATCCATGAACCGGCCCAGCTGTTTCATGAACTTGAACGTCTGGATGGCGAGCTCACGGGTCGGCGAAAGCACCAGAGCCCGCGCACCGCCACCCGCCTTCGCCTCTCGCTGCCGCAGCTTCTCGAACAGCGGTATCAGGAAGCAGCCCGTCTTGCCCGAGCCAGTCTTCGCCATCGCCACCACGTCGCGCCCGTCCATGATGATCGGGATGGTTTTGCGCTGGATCGGGGTTGGCACCTTGTAGCCCATCTTCAGGATGCCCTTCAGCACCGGCGGGCTCAGGCCCATCGCCTGGAAACCGCCGGATTTCTTTTTGCCCTTCTTGCCACTCGGCCCGTCCGCCTCGTCGTCGTAATCGACTTCCGCCTTGTGGAGGGAAAAGCCGGGCACTTCTTCCAGCGCCATGGCGACGGGATATTCACTGCACTTCGCGATTTATTTAGTTCGCCCCGGTGGCGATCCGCGCGGAGAGGTTTATTTTCGAAAGAAACACGAGGTTTCCGGATTGTTTACAAGTGTTGTCAGTCGATGACAGCTGGCGCTGTCAAGCGGGCTTTACACGTCTGCACAACGACCTGAGAACCAGGTAGGACAGCTGTCGAAGTTCTCACTTGACCGTTCTCGCTTCGATCGTGCATTGCAGGAAACCTCGAGGCGAGAATGGGGGGGGGGGATCTATTTGGGTGGCTACCTTCATTTCATTTTAAATAGTAGAATTTTTTAATTTTGTGAGGTATCGCGCATGGTACCGCGCTTCTGTTCTGTACGTAGTGAGCAGCAGGCGAGAAACCTCGTCGTTTGACGTCTCGATAGGTCTTCTCGCATCATCGTTCTCAGGTCGTTATACGGACATGTGAAGCCCGTTTCATGTTTTGCTGCCAGTTTGTGTTTTTACAGTTGTACTAAAACTGTTGGTACTAAAATGGAGTGCATTGTGTATTTGAAAGAGCCGTTGCCTAAAAGAGCTGACAAAAAGTAGCAGGTTGTACAATTGTAATACATACTATCATCAGCCAAAATGATGAATCTACATGCAATAGACATCCGTGCTTTGAGTTCTATTCTAATTACGATTACATTACATTTTCACCATTTTGAGGAGTAGAAAGAGTATCCGGTAGGCCGTTTTTTATATTTAGACGCTAATACGAATGGTACAATTAAGTTACGTCCACTGGTCGTTCATTACTGTGCGGCTTGCGGCATTGATTGATCCGCTTCCTGCTCACCCGAACGTACTGCACTCATTAGCTTCGCACAGGTCTGATACAGCAGTGGTTCTCCGTCCATCGTTTCTCGCAACTCCCGGCACATTCGCTCGAAGGTGGACTCCTTCAGCTGACCCATCCGTATGGCCGCCCGGATGATAGCCTCGTCGATGGGTCCGACGAGGAAAAATATCGCCTCCCGTATCTCCGCACAGGCCGTCTCCACGTCGAACTCACCACCATCGTCCACCTCACCGTCGCCCTCCTCCATTGCATCCCGCACTGGTCCTAGTGGTGGTGGGGTCGGTGGGTTTTGTAGCGCTTCCGTCAGCTGCTCGTAGATCTGCACCATATAAACGAACGACTCCGCCCGGAAGTGATACATCAGTCCGCTGTAGATGTTGCTGATCGATACAAAAATGCAGACGGTATTTTTCGTCACCGGAAACAGTACGCTCGCGCTCGCGAACGACGCGAGCACACGGTGCACGCACTGATCGACCTCGCCCACGTACGCCTCGTACAGTTCGTTCGCGTTCACGATGAAGTGCTCGTGAATCTCGAGGAAGCGCCTCATCGTCTTCACGTCCTTCAGGGTGAGCGTTTCCTCGTCGAACGCATCGTTGCCCGGCCGGCCCGGAATTGGATACAGCTGCCGGAACGCTTCGAAAAGTCCCTCCAGCAGGCAGCTCTTCGCGAAGAGCCGATAGAACTCGTTCAGCTGCGCGTAATCCACTTCAGCCTCGGTGAAGCGGTTGATCATCGCGTTCACCGTTTCGGCCGTGTGCTCCAGCAGCGCCCGGTTGGTGCTGGTGGCAAGGATCATGGCGATTTTCTCCGCCAGATTATCGACCTGCTTCATCACGGCAAACCAGTGGAAGCGTTCGTCATCGGACCGATCGAACAGCGTCGTCAGCGTACGCATCAGCTGCACCAGCACCGGTGCGTCCGACACAGAGAGAAAGTCACAGAGCGTCACGAGAAGCGCGCTCTGGCGGTGGAACAGGGCGTGCATTTCCTCCACGCAGCACATGTTGCCGATAATGCCGAACAGGATCTCGATGAGGCGAAAATCCTGCGAACCGGCTGCTAGCGCAAGGAACAGCTCGATTACGTCCTGCTCGAGCAGAAACCGCACCACATCCGGTTCGATCGTCATGTCCCAGAGATTGCAAAGGTCGTGCTCGAACTCTTCGTCGTCTTCCAGCAACCGATCGCCTTGCTTGGAAAGCTTCAGGATGGTCGAAAGGACGAAACGCTCCGAATACATCGTCTCACCGATGCGGTCCCCCTTGAGGGATTGCAGTTTTTCCTGCAGCTTTGTCTCATCCTGCTCCTCGTCCGGAACGTCCTTGCTGGAAGATGGTTCGTTTCCCTTTGAACATGAGCTACTTGAGCCACTGTCGGGCTGATTTGTTCGATCGTACGATGGTTGGCTTTCTTCAGAATGTGAATCGTCTTTCGGCATAGCTTCTTTTTCAGCATCTCCTCCGATTGGTTGTTCGATAGTATCACTTGTATTTTCCATTGTGCTTATTGTACTGGCCACCTAGTGTCCTGTGAGAGTTGAATAAGTGATAACAATTAACGAAATTTGCTCGTGATACCGGCAGAAGCTTCTTTCCTGCGATTGGTTATGGCGGTGAGGAGCGTCCTGCAATTTTTTTTTCTTCGTTCACTGTCACACCTTAAGCTGATACGACAAAATGCGAGTGAATGTTTTAGCTACCAAACAGCATTTAAACAGGAGAATAAAAACCGTGCTGGATGATTTGTTTCGATTTGATTATTATTGTTTGTAGTAAAATGTAAACAAGCAGAAAATTCAATTCTGACAGCATCTCCTTCTTCTTGCTGTGCTTTGTCTTTTCACGCCTATTTTAAAGCAAATTTTCTGGATATACCTTCGAAATCGGTCGTAAGCGGCGCTAGTATACTTGTGTATGTTTTATATTTGGTAAACAATAACAAACCAGAGCAAACACCATTTGCAGAATCCTTTTTCATCCTTTGTTACATACGGGAAAAGAAATGGAGTTCAGTGTAAATAAAGATTCGTGCAGAGTTTGCCTGCGGAAAGCGTCCGAAGGTAAACGGCTATCGGAGCCGTTCCAAGGAAAGCCACACACGGGAAATTCCACTCTACTCGATCTGTTTCACCATTGCACCGGATTTCAGGCACAAAGTATATCCCAATCGCTCACAACGAGCAGGTTCTTTCCGCTTAAGATATGTCTCACATGCGAACGATTGCTTCTGGCTGCGTATGAATTGCGCAGGAAGAGCACAAAGTCAGAGAACGTCCTGCAGAATATATTGCACTTTTATGAAGACGACGAAGAACCGATGCCGGGAGAACAAAACGATGGCCAAGTAGTTGAGCAGTCTGCTGAGGAAAGAGAAGTACAAAACTATCGAATAGTTGTTGAAAAACGGAATCCTCCAGAAAGTACGGAACAAATAAGAAGTGCTACAGAAGCATTCGTAAAGAGAGAGCATGAAAAAGTGGAATTTCCACAAGAATTTCCTGTGGAAGGCGACATTCAATCGATCTTTGAAGATGACTGTGAAGATGAGGAGCTGGATAATGATAGTGTTGCAAACGAAGCGATTTTGACGCACCAGCAGGAAACACATCTCACCGACGACAAAAGACCCCGTCCACATCAATGCGACCTGTGTCGGATGCGCTTCACCCTCCCGGAGAACCTCTTACGACACAGACGGATCCACCAGAACGACCGGTGATACGAGTGTGCCGTGTGCCGGGAGCAATTTTTACACTGGTCCAGCCGACGTTATCACATCGCGAAGCACCACACGAACGAACGACGATACGCATGCGAGCACTGTGGTGCTCGGTTTCGCCAATCTTCTCACTACCGCATCCACCTGAGACGGCACACCGGGGAGAAACCGTACGTATGTTCGCTATGTAGCAGAGCGTTCCCTTCCGGCAATGCACTCCGCGGTCATATGCGTTCGCACAGCGATGGAAAACCGTTTTCGTGCACCCGATGCCCGAAGCAGTACAAATCGGCCGCCGCGCTAAAGGTGCACGAGCGGCGACACAACGAGGAGAAGAATTACATCTGCCGTGTGTGCGAGAGGTCGTTCGCCCACAACAGCAGCCTTCGGTTGCACGTGCAAAAGCAGCACCCGGATGTGGAACTGCCGGCGAAGGGGACGGTCGTTAGTGTTAAGGCGGTTCAACGACGCGATAAGCTTTTGAAATAACAAACCTCGAATACAAAATTACTATTTATTCAAATTATTTTAAATAATTTGCCTCCAATAAGACGCAGTTTTAACACACATCCGAATCCTTGAAACACTTCAGAAGCACATCCCACGACGAGGCGGATGTCGTACCGTCGGCGTCCCGCTTGCTCCTTCGCAGCTCCAACAGCACGCGGTACGACTCCAGCAGTGTCGCACTCTTCTCCGGCAGTATGCGATTGATCACACGCACCCAATTGCCACGGATTGCATCGTACAGAGGCAGGAGTGCAGCCGCCATCGGTGCCACATCTTCCCTGGCCGCCAGACGCAGCAAGTGCGCCAGCGAAAGGCACAGCTGCTCTTGCAGCGCATCCCTGCGCTTGTATTCGTTGTAGTCAACCAGGTTGTCCGACTGCTCCAGTGCCTGCAGTAGCGCTGTCCAGGTTGGATGGAAAAAAGGACCGTACTGCGTCCGGCGCCCGATAACCGACAGAGCTTGGGATGCGTTGATGCGTACCTTGAAGTTGGGTGAGTTGACGACCGTTTCGCAGAGTGCGGGAAACACTCGTCGTTCCCAACCGCTGCCACCACCAGCACCCGGCAGGAAGAACGTTTCATTTTTCATCATATTACCGAGCGCGTAGCAGGCATTCCATTTCACCTTCACATTGACGGTGCTCGAGACGGTAACGTTCTGGATGAGGCGATCGATCGCATCCTGCCAGAGCGAACTCCAGCCCGCTTGTTCAAGCTGCGCCGGTCGCAGAAGATGTAACACATTGCCGATCGTCCGCACGGCATTACTGCGCACCTTATCGTTGTCCTTGGACGACTCGAGGGAGGCCGCCAGGACGCGGCGCATCAGTTCGTCGCTTACCATGGAGTGAACATCGTCCGGTGGACTTGAATCCTGATGATGCTGGTGATGGTGATGCTGTTGGTTGAGAATGAGCGCATCGGTTGCGTTGCCGAGCGACCAGCTCGTTTTGATACGCGCCGCCAAGTTCGGGTCGTGCAATATCCTCAGTATCGACTCGATCGTGTTCTCCACGTAGCACACGTCATCCCGGAGCGACGGGAACAGGATGTACACCGAGAGGGCACGGGCAGCCGCCGACGAGACGGCACTATCGTCATCGAACGTGCAACCGGTGAGCAAAGAAATCAGTGCCAGTTGTCGATCGCGCTGAATGTGAAGTGAACGGTAAGTAACGAACACGCTTTCGCACCGTATTCTATCAGTAAAACCTACCGGAAACTTCTCGTACACGTGTACGCCGATGTTCCCCAGTGCATCGCAACACACCGAACGTAACGTAGCGGCCAGATTGACGTCCTGAATCTGCTCCCTCACGGTCGGGATGACCTCGGTCCAAAAATGCAGAGCTGCGGACAGCTCTTCCGCATCGATTTTATCTATTTCACGAAGACATCACAATGGTAGTTTTAGAGGACGTCGGAATACTTTCTCATTTGCTCATGCTACTTACCTTTCAAAAGCAGTGAGGTATGGATAGCATGTCCGAGCAGATCAAGCAGCCGGCCTGCGTACAGCTTTATCTCGAACTGTGCATCACGAAACGCGTTCACCAGGGCCTGCGCTACCAGGATCAAATGGTCGGCTAGCAGTGAGTAGTGGCCCGCCATTGCGCACAGCACCTGCAGACACTCCATGCGTACGGGCATTACGGTGCTGACGGTACCATTCACTCCCAAGTTTTCCAGCACCACCTGTAGAAGCCAGGACATGTTGCCGTTTATCGCTGGTGGCTCTTCGTTTGTCGCTGCATGGTCCTCCCGTTCGCTTTCCTGCTGCGGTGATACCTCTTCCGGGTCAGAGTCCTGCGCTTGTTCTTCCTCTTCTTGCTCTTCCTGATTCACCTCCAGATCAAACCTGCACGGAGGAGAGAGGATTAAAATAAGAATTGAAATAAGGCGTGTTATATAACGACATAACAATCTTCACGCTTACGCCTTTGTAACCGGTTTGCTTCTAGCCTCGTTGCCCGTCGGTGTCAACGCTAACCTCTTGATGCCAACCAGTCCGGCAATCTCCTCCGTCATGTCGGCGACCGAAATCAGAAACCCCATCACCATCAACGCTGCCACCTTGATCGTGGGATCCCGATACCGTACCAGCGGTCGTACGATTCGCACGAACCGTGTCGCTATTCCCGGCTGCAGTCGGTGAAACGGTGTCGCCTGTATGCACACTGTCAGGCCCTTGAGCAGCTGAGTTAGCACGGTCAGATCGCACTCGGCCGCGACAGCCTGCGTGAGCATGTCGTACATTTCGATCACCATGTTGCCGAGCGTGACGGAGAACGGTGTGAACGAGACGAGCGGTTTCTTACTACTTTCCGCCTGTATGAGGAACGGTTTCGACTTGTGCAGCAGAAACGAGGCCGCCTGTATGGCCGCGATGCGACACTTGGGCGACGGATCGCGCAGGACGCAGTTCAGCAGGGACACGGTGGCCGGTGTGCGCGTTTCGTCGGGAAAGAGCGCGTGCCAGTAGCCGAACATGATGCGCTTCTCGACGTGCTGTGCAAGCGTACCGATCAGTACGAGTGCTGCGTGTCGCAGTTTGGCGGAACGGTGCCGTTCCAGTTGTTCCCGCGACGAGGTAGCTTCGGTTTCGGAGTAATCCGAATCACTTGTATGATAGCTGCCGACCGGGAGGGGCTGACTCTTGGACGACCCTGTTTGAAGTGTATGTTTAACTAGTTGCCTCAACGTTTGTTGATATGAATGATTCGTGTACGGAATCGCTACTTACACTCCAGCACGATGCTTGCTTCTGAGTACGGTTGCCGGATGCTGGTGTCTCCTTCCGTCGGTTGCCTTTCGCCCGTTCCACCAGCTCCACTGTTTCGCGACGTGCCCCGTTTGTTCTTCGGACGGGCGCGAGATTTACGCGACTTTGCTATTTTACCTCCCTTGCTGATCGGTATGTGCTGCGGTTCGGGAATGCCCTGCTGCGAGACGGGAATTCGCTGCGGCAGCATCCTTCCCACATCCGGAATGCCGTACATGATGAACGCTTTCGCGGCGCCAATCAGACGCCCGAGCTGTGCAATGGTCCACTCGCCTGACTCATCCAGCGCAACTACGATCCGGAGACAGTTCACGGCGGACGTTGCCAGGCTGTAGTAGGCAAGTTCGGTGAATGTATCCGAGCGTGCTTTGAATGCTAGATCCAGTACCGCATTACCCACCAGCGAGAGGTATGGCTCGAGTGGCTCCGAACCGGCCGGTTCCGAGGCGACGAGAATCGACTCGAGACATTGTAACGCTGCCAGATAGAGCTCGCCGGTACTGCAGTTATCAAGCTGATCGGCTGGGGTGGATCTTCGTTCCACCCTCCGGTAGTCCGGATCAGCGAGTACGTTGACTAGGACGCCATTGTTCGATATAAAAAAATCATAAAACTGCAAAACGCAAATGTTAGTGTCGTCGCAGAGAAAAGGTGTATGTTTTTATAGAAATAACCTCTTACCTGTGCAATATCACTGCATCGACGGAGTAGCAGCTGCATCGTGCCGAGCACCTCGCAGGCCACCTGATAGAACCGTCTCTCAAGGCACTTCCGCAACCATCCGATCAAACCTCGCACGACCGCTTCCGGCAGGGCGATCTTCTGTCGGCCCACGAGTGATTTGACGAGAAAGCATGCCTTCACCACCAATGTGTCCTCGTGCGGCGGAATGTTGACGAACGATTCCACCAGCCGTACCGGGGAGCGCACATCGCCGATCCGGCCACTGCGGTAGTTCAATCCGTTCAGTTCGTTTAGCAGCGTGTTGATTTCATTTCGGTAGTCCGCTATCTGGCTGCCACAGTTGAGAAAGAGGAATTTGGTCGACAGCTGGAGAAATTCCTGTTCCAGCGCCATATGGTGAAAGTGGTTTCCTTTCGATGATGCGGCAATGTTCGGATACGCGAGGGATGATTTGTTTTGGTTTTCCGTTTGCCTTGTAGTGCCTGCTGTGCTCTGTCGTTAACCCTTGTGTGCGAGTTGAAATCGATTTTAGCACAAGGTTTTGAATGTACCGTTTTTATTTTGCACGAAAGTTTCAAATCTACAGTTACAGTTTACGATCTACGCGCTCAAAGTGGTTGCAATGTATCTATTTCTTCTTCGACGGACCGCCCATCTCATCCAGTTGCAGTTTTAGCTCCTTCAGGTCTCGATCCGGCACGTAGCGTGACTCCTCCTGGTCCGAGGAGTGTTCCGCCACCGTCAGCGTGACACCTTCGGGCAGCGCCGCCTGCAGAGTACGGAGCAGCAGCGGGTAGAGGGGCGCCTGGACCTTCTCGACCTGCACCGTCCGCTCGTACACGGTCAGTTTGTACTCGCTGTCGATAACGCTCGAGTTAGGCTTGAACTTCTGCACGTTCAGCTTCTGCGGTGGATGAGCGTACGCATCCGCGATCTCCAGGTCCATCGAGTCCGCCACGTTATGGACAAACTTTTGGTAGCTCTCGAGCAGCGGATAGTCGTATCCTTTGATCGTGAAATTGAGCGTGTCGTAGAGTGGATATTTCGGTTTCAGCAGCTGGGATAATAGGAAAGGCAAATAAAAGAAGAAAATAAAGGTACAAAACACTGGAATTATGCTAAAAATTATCCGAGCTGTATTTAGTACAATCAGCATTTAAATTCCAATACATGTACTAAACACATCCGGTATCTGTTTTAGAACAAGCTTAGCTGTCAAAACTCAAAAAAGGACGCTAGAAAACAATAACAGGTAACGGTCGGCACAAGCTTGTGAAGCGAGTCGTAATTCTAATCATGTCTTTTGTCGGTGCAATATAGCGATGCCTCGACGCAAAAGTGTCCCAAGATCTCTCCCCCGACGAGAAACAGTAAATACGCAGAAACCCAATGAAGCTCGAGCATCACGCAGCGCCTCCCGACGGGAAGCGTCGTCGGAAAGTTCTAGCGAATCTCCATCCACTTCACGACGCAGCGTAAGCAGCACGGATTCACGCAGCACCCCGCAACGGGATAAATCCGATCGCTCGTCATCGAGGCGATCCTCATCGGCCGAATCACCGCGTAGTCGTCCTTCACCCAGACTCGCAAAATTTCTTAAGGAAACTCTAGCACTACAGTCGTCGACGCATTTGCTCATTCCGAAGGCATGCTTCGCCCGGGTTTTGCGAGAACTGCTAGACGGGCATCGGATCACATTTGAGGCGGTTGCCGCACTACATGAAGCGACCGAAACCTATCTGACGCAGCTGTTTCAGGACGCGAACATGTGCGCCCTGCATCGGACCAGAGTAACGCTTATGCCGAAAGATATCGATTTGGTGCTATTCCTAAGGCGTCACTGTGTTTAACCTACCTCGAGGTAGTCCGGCTCGTACATGCGGTTCATACATGCCGCAGTAGTTTGAGAAAACGACCGGCTGACGCTGGAAGAAGCTACCGCCGGCAGTGTGCGCCCTAGAAGAACGGTCTGCGAAGAAAGGAACGCAGGAGATGGTGCAAACGCGACATGGAAGGGGCCTTATAACACATCTCTTACCATCCGGAGTGCCATCGCAGGTAGCTGACGTAGATATTTCTGTACGATATATACTTGTAATAAAGAATTTCTACTTTAATTGACACACAAACAGCGCAATGCTTGGTGAATTTATGATTTTTTTCTTCTTTCAACAACTGTCAAACGCCACCATGTGTGAGGTTATGTAAGTTGTGCGATCAAGGGTGGCGCGCGGGGGTCACAAACAAAAACAAATATGTTGCTGTTGCAGAAGAAGCCACACAAAGTGACGAAAACTCCTCGCTAAAATGCAGTTCGTGAGGCATCGCGGTTTGGGGTTGCCGGGCTGTTTGAGGATAGCGTTTGCGGCGATTCGCTCCTACGCCAGTAGCAGCAGACGCAGCGTCCTGCGGCAGGATGTTTCCCGTTTGCCGGTGCACGAGTTTCCGGTCGCGAAACCAGGCGATGCGCGAGTGTACGTGTGGGGTTTGGCCGCAACCGGTGCGCTCGGTATGCAGACATCGCTCAAGAAGCAGGCACAGATATTTACCGACTTCGTGCAGCATCCGAGCAGGCTGAACTTCGCAGATGGGCGCACCGTGGCGGATGTGGCGGCCGGCTACGGGCTAACGGTGTACGTGGTGCGGTCTGCATCGGGAACGGGCGGAACGGAGCTGTGGGGTACCGGCATCAATACCGACGGACAGCTGGGCTACCAGAAGGCACCGGGCCCGCACAAGAAACCACTCGAGCTGCTTATCTACCCGGCCCCGATTGAACTCAGCTGCCGGGGCAAATCCGAGCTGGTGCAGGTGGCCGCAGGACGTGCCCACGTACTAGCCCTCACCGCGGACGGTGCCGTGCACGCGCTCGGCAACAACGCGTACGGACAGTGCGGCAGGAAGATCGTACCGGACGAGGATTACTTCCGCAATCCGATCGCAGCGACCGTCGCCGGCATCGAGGAACCGGTACGGGCGATCGAGTGTGGGCAGGACCATAGTTTGATGCTCACGGAATCGGGACGCGTTATTACGTGCGGCTGGAGCGACGACGGACAGGCGGGCCGGGGACGGTACGGGTTGATCGATGCGGCCGGTGCTGCCGAAGGCGACCTAAAGGGTGAGCGGATCATCAAGGTTTCCAGCAGCTGTGATACAATTCTGGCCGTCAACGGTAAGCGTGGGGTGGAGTGAGAGAAAATCTCTTTATAGTAATGCGCTTTTTGTCCTGCCGGCAGACAGGGGAGAACTGTTTGGCTGGGGCAACTCCGAGTACGGACAGCTCGGGGAGGTTGCAGAGAACAATCCGCAAATCAACACGCCGCGGCAGCTGCCCTTCGCCAACGAGTGTGGCAAGATCGTCGACGTTGCGGCGGCCGGGTCGTATTGTCTCATACTAAACGGTAAGCGTATCCGTGTCCTGTACGTAGCGCCAGAGCTAACCCCGCGTTCTCCGTCCCTTTGCAGAGCATGGTGACGTGTTTTCCTGGGGCTACGGTATCCTTGGCTTTGGACCGGACGTTCAGCATCGTTCCACTCCCACCCGGATCCCGCCGACTCTCTTCGGACGGAACGAATTCAATCCGAACGCGCGCGTTGTTTCGATTGCCTGCGGAATCACCCATTCGGCGGCGGTCACCGATCAGCAGGATCTGTACATGTGGGGCCACAATCGGTACGCCTGTCTAGGGTTGGGCCACAAGAACGATCAGTTCTTCCCGCTCAAGGTGGCGCTGAATGCGCGCGTACAGAAGATTTCGTGCGGTGTCGATCACACTGTGGCGCTGTGCAAGGCGTTCGTGTGAACGCGAGGGTTAGAAAAGCATGTGTAAATATATGTGATAGACGTTAAATGGTGCGTATTTTATTTTCTATAGTTTATGTTCGCTTTCCTCCAAACTTCTTCCCGTGGGTCAAACGCATCAGCAGATCCAGTGCCCATTTCGGGCGATCCTTCGGCACCATGTGGCCAGCGTTGCGCACCAGCACCTCCACCAGATTACCGGCCTCCTTTGCGTACCCCGCTATTTCGCCATCCACACGCCAGATGTACCGTGGCGCTTTCTTGTAGTCCTCCATGCCGGGAAAGTTGAGCTTCGTCACGTAGTTCATCGTCAGCGGGTAGGCGACGATGATGTCCAGCTGTCCGTTGTAGATGACCACACGATACGTTTGGAGCAGCTCGTTCAGGTACGGCATGACCGACTGCATTACGTCCAGCTTCAGATGGTCCTCCACCTTGTTGTCGCCGTCGAGATCGTGGAACGAGTTGTTGCCGACGTGGATCGCACGGCGCGTTTCCGGCAGCTGCAGAAACTTGCCCATATACTCGTCGGCCGGGTCCGGCGCCGTTTGCAGGTAGTTGAAGTAGGTCGTGAACCCGGACGCGTTCTTGAACAATGATCCGCTCGGGTACTGGTCGCCGTTGATCAGCTCGTCGAACACGTCGAAGGCGCACTGGAAGTCCTTCTTTACGATGCACTCGCGTCCCTTTGCCTCGTACTCGTGGAACTGGTCACGCGTGTGCCCATCGATCAGCCCGAGCTGGTACAGATAGTCACCGTACACGAGCTGGTGGAACGGATCGCACAGCCCGTTGCCGATGGCGAGTCCCACCAGGTTGAGTTTCACCTTCGCGTCCGCATTGTGTCGGTGAATTGTGCGGGCCACGGCCGGCACGTACTTTCCACCGTACGACTCACCCGTCACGAAGAACGGATGCTGCTGCAGATCGGGAAAGAGGGCGAAGAACTGCTGCAACGCGTTGTGGAGGTTCGCACCGACGTGCGTTTCGTTCGTCGAGTAGCCCTCCTCCTTATCGGTGAAGCTGAACCCGGTTCCGACGGGGTTATCGATGTACAGCAGATGGTGGTTCAGGTGCCAGCTGTACTTGCGCGGCTGCAGCTTCATGTCGCTGCGCACGGAGAACGGCCCATTCTCGGTGAACAATCCGTACAGGGACGAGGCGCCGGGTCCACCCTGCAGCCAGAGGACGACCGGCGCATTGGGATCCAGCTTGGCCGCAAAGTACCAGAAGAAAAGGTTCGAGTTGGTGGTGGCATCCACCGTCAGGTAGCCGGCGTAGCTTTCGACGTCGCCCGGAATGGCGGAATGGGTGACGCGTGCCGCGGCGCGGCCTTCTGCGATCGATTTGTTGGCGATGAACGGGGTGAGAAACAGTGGCTCCCCGACGTCGTCGTCGGCGTGCAGTGGCATCGCCTTAAACCGCGGGTACGGGTTGATGAAGGACCGCTTTGATTCGATCGCCGCTGGATTGCATAGTGCCAGCAGCAGCAGCAGCAAGGCGCACGGTGCGGAAGACAACATGGCGCCGCGGGCACTTCACGCTCGGACTCACTTGGATGGATGATTATTGAATTAAGCACCCGGAGTAGGCTGCGCGAGCTTGCTTCTCGCTCGAACGGACAAAGAACACTGACGACTGATTGTGATGCGGATGTACGGCACGTTCGATCCTCGATGCTTTCTGCTTGCGTTTGCGATTCCAGCGATGATGGTGACGCCCCATGGACGTCAACCCCTTGAGCCAACAGCGAAAGCCGAATAGACGATAACAAAACAAATATTTGTTAAATTTCGGCTAGAATAATTGGGACTGATGGCTCGAAAATAAAATCCGCAAAAAGTATAATCTTCAGCAGGCATGTGCAACCTGTTGCACGAACATGTTGGAATTTCATAACATATTCTAATTTCCAAGATATTGCAAATTTGCCCAAGTGCTTCAACAGGCTGCTCTTTCCTGACCTACATCATTGTTCTCGATGATGGATTGTAATGAAAAGTCTTGTATTGCTGTATTTTTTTTCTTATGCTGTATTCGAGACAGGACAGGATGTGTCGATTTATATAACAAGAAATCCTGATCTCATCCTGGTATTCAGAGACATACTAACACTATTTATAGCCTTTAGAATGCGTTGAATCAATTTCGAATGTTTTATTCCTTTTCTGCTTCATTTTCTCTTCGAAAGATTTGCTTCATTCTTTCTCCTGATTTTGGACGCTGCAATTGGGGTTAAAAACCTAAGCCCCAAATCAAGTTGGCATTCCTTTCTATTTATGTTTTGCATTATAAACATTCTTCAGTCGGCATCTACGTGTATGTGTGTGCTTGCTTATCATATGTACAGAATGGATGCGGAATCAACCGGCGAGAAAAGTCGCGATAACGGGGTTGTAAACAAATCTGGCCTTCTGGGGCAAAACATAGCGGACAACACTACTACTAGCACGCACATACCCCCACGTGGGGGATAAACAAACCTCCGTAAGTGAGTATGTGTGTGTATGTGCGCGCGCTATGATGTTGCGATTAACCCTCTCCCAACATCTACCCCTAGCACGAACGGGTGCGCTAACACATTCGCGCGAATTTTCGCGCTATTTCTGCCGGCTCGGTGTGTGTATGTGAGGAAATAGGGAAACTACACGCCCCACCAAAAGCATGCGCATAATTTTTGACAGCGAACCGACCCACCACTTCGCAACCTGACGAAATGATTCACCTAGTGGTTGTTCGACACCCCCCGTCCAGTTCTCGGTGTATTCTAGATCAAACAGCAGGCAGGTTGGTTTAGTGCGTTCTGCTGCTGCTACTTCGATTGACGCAATTATGGGGCTGTGGTAGCGTGTGACGGTGTCGTTCCCCTTTCCCACGAACATCCACGGCACAGACCGGTTTGCACTTAGCGGACTATTGTGTGCAGCATTTGCAGCCCATAATTAGCTACTGCAGAGAGTGGAATCAAGGAGAAAATGCCACTGAAGTAACGTAACGGAAACGAAGTGTGTTCCCTGGGTGTGCAGAATCATCACGACAGGGCAGTCGATCTCATCCCCGTGTGTGCCTTAACGCGTCTGTTCTGTGGCGGAAGTAGTAGGGTAGTGATCATCAACGCGAGTCTGTTGGAATTCGAAGCGACCGGAACTCACCATGACCACCTCAAGCTGGGATAAATTGGTGCTGCTGCTGTGGAAGAACTGGATCATCCAGAAGCGACACTACGTACAGACGGCCTTCGAAGTCACCATCCCGGTGTTGGCCTGCTCGTTACTCATTCTGGTCCGCGGGCTGGTGACGCCGACCGTCTACACCGCACCGACAACCTTCGGCAGCCTGAACGTCCAGAATTTGGCCATGATACGGTAAAACGCGGAGCGGCCGGAAGCAGCCTTTTTTGTCGCAACAGCCCGCAGTGTCGTAACAGTTTGGAACGTTTGTTTTTTTTTTTTTTTGTTGTTGTTGTTGTTGGCAGGGAGATGGTAACGAACCACCCGATCAGTTTGAAAATTGCCTACTCACCGCGCAATGACGTGTTCGAGAGCATCGTAGCCCGGGCCGCCCGCCTTCTCGGCACCGATGTCCTTCACCAGGGCTACAACGATAGCGAAAGCATGTACAAGGACCTCGTCACGCACAACTACCTGGCCGGGTTGGAGTTTGACGAGGAGTTCAAGGTAATGACTCATCTAGGGGGAGTCATTAAAGAGCGCGAGAGTGAGAAACACTTTTTTGCTCCATTTCAAATCTCCCGCAGAACATAACACACCTTCCAGAGCGGGTCAACGTTGCCGTTCGGTTTCCGAGCGAGATGCGTACGACGACCCTGCCGGGGGCACAGTTCTGGGCGAACTGGCGCACGTTCCTGATCTTCCCGCAGTTCCAGGTGTACGGGGCGCGCAACATCAATGCCAGCGACGGTGGCTATCCGGCCAACTACTACGCGGAGGGGTTCGCCTCGGTCCAGAATGCGATCAGCCGGGCGGTGTTGGAGATGCGTCACGGTGGCCACCACACCCTACCGCACGTTGACCTGAAGGTACTGTTGGACGGTTATTCAAAGCTTTGGCGCGTTTATCATGGTACCGTCTCCTTACATCTCTCACGTTCAGCGATTCCCTTACCCACCATTTTACGACGATCCACTGCTGCGTGGGCTGGAGAATCTCTTCCCGTCGATCATCATGGTTGCGTTCTTCTACTCCTGCATCAACACGGTGAAGTTCATCACGCTGGAAAAGGAAAAGCAGCTGAAGGAGTCGATGAAGGTGATGGGCCTGGACGGATGGATACACTGGGTGGCATGGTTCGTGCGTACCCTCACCCTGCTGGTCGTATCGATCACGCTCGTCACGGTGCTGCTGAGCTGCAATCTAACCACCAACACGCGGGTGGCAATATTTCAGTTCTCGAATCGCTTCCTGATCTGGCTGTTTCTGTTCGTGTACAGCATCACGACGATCATGCTGTGTTTCATGATCAGTACCTTCTTTTCCAAAGGTAAGTTGATCTCTCCCGGCGTTGCAGGCACGTAGAGGTACGTTTTTTACCATGCTTTGCGCGACATCTTTCCACAGCGAACATAGCGTCGGGAATTGCTGGTATCGTGTGGTTCTACTCGCTCACGCCGTTCCAGCTGACGTTCGGAAACTACGATCGTATGTCGCTTGGAGCGAAGCTCGGATCCAGTCTTTGGAGCAACACGGCCATGGGGTACGGGGTGATGCTGTTTATGAAGCACGAAGGCACCTCGATCGGGCTGCAGTGGAGCAACCTGTTCACGCCCGTCACCGTCGACGATCGGCTAACGATGGCGCACATATTTGCCATGCTGGTGGTCGATGCGGCCATCTATCTCGGTGTCGCACTCTATGTGGAGCAGATCGCACCGGGGCAGTTTGGTGTGCCACGGAGGTGGAACTTCATTTTCACGCCGAACTTCTGGAAGGAGGAAGTGTTTAAACGGAGGTCAGTAGCCGACGCTGGCAGTACGATTCCCAGCGAGGAGACGTTTGAAAGGGCGCGCTTGAAACCGGACGAAAAATACCAGGCAAACCGAGAGGAAGAACCCGTGGACAAGCAGATCGGCATAAGCATGGTTGGGCTGACGAAAGTTTACGACGACACAACGCGCTCCCGACCGGCCGTGAGTGGAGTGACGGTGAATTTCTACCGCGATCAGATCACGGTCCTGTTGGGTCACAATGGTGCCGGCAAGACGACCACCATGGGCATGCTGACGGGGATGTATCCGCCAACGTCCGGGTACGCAACGATCGAAGGCCATCGGATCGGTGGCGGTGCGGCGAGCCAGTTCCGCAACACGCTCGGTTTCTGTCCGCAGCACAACGTCCTGTTCAACGAACTGACCGTGGCAGAACACATCCGTTTCTTCGCGAAATTGAAAGGCGTTCGACAGGAGGAGCATATCGAGGCAGAGATCGACAAATATCTGCGCGCACTCGAGCTGGAACCGAAGCGCCACGAGCAATCGCACACCCTATCCGGTGGCATGAAGCGGAAGCTTTCGCTGGCCGTGGCGCTGTGCGGTGGGTCGCGCGTCGTGTTCTGCGACGAACCGACGTCCGGAATGGATCCGGGCGCACGGCGAACCGTGTGGGATCTGCTGCAGCACGAAAAGCGCTACCGTACGATCGTCCTCTCGACGCACTTCATGGACGAGGCGGATGTGCTGGGTGACCGGATCGCTGTGATGTGCGACGGGGAGCTGCGGGCCGTCGGCACACCGTTCTTCCTGAAGAAACGCTTCGGCGCCGGGTATCGGTTGATTTGCGTGAAGCGCCCGAACTGCCGGCCCGAGGTGCTCACGGAACTGTTGCGGCGGTACGTGCCGGATGTGACGATCGAATCGGACATCGGAACGGAGCTCAGTCTGCGGCTGCACGAACGACACCGTGCCATGTTCCAGCCGGCACTGGAAGAGCTGGAGCGGTGTGGCGAACGGTGCGGTATCTCGAGCTACGGGATCGCGATGTCTACGCTGGAGGAGGTGTTTATGCGGTGAGTTTCTTTTGGGACGTTGTTACTTTGGTTGCTCAATGTCGGCTCATCCACAGGTTGGGCAGCGACGAAGATCACAGTGCCGGCAATGGAGCAGCGGGGTGGGGCGGAAAGCAACATCTCGCAAAGGGTGCGAATGCGCCACCTCCTCCAATAACCATCACCGAAACGTATGAGCTGGAGACGGGGGCACAACTTCTTCGCAGTCAAATACGGGCCATGTTTTTCAAGAAGTACCTGAGCTTCGTCCGTTCTTGGAAGATATCGTCACTGCAGATACTGCTGCCGATGATGTTTGTCCTGCTGGTGATTGCGATCGTTCGCTTCTTTCCCAATAACGTCGTACTGCCGCCACTGGCCATCACACTCGGGAGTTACGATCGTACCAATACAATCCTTTCGACAAACGTTCGCAACGCGTCGATTGTGGCAGCGTACGCAAACACGGTAAACGATGCGCCTGGAGCCGGCCAACACACGCTCCTGGTGACGGAGCGAAACTTCACCGAGTACATTCTTGAGAAGGTAAGTTTCCGGAAGCCGGAGATGCAATGCGTCCACGACCTAATCCTTTCCACTTTCAAACAGTCCACGGCAAACATTCGAGATGTGGATAATACGTACATGATCGGTGCCTCCTTGGATGTGATCCATCGGAACTACACTGCCTGGTTCAACAACAAAGCCTACCACACCGCACCGCTCGCGCTCGGCGTACTCTACAACGCCCTGACGCGGACGATCTGCGCCAACTGTAGCCTCACCGTAACGAACCGCCCGCTCCCGTACAGCAGCCACGTCCGGTTCCTGCGCACGCAGTCCGGCAGCAATCTCGGCTTTCAGCTTGCGTTCAACACCGGCTTCGCGATGGCGTTCGTGGGCGCCCTGTACATCCTGTACTACGTGCGCGAACGGGCATCCGGCTCGAAGCTGCTCCAGTTCGTCAGTGGCGTGAACGCGGTCACCTTCTGGGGCGTTTCCTTTCTGTGGGACTTTGGCGTGTACTGCGTGGCGATGGCCCTGTACCTCGGCACGCTGGCCGCGTTCCGCGAGGAGGGCTGGTCCACGCCGGAGGAGCTCGGCCGGGTGGCGATCGTGTTCGTCTGTTTCGGGTTGGCGGTCATCCCGTTCACGTACCTCGGGGCGTACTTTTTCGACGTCCCGTCGACGGGATTCATCAAGCTGCTGATCTTCAACATCTTCACTGGCACGGTGCTGTTTACGGCGGTCTTTCTGCTGAAGGTGAAGGACTTCGATCTGCGGCACGTGGCGGAAACGTTGGAGTGGGTTTACATGGTGTTCCCGCTGTTTGCGCTCAGCCACAGCCTGAACAATATCAACGTGATGGAAACGACGCGCCAGATCTGCGATGCGTACTGCGACGCGATGCCGTTCTGTACGCCTCAGCTGGCGTGCAAATTCAACGAACTGTGCTGTGGTAAGTAATAGCGTACCGCACTAGCCGCCTGTAAGTTGGAGAGATAATAACGGCTAGCGATGCTTTTCATTCCCTAACAGATGTGGAAATATTTTCATTCAACCCTCGGGGAATCAATCGGAATCTCACTTACCTGATCGGCGTTTCACTGCTCTCGTTCACACTGCTCCTGCTCAAGGAGTACCGTGTTCTTTCCACGATGAATCTCACCGGATGGTGGACGAACAGAAACCGCAAAACCACGGCTACCTCCGACGAGACGGAATCAATCGCCATCAGTGAAGATTCGGATGTTACCGAAGAACGAACCAGGGTCGATCGATTGTACGAAGATCGTACGCACCAGTCACCCACCGGATCTGCCTTGTTGATGTTGCGCGATCTAACGAAACGTTACGGAAGCACCACGCCGCCAGCGGTCGATCGGTTAACCTTTGCCACCGGCGACCGAGAATGCTTCGGACTGCTCGGGGTCAATGGGGCCGGCAAAACGTCCACCTTCCGGATGCTCACCGGTGATCGACGTATCACGTCCGGCGATGCTTGGGTGGCTGGTTACAGTCTGCGAACGCAACTGCCGGCCGTCTACCAGCGGATCGGCTACTGTCCACAGTTCGACGCCCTGCTCGACGATCTGACCGGGCGAGAAACGTTGCGTATCTTCGCCCGGCTGCGGGGCATTCCGGAAGCCTCGATCGAGTCGATCGCGGAACGGCTCGCGGTGGAGCTAAGCTTCGCGCCGCATCTGGACCAACCCGTCCAAGCGTACAGCGGCGGAACGCGCCGAAAGCTAAGCACCGCACTGGCCCTACTGGGCGATCCGGTCGTGGTGTATCTGGACGAACCGACGACCGGCATGGATCCGGGTGCGAAGCGCCACTTCTGGAACGTGATGTGTCGGGTGCGAGCGGATGGCCGGACCGCGCTGGTGCTCACCTCGCACAGCATGGAGGAATGTGAGGCGCTCTGTACGCGGCTTGCAATCATGGTAAACGGCGAGTTCCGTTGTCTCGGGCCGGCGCAGCATCTGAAGAACAAATTCTCACACGGCTACTTCCTCACCATGAAGCTACGGCGCGTGGACGACGGCGAGGTGGCCGTTCAGCGCCACAAGCAAGCGATCAAAGCGTTCATGGAGCAAACGTTCGCCGTCAGCTCGGGTGCTGCCAGCCTGAAGGAAGAGTATCACAACTACCTCACCTACCACATCCGGGACACCGGGCTCCGCTGGTCGGAGATGTTCGGGACGCTGGAACGGGCGCGGGAACATCTGCAGCTGGAAGATTACGGCCTCGGTCAGACTACGCTCGAGCAGGTGTTTCTCACTCTCACCGCAAACCAGCGGGCCTGCCAGGAAGCATAGACAACGTGCCTCTCCGCTCCTAGTCGCTGCTCTTTCGCAGTACGTGCTGCGATTGCTAGTTAGTACCTGAAGGCACAAAAGTACCTAGAGAGCAAAAGATAGGATAGTTAGCTGAAGGATAGTAGGAACCAAGATCCGATTAGATGCCTTCTTCTTTTTCTAGTCTAATCTACATTTCTTTCTAACGACCCAGCGTTGGTCATGCGCGCATGAAACTTAGTTTGCGTGTTAGGTTAGTATTAGTGCTTGCGGTCAGTAGTTTTCACAGAGATGAGAAGATAGCTAAACCAGAAAAGCTAAAAGCCCTAAACGTGAGCACGACTTAAATACCTGATAGTATTTAAAGCTCTGCAGCAGAGCACATGCAAATAAAGTTTGTTACATTTGACGAAAGCGCGTGTGTTGTGTTCATTTCCTTGTATTTACGAATGTGCCGGTATTGCACAGTACTATACACTGCCTGGGTTGGCTCTTAAAGTTAAGTTAATAAAACGCGATTTGAGAAAAAGCTTACTTACAGGAGAGAAAATGGCCTGCTAAGAAGATAAATACCCTTAATTCTGTTAGCCACCTTTGCGCTTCTCGCAAATGGTGCGTACAAATTGCTGGTGCAAAGACTACTGCTAGTATTAATGCTACTTTAATGAATCACCAACAAGGGACGTAGACCTAACCCTAACTCTAAATGATGCGGGTTTGAAATAGCCTAACATGAGAGCGAATGCGTGTCCTGCGTACGTCCTGCTGATGATTCATTCCACGTAATTGCCACACAACTGAAACATACAACTTTAGCCCTTATCTGCTAGATTCACACTCTCGAGTCTTAGTAGCACTAAAGTCACAATAACAAAAAAAAACGGAGTAGCAAAATTATTTCTGAATAACTACATACATATGTGAATCATATCATTGCTAAAACAATAAACACGCTTAAAGAGAGTTTAAACTAGATTGCTCAAGTCAATCTGATTGCCAAATGCGTGATATTCTCATTGTGGCAAAAGGGGAAAAGGGGATTTTTGTACGTTTGCCATAAGATTTAAAAAAACACACATCCATGTTGCCCCCTGTCTCGCTGTGGAAGACGCGATACACACCTTCCAAGTTTCACGATAATATCACTGATATAAAATACACTGTTAAAACAAAAAGAGAACGGATATACAAGCACAAACACACGCACACTCAAACATGGGTGTCAAGCTCGCTTTAGTTGTTGCCAGCGCCGGCACTGTTCAGTTTGGCTTGCTTCTTGTTCTCACGCTCCCGACGGCGCAATTTCTTGCGCCTCCGGTCGATGCTCGCCAGCTCGGCCTTGATCGCGTTGTACGTTTTGCGTAGCTCCTGGATTTTCTTCTTGATGATCGCTATCCGCTGGTTGTTGTTCAGGGCAGGATCTGCCAAAGGGAAGGTGAGCGGAACACAAAATTGTGTTAAATTCTTTTTTTCACAGTTCGGCTCTGAGATGCCCCTCCTACCTAGGTTGACCAGGAAGTTGTACTGACATGGACGCCCCGTTTTGCTACCAACAAAGATGAGCGACGATGAGGCCGATCGGTGGAATGCCGCTATACTGTCCGAGTTGTCCTCGCTGTCGGTTGCTGTGATAAGACGAGGACGAAGCAGGATGGATTAGTGAAGGGTGGTTTAACGCACGTTCGCCACTGAGATATACCATTGCTTGTCGTTAGACCCCTCTGAGAGCGCCCATAGCCACTGCTGGAACCATTGTTTGCACCACTGCCGTAGCCTCCCAGGCTCGTGTTTGCCGTCCGGCGTCGTTTGAGTGTTGGCTCTTCGCTCGGTTTGCGCTGCCGGCGTTTCTTAGCCGGTGACGACGATTCATGATCGTGCGCTAGAGAAAACGAACAAAAATATGGAATGCATCAACACACGCACACAGTAAATCCATGTAAGTGATGATTTTCGCGCACCGCAAGCGAAATAAGTTTCGAAAACACACGCTGTACGATACTTACTTTCATCCTGACTGACGGAATCCCTCGGTGAGCTGTTGGGCGTATCGACAGCGGATTCACCCCCACCACCGGATGTGCCCATTTTGCCACTCCGCAAGGTCTGCTGCTGCAGGTTGGAGGCGAAGGACCCTCCGGCCGCACCGACACCGCCCGCCTGTCCACCTTGGCTGGTGCTGCTGATCGTCGTATTACCACCGATCGTGATCGTCACGACCGGCGGCTCAAGATCCATCGGCACCGGTTTCAGATCGGTTGCGGTCTGAATGTTTTGCGGTGGTAGGAAGGACGACGACGATGATGCTGTGGCGGCTGTGGACGGTGATGCGGAGGGTGGTACGAGCGGTGGCTCCGCGTACACCTTTCGCCCGATCGTGGACGGCGGCAGACGATCGTGGTCTTTCGGTGCCGGCGAACCAGGTATTGTTTCCTCGCACAGTAGCAGCGAGAGTGACTCATTGTTGGGTGCTTGCTGCTGCGACTGTTGCTGCTGTTGCTGTTGCTGGATCGGTTGCAATTGTGGATGGTGTAGCGACGTTTGAGGTTTGTCCACTGATGAGTGCGTTCCCGCCGGTTCGCTCGCACCCGTTGTGGAGGTGATCACGGATGCCGCTGATGTAGCTACGTCGTGTTGTTGCTGCTGCTGGTGCTGCGTTTGCGAAGGAACATCTTTGCGACATTCGGCCTGCTGCATCAGGTACTCCTCGGAGCTCATGCCACGGCTAGCCGTGTTCATCTGTATGATTGTCTCGAGGAGACTCTGCTTTGCACTGGTGGGGGGTTTCTTTTCCGGCGCCCCCGTCGGCTTCATTGCGTCCTCCGAGCCGCCCAAACGATCCTGCCTCAGAATGAGCTTCTCTTTTTCAGCGACCGCCGCAACAGCTGCTGCAGAGGCGGCCGAGGCCATCTCGTGCGTGATGGAGGCGGCGGAAGCAGCTGCCGGTGCCGTGACACGTGGTTTGTCTTCGAACAGCTCCTTCTTGGCTGAGATCAGACCGGGTTGTTTGCTGTCGTAGTGCACGATCACAGCAGCCGTAACGGGCGTCGCCGGTGTCGTCGTCGAAGTTGTTGCCGTGCTTCCCGGCATGCTCGGCGTGTGCGCGGGATCTCCGCTACCTTGCGACTCCGCGTCCTCAATGATCAGCCGGTGCTCGGAGTCATTGCTGTCGGTGGACTCATCGTCGTGGAACCGTGGATCGGGATCGAGCTTTCGTATCGATTCCGTCAGATCGTTACTGCGTGCGGTGGGAAGTTGGTCAAGTAGGTGCACCTTATGACCACCGGCAGTCGGTGGTGCCACGATGGTTGTCTGCGGTGAAGCATTGCTCGGTTTCGGGTCGGACTTCACGACCACAGTCGGTGGTAAGTCTTCTGTTGGTTCTTTCTTCTTCGCCTCGAGAATCTTGTTCGGGGCGTGCGGCAGCGGCTCGGATGATACAGATTTTGCAGGCAGATTTGCGCCCACCAACGGAGACACGTACGATGGCGTCGGGCCGCTGATCACTTCGGACTTGATCGGTGTATGCGGTGCTGAAGTGGAAGACAGTGGAGCAGAGCTGCTAGGTAGCGAGAGGAGATGCAGCGAGCTCGGCATGTACTTTGGAAAGTCTGGCTTCTCGATTTTTATCGTCTGCTGTTGGTGCTGCTGCTGCTGCTGCTGCTGCTGCTGCTGGTTCTGCTGACTCAGCGCCTTCAACACCTTGTCCGCAATCGAGGGCGGTTTCTTCACCGTCGGTGCGTCGAACTCGAAGTTCATGTCGTTGAAGTATTTCTTGCAGTTCTCCAGCGTCGGTTCCTCTGTCACACCGTCGACGCCGGCCTTCGCCAGCAGCACGGACGAGGACGGACCCTTGCCCGGCGCATAGATCGCCCCGGACGAGATCGACCGTTCGCTCGCGTTACCGGCGCTGGTCGTCGCAGCCGAAATAACCGGCGTGAAGATGCCGGGTGTTGTCGTCGCTGGTGGAAGTGGCTGTGACAGTGGCGCCGTTGACTTTGCCTCGCTGTCCTCGAGCGACCTGAAGCTGTCCTCTTTCGTTCCAGTGCCGGGCGCGGGAGTGGCCACCAGGTTGAAACTGGGCGATTTCCGCAACACATCGAAAGTGGAGTCACTCTTGATCGGTGTGGTTTGCACGAACACCTGGGATGGAGCGGCTGTCGTGGCGGTGAGGGTAGCCTTCAGGGCAGATTTTTCTTTAAGTGAATCCACCGACGTTTCTCCCGGTTTGGTCGATTCCAGTTCCACTGACGGTTTGTGCTGCTCCTTCTGATCCTCCTTATCCTTCGGTTCGCGACGCAACGAACCAGCTGCGGGTCCCTTCGGTGATTTGCCATCCACTCCCACCAGAGCAGTGGGTTCCGACTTCACCGGTGAAACTTTCTTCGTCCGTTTCGCGCTGTAGCTGGTCGAACCGGTCGATCCGAAGCTGGTGTCCAACGGATCGGCGGCAAGCGACTTCCGTTGCAAGGGTTTCTTGCGCTTGTCCTCTACAGGACCGGTTGTGGAGGTAATCCCCAATGAGCTAACGACTTCCGCCGGTGGGACATCCGACACGAGTTTGCGTGTGCCTCCACTAGTCACGCCCCCAGCGGCACCAGAAATTGCGGTGCCACTACTAGCTCCCATCGCTCCACTGCTGACGGACGGGGTGTCCTGGTCGTCGTACTCGTCCTCGAACTCGTACACATCGGAAATCTTCTCGTCCATCCGGTTGGCGGTCGACTCAAAGATGGACTTGATCGACAGTGCCTCCTTGCTGAGCAGCTTATTCTGCGCCGGTGTCAGCGTCGACGAGGAGAAGTGTTTCTTCTCACCGAGCAAACTGCCACCGGACGTGCCACTGCTGTGCTTCAGAGACGATACAGCCGATGAAGCCGCAGGTGACGTGAACGCTGACGTGCCGTCCCGTCCGAGGGAAATTTTCTTTTCCATCGCTGTGGGTCCGGCCGGTCCGGTGGCTGACGCGAAGGGTTTCTTATCGGCGCGCAACGACCCACCGTAACTGGTAGTGGTGCTGGTCGGTGTGATCGTTTGTGAGGTGGAAGCGCTTGACGTGGCAGGTGTGTGGAGTTTGCCTTCATCCTGCGCTACAGACTGTGCAGTCGAGGGTGATGCTTTCGGAGATTTTATTGCACGCGCTGCTGTGGATCCAGTGGAGCCGGTTGCGATAATCACACTCGGAGTTGACGGTGTTGAGTCGTCCTTAGCACCGGCAGCAGATGGCGATGATGGTACCGATTTGCCGGCGGTCGTTCGACTCGCTACCACTGTGGGTGTTATTGTACTCGCGCCGGGTGTAGTTTTTTCCTCCGTTTTCAAACGCGCCGTCAGTGAAGGTGACACACCTCCGGGCGTCGTTTGTGGAGGATTCTTTTGTGGCGATTCCAATGCCGGCGTCTCTTTCGAGGCCAACGATTCACCACCGGCTTCCGCGCTCACATCACGCACGGTACAGAAAGCCATCTTCTCCGAGTTGGCAATGATCGTGGCCGCCGTACCGTAAGTCTTGACCGGAGGCTTTCCGACGGGCGTATGCGCGGAAGGAGTCGTAACGGTCTCCGACGGTTCCTTCTTGATGCTGGCGGCCGTTCCCTTCGCGAGCGAGGCTTTCGCATCAGCCGCTTTGGTAGCGACCGTACTGAGTGGTTCTGTCGAGGAAGAATCGTCACGCTCCATGCTCGGTGGTGGTGAGACGGAAATCTTCGGGCTGAGCACATGTCGCTCGGCCGTCGCAAGCGGTGCTTCGGCCGTGTCCGAGTCAACCATAGTGGTGATGGGTGAGCTGGAGAACGCTTTGTTTGACGACTGGGATGAGTCCTCTTCGCTGAGCGTTTCCGATTCGGACGATTTCTCCGGTTCGTCGTCTTCTTCGGTCACGGTGGATTCTTCCTCTTTCACGGAAACCTCCTCCTTCTTCACGGCCACCAGCACAGTGTCTTTCGTGCCGTCAGAGGTGCCACCGATCGAACCGAGCGCGTTGGGCTCCTGCTTCGGAATGAGATGCTTCGGGACATCCGTCGCGGACGACGTGGAGTTTGGTGCTTCACCGGTAGCGGGCCCAGTTGTCGTCGTGGTTGTCGTTGTGGTTGTCGTATCCGATGCAGGCGATCCCGGCGATTTCAACTCCTTGAATCCCTTCAGTTCCGAACGTATCTAAAATCAGATGGATGGAAGGATCGTCGAGAAGGAATTCGGGTGAACCGATTAGAAACAAACAAAGATCGTACAATGCAAAACATATCGAACGTAAGTGTAGAAAACGGAAGCAGTACCCAGAATGTGATGTGACGACGCGAAAACGAAGCGCAAAACCCCGGCACGAACCACAACGAACATGGGTGTTATAGAGAGGGATATAGAATGAGAAACGAGAGAGAGAGAGATAAAGAGAGAGAGAGAGAGCGCGCTGTTAGTAAAGATCTGGATCTGGAGCGGTTAAATGCGAAATGGGAAAATTACTTGATTGAGATCATAGTCCCGACCACCACCACCACCACCACCACCAACAACAACAGCGCCGCCACCACCACCCTTGGATGCTCCGTTGGAAAACTCGTCCGATATGGCCGCGGCATCGGACGACGAGCCGGCCTCGGCGGTGGTACTTACTTTCGTGCTCGTCGACGACATGGAGATGGACGAGTTGGACGAGGTGGTCGATGAGGTGCTGTTGGTGGTGCACTTTTTCAGCATCGGCTCGTCCGAGTCGGTGTCGCTGGTGTTGTCCGGGTCAGTCGGTACGGACAGCGAGGACGAGATGTCCGTGTTGTTGGAGGTGCGGCGACCGGCGGCCCCACCACCACCGGGTCCACCGGCACCGGCCGTCGATAAGGACGAGGATGCGCCGGTAGCGGCGGAAGAACCGCCACGCGTCAGTGGACGCCGGTGGGACGGTGTGGCGGGCGATTTGTTGCGCCCGACGTTCGGAGTGGTGGAGCGGGGTGTCGGACCTCCGCTTTGTTCGCCCTTCGAGTTGCCGCGGCTTCGTTTGCCCACTTTCGGCGTTTTATCGCCGGCGGCGTTCGGTCCGGGCGTGGTGCCGGCTGCGGCGGTGGTAGCGGACGTTCCTTTTCCGGACGGTGTGCTGGTCGACGATTTGCCCTTCTTTGTTTTGCTGTTGGTGAGGTTCTCCGCGATACGCTCCTTGCGGACCCACTCATCGTACCTGCCCGGGAAACGAAAGAGATTTTAGTTGCGTTGCATCTACAGCAAAAGTTTTTCGAATCTACGTTCGAACATCCAAATATAATTGACTCTTTAGAGAATAATGAATGTTCAAAGATATATAATTCTTTGAAAATAAAACAAATAGCTCATACCTTGTATTCCAACCGGTATAGTGGACTAGGTAGATCGGGTTACCTTCTTGCTTGGCTATCTCGATCACCTTCGCTTCATACGTCACCTTCTGCTCGTCGTAGTACACCTTCAGCTTATCGCCTACTTCGATTGGGAAATCTGGTACGGAAGCTCCACTGCCAGGACCACTGGAAGGACTGACACTTCTACCACCACCAGAACCGGGTCCGGATCCGTTTCCACTTCCGCCATTACCACCACCACCACCACCACTGGAGCCACCAACGCTAATCGGGGGACCCCCGTCTTCTTTTCTTCCTGCTGCAATACCACCATTACCACCACCACTACTACTACTACTACTACCACCAACACCAGCACCACCACCACTGCCACTAGCGGCAGCTCCACCGCTGGAAGATTGTTTTTCCTGCTTAACACCAGCACTGCCGGAACCAACACCACCACTACTACCACCACCAACGACACTGCTACTGCCACTCCCGGTGGTGGTGCTTTCCCGCTCGTCCTTCTTCGAATCAACCGAATCTGCATCCTTTCGCTTACGGCCTCGTTTCTCTACCACCACCACTGTTGCCGTTTCAGTCGGTTTCGCTTTCGCGGCCAGTTTTTCCTTCTTTGCGGTAGCTTCCTCTTTCTTGCTAGCGGTGGTGGACGAACTTCCACCGCCACTGCTGCTCTCACCACCACCCTTGCTACTTGCACTCGCCCCAGCCGATGCCTTTTGCTCTTTCTCCCGTTCCTTCTCCTTCTCCTCGAACTTATCCACCAACGCTTTCACCTTGCCACCGACAGTTCCCTTGCGCTTGGTAGCGGCCGGCCGCAGTACGGCACTCTCCGTCGCGCTGGACTCACTCGTATTGTCTGACTCGTCCATCGCCGAGTTGGATGCTTCGATTGCGGCCGCCTTCGATGAGGCGTCAGCTGCCGCAGCTGATGCCGCCTTCTCCTTCGCCGTGAGGAGCTTTTCCTTTTCCGCCGACAGCTTCGGCGATTGGACGGAGCTGGCCCGCACCAGGCTGCGGCCCTTGGTGCGGCTCGTCTTCGGATGCGGCACCATCGTGCAGCCGAGCTTACGGTTGAACTCCTCGAACGAGAACAGAAACTTCTTGTACGCTTGCTTCACCAGATTCGTAATGCTGGCGGTGGCCGGGGAAAAGCCCAACCGCAGTGCGATCTGTTTCCACTGGTTCTGGCTCGTGACGCGGTTGTAGCCGTGCAGCTTCTGCACCGCACGGAACAGCCGGTACAAATCCACGTCGCGGTTCGTGATGGAGGGCGCTTTGTTGAGTGGCGTTCCGCGATCGTCCATGAACTTGTACAGCTGCGCAACGAAGTGATCCTTCTCCTCGGTCGGTTCGTCATCCGAGCTGTCCGTTTCGAGCTCCTGGTCGGAATCGCTGCAGCTGCCCGACGTGCCGAACAGTGCCTCCCGGTCCCAGTGCGGCGGCAGCACGTCGTTGTCCATGTACTCGATTGCAGCGGACACGGCGGCCGCTTCCGACTTGTTGACGCTGTCACGCGTAAACTCGGTGGCCTCCTTCTTCGGCACGGTGTAATATCGGCCATCCTTGAACGAGCGTACCAGGTACTCATCCTTTACGCGGATCCGCACCGTGTCTTGGGCGGTGGGCGCCACCACCAACCCCGGGAACCAGTTTTCCTTGGGGTTTTTCTTTTTGTTATCGCTCGTCTCCACACACACAACCTTACCGATGTTTTCCTCCTTATCGCTCGCATTCGAGCGGGAGTGCGTGGTCGGTTCATCTTCCTCGTCCGAGCTTTCGTCCGGCAGAAGGTGCCGCGATCTGTGGGGTAGGCAGACAATGAAAAAGGGCAAGTAAGTACTAGTTCACTGTGACGTGTTGAAGACGAGCGAACCTTAAGGCCCAAACCATCTCGGAGACGCGATATAATACGTTTTCACTTGGTAAAGGTTCGACTGAGAATGAGATCCCAACTACCAGAGGTAGAAAAGCGGACACGAAGCGAAAGGAATCTCTATTGTCAGCAAAACGCGGCAAACAAGCAATCAACACACCCTCTCCCCGCAACCATCTTACTCACCTGCGCCCCCTCCGTCCACCGATAACCGGATTCCCGAAGTGCTCCGGATGCGTGAGCGGAAGCTGATCGAGCGTTTCACTCTCGTTGAAGTGTCGTCCGCTTTTCAGACAGAGCGCGCTCCGTCGCAGCGTCGTGATGTCGCCGTCATCGAATACCACCGTGTACTGCGAGCAGTCCTGGATCTTTGTTAGCGTCGCTTCCACGTACTCCTTGCGCTCCGGATGCTTCACCTCGACTGTCGCACCGACACGCAACGCCCCCTTGATCTGATCATCGGAGACGACGCCGGAACCGAGGCCCTGCTGTTTGTACGCAACCTTACACTTTATGTTGCGCACCACCTTCCGCACTTTTGCCTCGCAGAATGCCCCCTTGTATTTTGCGCTGACCTCCGTTCCGACGGTCAGATACGGGGGATCGTCGACTTGCTGTGGATGATGAATGATGAAGCGGACGATTACTAACCGCGCAAAAGAACTCCGTCCCCCTACCACCCCCTCCTACCTGCATCTTCTGGAGGAAATAACGCTCGAAACTCAAGTTATCGCTGACAATCGCCACTTTTACGCTGGTCGCTGTTGCGCTGGTGCCAGGTGCATAGTATGGGTTGGCTGCTTCCACCGAGGGGGGCTTCGGGAGCGTGCCGTAGTATGTTACTGCTTCTCGGCCGGATTGGTTGTGTGGACGCGTAATTGCGCGTGGCGTCCGAATGGTGCTCTTTTTTCACCTGCACCTGCTTTACACGGTCACTCGTGTAGATTTCATCATGATTCACTGTTCACTCGGAAATATACGTTTGGGGGCTCGAAAATGGGGTCAGGTTGGAGGCCACAACTCCGTTTTCGTGTTTGGTTGCGTAGCTTCAAAACAGGAGATCAACACTTTTCCCACAACTTTTCGGGATGCATAAAGATAAAACAGCGTTCACAGCAGTTGTCACGGCGCGTGACCGAAAGCGGCATTCATTTGCAACAAAAGGCCCTAAATTTATAGTTTTGAGTTGGTTCGCTCCGTGCAATTTCGAAAAAAAGTCATAAGATTTTTGTCGTAAGCTATTTTTTCCAGAATAGTTTGATAAACTGTGACCATATAAAAATTTGTTTGATTTTTCATCGAAGTTTGACAGTTGGTGTGTTTCTCATTGGGAATTTTTACGGCGCTGCCAACTGTGCGCCGCGAACTTTTTCGAACGTCAAACAATATTTGAACGAGCCGATCCAAACTGCCATCCAAAAACCAGGAAAAACGGTGGTTGGCAGGGAAGATTATTGCATCCCGCGAAACTCCGAGTATTTAGTAAGAAAACTAGCAAAATAATTCTTGCACGGTGCGCATCACTGGCAGTAAAGTCGTAATAGTAGCGTCCAAGGGAAAGTGAGTGGTCCTCATACAAGTAAATCGAGCTCGGGAAATTTTGTTTTGCTGGACGCCAACAGCCAAACTATCTTTTGCAATGGACGCTAGCAGCGGAACGGAACGTAATCAATCAAATAATGCACAAAAGCCACAGAAGTGCAACCAGAACGTGCAGGTTTATGTACGCGTGCGGTAAGTATGCTTTTCGTACCCTTTTTTGTGACAAAACAAATTAAGCGTTAATTTTTATTATGGTGCATGCACAATCTTTCCAAACACGCCCGATCGCAGTCCAACAAACAACCGGGAGAAGCTGATCCGATCGCAGGAGGTCGTGGAGGTGGTATCAAACCGCGAGCTACAACTTAAGTCCAACTACGTGGATTCGCGGACGTCGAAAAAGTTCACCTTCGATCAGACCTTTGGGCCAAACTCGCGGCAGAATGAGGTGTACCAGGCGGTGGTCGCTCCGTACATCGAGGAGGTACTGTCCGGGTTCAATTGTACCGTGTTTGCGTACGGCCAGACCGGAACCGGAAAAACGTTCACGATGGTGGGCGATGAAGAGCCGCAGCTGAGTGCGGCCTACGAGGACGACACGCAGACGGGTATCATCCCGCGGGCGGTGAACCATCTGTTCGACGAGCTGCGGTTGACTGAGCTGGAGTTTTCGATGCGCATATCCTACCTGGAGCTGTACAACGAGGAACTGTGCGATCTGCTGTCAACGGACGATGCGGTAAAAATTCGCATCTTCGACGACGTGCAGAAGAAGGGCTCGGTGATCGTGCAGGGGCTGGAAGAGATCCCGGTGCACAGCAAGGAAGACGTGTACAAGCTGCTGGCGAAAGGTCAGGAGCGCCGGAAGACGGCCTCGACGCTGATGAATGCGCAGTCCTCCCGGTCGCACACGATCTTTTCGATAATCGTGCACATCAAGGAGAACGGGCTGGACGGGGAGGAAATGTTGAAGATTGGCAAGCTGAACTTGGTCGATCTGGCCGGTAGTGAGAACATTTCGAAGGCCGGGAACGAGAAAGGCATTCGGACACGTGAATCGGTTAACATCAACCAGTCGCTGCTGACGCTCGGTCGCGTGATAACGGCGCTGGTCGAGAAGACGCCCCACATTCCGTACCGTGAGTCGAAGCTAACGCGCCTCCTGCAGGAATCACTCGGTGGGCGCACGAAAACGTCCATCATCGCGACAATTTCGCCCGGCAACAAGGACTTCGAGGAGACACTTAGCACGCTTGAGTACGCGCACCGAGCGAAGAACATCCAGAACAAGCCGGAAGCGAACCAGAAGCTGTCGAAGAAGACGGTCATCAAGGAGTACACGGAGGAGATCGATCGATTAAAGCGCGACCTGCTGGCCGCCCGGGACAAGAACGGCATCTACCTAGCGGAGGAGACGTACAACGAGATGGTCTACAAGTCGGAGTCGGCCACGAAGGAGCTGAACGACAAGTCAGCTCTCATCAAGGCGCTGAAGGAGGATCTGGCGAAGAAGGAATCGATCTTCAAAGAGGTGGCGTGCAGCTTGGCCGAGCGGGAGGAGCAATTGCGCCGCACGGCCGACGATCTGGGCCAGGCGCGTGTCGAGCTGTCGTCCACGAAGCGAACGCTGTCGAAGACGAAGCGACGGTACGTGGAGAAGAAGGTGATACTGGAGCACCATTTGAGGACGGAGCAGGCGCTCACCGGCCAGGCGAAGGAGCTGATCAACGTGGTCGAGGCGGTGACGGAGGATACCGAGGGGTTGCATGTGAGTGGCACTTACATGGTTAGCATTTGACAACCCTATTTACCATGGAGCATTTCTTCCGTGTTTAGGATACGGTTGAGCGACGCAAGGAGCTGGACAATAAGAACAAAAGTGTTTCAGAACAGTTCGTCGAACGGGTGCGCCAACAGATACAAATGATTCAGGGTGACGTGAACAAACTGGCGACCGAATGTAACCAACTGACGGTGGACATGCACGTTGGATGGGGTAAGCTGTTCGATAATTAACGCTTTTATATATACAAGACATTTCCATCTAAGATCCTTCCATAAGATATTCAGAACTAGTTTAATTACGTTGAAGTTAGTAGGATGCTAATGCTTTATAATTTTAGATGGCTTATTAATCACAAAATAATTATTGAAAATCAAAATTATTTGCAGCAATACGTCCTTATTATTGAATAAGTGAGACTGAACACAAAATACGCTGTTTATTTTTTTCAAAATACATTTCCGAATCGCTTTTCACTACAGACAGCTACAACCAGCAACATGAACAGATGCACACGGAAACGAGAGCCTGCTTATCGACCCTGGAATCGGTGAGCCACAGCCTGCTACAGCAGAACGCTTCGTTGGTAGAGAATTTCAAGCTGTCGATGGGAGACAAGCTAGACGAGCGACACGATGAAGCAATCCGCTGCCTGGAACAGATCGAACAGTCTCGCGGAGCGCTAATGCACTCGTTTACCACCGCGCTGGACGAACTGAGGCAGCGCATTCAAAGCACACTGGACTGCCAGCAAGCCGCAGCGCGCGAACAGTTTGAACGTGCGATCGCACACGGTCGGGCGCACGATGCGAAGTGTGTGGAATTCTGTGAAACCTCCAGCGGTCAACTGGCCGGTCTGGAGGCAACGGTTGCCACCTTTGAGCGAGGCCACTGCCGTTTGGAACAGTACCTGGAACAATCACGCTCCGAGGAGCAGAAAGAACTGGCAATGGTACAGCAATTCGAGCAGAACCTGGTGGGACAGTTGAAAACGTTCATGCAGCAAATTACAGCCTCCAAGCAGCAGAAAACGCAGCTAGCCACGATTGTGTCGGATGTGTCCGGTGAGCTTGCAACGCAGAGTAAGCGGGCACCGGAGCAGTTAGAGACGATGCGTCAAACAATCGAACAAAAGCGAGAAACAGTGCAGAAATCCACCGCAGAAACGAACCTTCAGGCCGAGGCGTATGCTAAGATGGTACAGGAGCACCAGACGCACCTAGCGCAACAATTAGCGAGCGTCAATCTTGCAGAGGTTGCGGTAAACGACCAGCAAATTGTGGAAACACTCGAACAGGAACGTTCGAGACTATGCACGGCCCGGGAGGAAACACGGGCAGGTTTGACCGCGTTCAAAGCAGGCTGCGACACACAAAACGCGCACTTTCGCCAGACACAAGAGGAAGGCATTGGACGGGCGATGGGTGGCCTGGAGACGCAACGCACCACCCGTCTACAGTTCGGCGGCGCCAACCGTGATAATACGCAACGAATCGCGCAAGCAATCGACGCCTACCAGCGCACCACGAACGAGGCACGCTTGGTGGAGCTGCAGGATGAGTTCGAACGGTTCCACGGTCAGGATTTGACGTTCTACCAATCGTCCGGCAAGACACCCATCCGCAAGAAGGTTCAATATCCGCGCAACATCGCAATGACCTCACCGGACGAGCGCATTCTCAGACGCTTCTGGCGCGAGAAGGGTCTTACCGAAGTAGATCTGTCGACGACAATTTGCGAGGTGAGCGAGTTTATGTTTTTTGGGTCGAAGCTAAAGCTAAAACGAATTAAATCTAAATGCCAGGATATGGAAGAAATCGGTCCACTGGAGTGCAGTATTACGAACCGGGGGACTGAAATTCGTAACTCGACACCTCTGACGCAGCGTTCCAACATGCTCCACCTGGACGAGGATCGGATACACTTCAAGGAACTGCAAATCTCCAACATCGCGCCGAAGGTAATAAGAGCCAACCCATATGTATAAAAAACTGAACAAATAATACGTTAATAAGGCATCAACCAAGCCAGCGATGAATAGATCGCACACTTTTGGGTAGGTAGTGTAACATTTATGCAATGGGCACTTCAAATAAGCGCTAGGTGTAGTACAAATTGCACATATTTTGGCGTGCCTTTGGTTAATTAGCCTGAAAGTATTCTATTAACATTGCCGAAACTCTTCATTAATGCTTTATTAACGCTTCATGTGTCAGTTTGATAAAACCCACTGGGGACGACGTATTTATTCAGCCTGCTTGATCGTGCTTTTGTTCTCACGCTCCACAGATTAATTCCGTTCAAATACTCGATGACAGTGCGGAGGAGAACAAAGAGAATACTGAGCTCGCCAATGGCGAAACCGAACATCACATCGTGGAAAATGGCATCAAAATCAGCGAACGGAATGGTTCGACTACACCGATCATCCTTTCTCCGTAGGGTGTAGGCTGTGTCCAGCTCGAACGTGTGTATGTGTGAGTGGAAGGAAAGCAAGCACCGGAGAAAGTAACCTCTAGCGATAGGGGATGAATGAGTCGTCCTGTTGTTCCTTGTTGTTCCATTTTCGTGCGTTGGTTACACGTTTCTTTTATCGCTTATTACCGTACAACGAAACACCGACTCGTGTCCTGACGATCGGTCTACTACTGAATAGCTGGTTCACAATGGTACAAACAAAAGGAGGAGAAATCAATTCTATAAGATTTAAAATGGGTAGTAAAGCAACGTACAGTTTGCAACATATACGTATAGTAACCTTTAACAATTGTAGTAAGTTCCCTTTTATCGAACGAACGGAGTAGCTCCGTAAAGCATCGCAATTTTAAACCGTTCTACTGTACAGCCAATGCTTTATATGGGCCACAAGCAACGGTGGAGAGGGTGAGAGATATTATTATGAATCAGTTTTTAATTGCACCTTTAAAATTTTAAAACATTATTCTCGCTCACGATGCAATAAATGCAAAAAGTAAAAAGAAAACTCTAATCGATTTCGTAATACTGTAGTTTTTTTCGCTTTGGCAGGAGAGGACAAGTCAAAGGCTGACGCCTACATTTACGTTCCGTTTTTATTCATCTTTATTCATTATGTTTTCGCCTCGCCATTCCCATTGCAGTGCGTTTCCGCTTGGGTGTATGTAGTTGGATGATTAAACGTACACCGCTTTAGCTGAGGATAGAGTCGTTTTGACACAGCGGAAGAAGTAATACTCGGTCGATTCGTTTGATTCCTCCCGTGTTAAAAATGTTTCGTTCTTCTCGCCAGCGTTTGAGAGGCGTTAGGTTTTGTGCTTTCGCTTACGATGCAGGAAACTGGCTGCCCTCGGCTATCGGTTTGTATCGTTGGCGTGGGTGCGTCTAGTATATTATATTTTGCATGAACCAACCAAGAAAGTGACGATCCACTAGACGTCGATCGCTCTTCATGAGATGTGAGTGTGTATTGGGAGCTTTTGTTTGTATGATTAATTACTGTGTCCTGTTTATCTTTGTGCCACTTATTACTAGCGATGTGCTCTGTTACGTGTGTCGGAAATCTTCTTTGCTATCATAGGCATACGACCTTCTCAAATCTAACATTCAAATTGTGTGAACTTAAAACACACAAAAGACCCCCTGCTCCGTGGTATAGAGATTAGTCCCTTCTAAGAAAAGAAGAAAAAACACAAACAGAAAGACTAAAAAGAGGTAAATTATATACAAATGACTAGAGAATTGTTTCCTTTGTTTTATTGTGATCACATTGAAATGAAAAGCAGAGACAAAACGCGCATTATTTCGTTTCACTCTCGTCCCTTCCCTTTCTTCTTGTTCAACTCCTTCCTCTGCTGCCTCCTACGCCTGTCCGCACGTTTCCGTTCCTTTCGTTGCGCTCTTGCTCGCTTTCTACACGCCGGCGGAACAGAAGAGACCGCTGGCCAGCCATTTCCGGCGAAAATGAAATGAAAACGAATGCAAACAAAATCGGAATAAGTTGACCCTAACGTGTAATAACGCGAAACTAAAAACATCCTCCTCTTCTATTTAAGTTTTCTCTCTTTTTTGTTTGTGTAAGTATGAAGGGGCCGCAAGAGCAACAGGTCGGATAGTTTTCCCCCACGTGCGCTAGTTCGCGATTTTTCTTTTGCTCTGCTGTGTTCGTTGTTTCTGTCCCTCTTTTCCGTCAGTTCGTATTGATTGTTGCACTGCATCGGCTTCTGTTACTTTATCACTTGCAATCGACGCACTGCATCCCATCGTGCGGGAGTTTGATTCTATTAGCCCCCTACTCCTTCCCCTGGTACGTGGAGCCGCGTCTTGTCTGTCGCAATACCGAAATGAAACCGTATCCGTGCGTTCCGGTTCTCGTTCTCCATCTCTGCTGCGCTCAATTTGTTCGAGAAAAAAGACGCTAATCGTGTGCGTGTTTTTTTTTGTTGCTTGTTGTGATAACACTTTTCGAAAGGAATTCGATCGTTCCTTCTCGCTGGTTATCCCGGTTGCCCTGTTTTCTGCCTCCTCCCTCGCTCCCTCAAGTCGTCGGCATATGGTAGTGGTGTGCGCGTTGCAGTTTTCTGCTGTGTGTACTTAGTTGCATTGTGTGTGGTTGCATGAAGAGTTTGTCCAGTTTCTGTTTGTCTCACTCTCGCTGTCGTGTGCTTCGTACGGTCTACGGAACTGAGATCAGACGCCCGGTCAGGATGTTGGGTGTGTCCTGCACCTTACTCCTGCTTCAGTCCATTGGCAGTGGGCTGTGTGGCAGCTGCTAGGGCCGCTTCTCGCCGGCTTGCCTGCAAAACGAGACAAGTATGAGCAGAGTTCAGACACGGTTTTCTACACTGACCCCTTGGTGTCTTCCGTGATCACCTACCTGATACCATATCACTAGCCGACCGATGAGCATGAAGGTGAAGACGAGCGCTGGTCCAGATCGTTCGAACGGATCGCTTACCATGTAGTGCGAGTAGACGGCCAGGAACATCAGCAGCAGGAGCGTTATGTTGGCCGCATTTTTTATTTTATCTTACGGTGCAGGAAGGGAGAAAAACAAAACATTCATTAAGTAGCGCTCTGTACACGGGCAGCCCGGAACGAACTCGACAGAACCACAGATTTATGTGATTTCCAAGGTCTTTGGATTGTTCTGGTTGGCTATTGGACGGATTTGAATCATATCCTGACAAAAAAAAAACATGGCAATAACGCTTGTTGAAATGTCACACAATACCAAGACATCTATATCACTATACCAAGATATTCAATAATATATCGTAAAGAACATTAGTGATTCCAATTGTGAAATAGCCTTGAAAGTAAATAATGTTACTATAACGATCGAACCCATTACAAAATATTACTATGGCACAAAGTCTCTAAAATAATTTATAAACTGTTCCTATTTTTGCACAAATCGACCGATCCTATTATAATTGTTCCATGACTCACACCGGTAGCGTGTGAGCCACATGGTAATAGCAATCGGAAACGCTTGACCTTCCCAGACGGGAGGCGAATCTGTGTCTTTTCCGCTGATAGTCCATGATTTTTCCCACCCGGAGCGCCATCGTGCGCACCGCTTTGATGGATTCCGCGTAAACCCAACCTCGGGTCGGGCACTATTTCGAGCCGGTTGCTACTTACGGCTAGGAATGAGCACCATGGCCAGCCCGCACAGCACCTCCAGCCCGCCGACCGACCGTCGGTACCATTTCGACGGTATTTTGAACTCCAGCAGTGTCGAGAGGGGAAATACTTTCGCATACTTGACGTAGTTCTTGCGCTGTAACGAAAATCATAAAGATTGGTTAGATGGTGGTGGTGGTAGTGGTGCACAGACAACAATTGAAAGTTATTTTAGTAGTTTCATTCGAGGTCTATTAAGGGTGATGAGGAGATCGCGAGCAAAAAGTGGGGGAAAAAAACGAAAGTGAAAACATTCGGAGCAGATTTATGAATCTCGGATCCAACTGAAGCGTGCGGATGTGCGAGACTACGACGATGGAACGGGTGATGGTGGGGGATAAGTATTTTTATGTAAATAACTTTAGACGTAGTTTATTTGAACAATCTGACGTCGAAGAAGTAAATCGTTTCGAGCTTGGGTAGTAGGTTTTTTCTTTGCTCCAATTCAACTCGGACTATGACTGGAATAACAAGTGCGTGCTATAGAGGAACTCCCGGCTAGGATTGTTATGGTGAAACAATACAATGGTGTTCAAAATGATAAGACTGAACATTATTTTCAAATGCTTTTTGAGGTGACAATCCATAAAGAATTAACGTGGGATCCAATTTCAACATCTTTCTAGTTAGTCGCGCTGGGATGAGTCTGAAAGGGGTCAATTTGGCACCGAAACGCATGAGATTCTGAAGGTTACAGATGCGCTGGTCATGTCTGAAGAATGACGCCGGACAACCGAACCCGTAAAGCCCTTTTAGGAGGCCCACAATAACAGAGGAGGCTCGATAGCCTCAAACTAGGCGAGCATGGCCGAGATACACAAGATTATGTTTGCCAATTCTTCACTTTGTTGTTTTGAATACAAACCTAATACTGATCTGCACGTGAAAACCCCTAGCAATATTTGCCATTGTTGTGCTTACAGTCAAGCTAAACATCAATTAATCATTTAGATCATTTAGCTGTCATTTCGATTGAATGAATACCGTAAATTTTACGATCATCAAACTGTCCAGCGAAGATCAAACAGATCACACTAATAACCACCGGGTGGTACCGCCGGGCGTACCAATACACACGGTCGCATAATAAACACGTGGTCGTGGTCACTAATTGGCGCTAACAATCCACCCCAGAACGCTCTGCCCTACTTTACCACCGAAAGGGTGCTTCTAATGTTCCCCCACACAAAACGATCGTAACGATGTGTCTTGTACGGCGGTGGTCGAGTTTTATGTTTACACTCCGTGGGTGCGGGTAAAAATACAAGACGACCTTGTGCATCCTGCTCGGTCTGAGTCACGCGAAGCGCTTGGGTCACTGGCTGACTTGGAGAAATGCATTCGACCGGATGAGGTAATAGGGCAGCTTGCCCCCAGTAGGAAGTGCAGCTGACGATGGCGATGACGATGGATGGGGCTGACAAAAAACAACAACAAATCACACACACACACGGAGAACGATCTTGGAACGGAAGGACCGGCTTGATCCGCGTTAAGGTCGTTCCCATCGGGTGGGCCCCATTGGAAGGTCGTCCATTCGTCGTGGGTATAAATAGTTGTGTCATTACAGCACAGTCACACACACACACACACGCGCACGCAAACATAATGAGCCGATTGTGACGCGTTGGTCGGCTTGACGCGGCGAGGGAGTATTTTATGGGGACATAAAAATGTTCACAAATGAAGTTGGCTTTCTTCGCGCGAGGACATCGATCTAACACCAGCGGACGATCGGCTAAATGAAGCGTCAAACAAACAGCGTGCGCTGCGACTTGCTGAGTGGATGTGGAAAGAGAGCGGGGCAGAAACCGTCGATATGTGAAGTGCGCGCGAAAGAACACCGTTTGTCGGAAGATCTGGCGGCGGTGGTGTAAATAATATCGGGATGATTTAAGACCTCCGCACTAAAGCTGCCATGTTTGACGAGTGTGCGTGTAAATAAATATCGGCGGCGTAACTTCGCCGGCCAGCGCACGTGGCAGCATTCCCGATAATGGAGACGCCTGGTTCTTGGGACGGGGGACGGCACACTGAGTGATCTGTTCAATCTCATACCGGCGGCCGGATCTGTCGAACAATTGACGCAAGTGTGTACCGACATTTCATCGGGCGGCGGGGCGAAAGTGAACAACCTTCCGCGCCATTATCTCGACACAGATGACGTAGTTCGCGGTGAAGTCGGACAGTCGCACAGCTGAGGCACGACTAATGGGTCCGACTGTGACGGATCCAATTGTGAGACCGACGTTTTCTGCTTCTGAGTGATAATTCACATGTGTGGAGATGCTATGATAACTCCGTAATGCAGTTCCAACAAATCTCACTAGGAGACACCACTAAAATTTCAAAACTAAGTGCTGGATATAGCAGGCCTTGAATTCAACAACTATTTGAAAATAGCAGGCCTTGAATTCTAACAAGTGCCGAAATGGAGATTTGGTTTTTTATCTTGAATCTTGACAGCCTGTCGAAGTTCTTACAAAGTAGATACGATATCTTTCAGATATTTCTTAGTTTGTACCTCTAGTTTACGGTACAAAAAACATATTCAATTCAACGGTCATTTAAACTAGACTTTTGGACTTTCATTACAGACCAATGACCATTGTGCAATGTGGAACCAACGCGTCAACTGACACCGGGACGGTCAGAGCTCCTGATTGAGGACGGTACTGCTTTAGTACTTTTTAATCGTTCTCTCCCAGTGGTCACACCTGTGGAATGTACAACTCCTGAATATCCCCCTTGGGTTAAAAATACCATCAAACGCACAAGTGGATGCAACATAATAGCGCCGTGGCGAACGTGTCATGTTAGCGCCCTAATCAGAGTATTTCAATTAGTGTTCCGAATACCGCGGGATACATGTTTATCTCCCCATCCACCCCCTCACCAACCTCCTCTCCCCGTATAGTCACCCCATCGAATGACAAAACCATTGACCCAACCGACCACAGCAGCAGAAGACGAGCAGAAAGGCTGCACGAAAAATCCAGGGAAACTGTCGCGTTTATTTTTACTAGAAATTCATCCTTTCCCGCCCGGTGTCTTCCGCCACGCCGTGTCGCATCTCCGCGGGGTTTGACAACAACAGCAGCAGCAACTACCATCGTTGCGCCATCCGCCACGTTTCGCTTTGGCGCGGTCATAGGTTGGCTTTTGCCAAACGGCAACTCTCACACTCTCATGCACCGACGAGATCGAGTGTCTGCGAGAGTGTACGGCAGTTCAGCAACCGAGTTGAAGAAGGGATGCTGATCGGTTGCACTTACACCACGCTAACGTGTTGGTGGTGTGTGGGGGGAGCTGTTCGCTCATCCTCGGCCGCTCGGGAATTGCAACATCTCTTAGGAATGCATTACGGTCAGGGTCAGGTCGGTTACAATGCCTCTTACAGCCCGATACACGCGTATTAGTACCAGCAGGATCTTTAGTACAGAGCACGCGAATCGTTTGATTAGTTATGTCCTGTTTCTGCATTTACCGGCTTTCGCATTACGAAAAGAATTAGGATAAGAATTTGAGGTTGTAATATTGAAAGTTGTCACATCAAACAACCCTACAGTTGAAATTAAAAATAAAAACTCAGAAATATCGAACGAGACTATCTCAATAAGCTGCGATCGGATGCCATTCTGCTGGCAGCACAAACGCCGGCACCGCGGACGGAGAGGAAGCACGGAGAGAAGATTCCCAACCAACAAAATCAACCACAAACTCACACACTCTGTCTCTCGGGCCTATTTATACCACGACCCAGCAGGATTCGACCCGAATGATGGTTCCTCAAGTTCAAGCGATACGCTCTCTCATGGCCGCCGATCTTAGGGCGGTTTGGCAATGGCGTGCACCGGCTGCGGGTTCGGCGAAGACACACTGCGGCGTCGTCGCCATTCGGTCGTCTTTGAGCTGTCAGCTTCCTCTCAGACCGGTCGCGCACTACTCGTCCCGGCACTGCCGTTACCTGATGTTGATACTTTGATTGATCGATAGGTATCCCGCCGATATCGGATTGTTTATCGGCGTGTAACGCGTACTTTCCCGCGTGCGGGCGACGATAGGCGATCGTTGTTTATAAATATAGGTCACCGCGGAGGAAGGTGCTATGCGCTATCTTTCTATTCTATTTCCATATGCGCCCCCGATCGTTGTCGTGCTGTTCACTGTTCGCACTGATCTATCGATGGGTGATCGGGATCGGGTATGTGAGGGTGTTTTTCTTCTTCGTTTTGTTTTGCGAAGGTGGCGGCTTCCGAGCTGCTTGTCTCATTGCATAATAGCTATCCTCAGACTTTGCCGTTGACGCATTCGATTCTCACTCTTTATTGTTTTGAAGTACAGGGAGTATATGTGTGTGCGTATGTGCGGGCGCGTTCTATCTGACTGGGTCATGGATGTAGTTGTCATCGCACTCGTGTACTTATGTGAAGATTTGATTTCGCTCCAAAGATCACGTTTCAAGCGAGCGAAAATCGATTTCTCCAATGTTCCGATGCCGGACATTCTGCTCTTGGCACATGACCACATTGATCATCTGATCTTCCCAACCATCTGATCGGTGCAAAATTGGGAGGAAAATAAGCGAAACCGATTGCATTCGCCATACCTCAGTAGCACGATCGATCGGTCAAGGTAAGCGACACACGTGGCAACGCCTGCTTTGGCCCTTTCCGTTCGCCTTGTTTACGTATGCGCGCCGGTAGTCGATTAAGGTGGTAATATTTTTACATTAAAAAAGGGACGGCTCGATTGGATCGATGTTGGCAGCGCGCAATAAGCGAACAAACCCAAACGCTGGCTGGTAGCGCGCACCTCGAGCCGCCAGCTGCATAATTGAGCACGCCGTCGTGAATAATCGAGTGACGCAAGAACGACGTGTCCTTAATGTACTTCCGATCTAATGGATTATCGATTACCGTTCGGTGGAGGTAATTTTCGGAGGGAAATGTCATTTTAATTGCAGCATGTGTGTGTGTGTCGCTTCTCCAAACCTAAGTACATTTTCTAAGCACTTCTGACTCCTTTATTTTTCTCTATCGCTCGAAATGGTGCTGACTCAAACTCAAACTACCGAGGTATTGCCAACAACAGCGCGATGGTACCTCGTCCGTAATCTAGTTACATCCCAACAACATGGTTTCTGGTTTCCCACCTTTTCTTATGTGTTGGAAGGGATAAGTTCCAGAATGGCACTGTTTACATCGATTTTCGAGGCAGCGTTTGATTGATTTGATTGGATTGGATTGGTTTCATAACCTATTTCTAGGCAAATTGAAGACAATTTCGTGCGGTTGTTTTTATCTCATTCCCTGCTCCAGTGATTGTCTAACTTCTAAATGACCTGAAATCCTTCTTAAAAAGTTGTTCCTGTGATAGTGACTAAATTGTAAACTCATCTTCCCGATGTAGTCGATGAAAATCGTCCCACCGCATAAGATCTACGCTAGAATATATCTCCAAAGACTGGCCTTCGAATGTTCGACCTGCGCGGTTCACTCGTCCAATGCCTGTGTCGAGAATTCTTGGTTCGTCTTCTAATACTCTTCCACCTTATTCTGTTCGTAGGCAGATTCTGAACATTCTAGAGGTCTGCTCAACGTTTTCCACCTTCGTTTGTTAGTGACTAAAGTAAAATATTGCTAAGCTCTCGTTTGGACAGAATGATATGTAAATAATTCGAAATTGAAGCTTTAGTACAAAAGATCTCGCGAGAGTTTCGTAGTCTGAGGTTACTTTTCCAACGAATTCGTATCTTTAGTTGCTACACAATTTCTAGCAGTAGCTAGCGGCTCAAGTCCTTGTCACACCTTGTGTTTTAGGGATAGTCATCGTTTTCTAGAACACGAACAGGCCCCCATCGCCTCAAATAGCTCGTGAACAACTCATGAACATGTGCAAAAATAAGCAGGTACTGTACACAGGACTGACTGTGCGTTGCCCCGTTCGCTCAGAAACAGTTCATAGTGCAACGCTGCCAACGTGGCACCGAGTTACGAAACATTGTGCACCCCGGTGTGCATCAGTGCGTGTAGCAAATCGTTCATCTATGAGCGAAAAAAAAATCAGTCCGATGAGCTATTTCGTTCCCGAAACTCCGAAGCGGTTGTTTATGTTTTCGAGTACGAGATCGAAAACGCGAGCGAGAAGAAAACAAAACCAAAACAAACTAAAACACAACAATTAAACCAACAAGAGCAAGAGCGAAAAGAGACCCTCGGCCAGAGAGGCGGACACGATCCCGTGCTACCTTTTGATAGCCAACGATGTCCCGTCTCCGTCCATCTTCGCTGCTCTCATTAGCGAACGGCACCCCACATCACCCCACGCAACCCATCCGGACAGAACCAACTCGAACCAGAAGAGCGGTGGTCGCCGGCAGAAGCGCAGCAGAACAAAATGTAGCAAAATCTGCTCACGATTGCTATTTTAATAAGTGTTCGCCCCATCAGCGAACGATGTTGGGGCACAGTGAGTGACAGAAGAAGTGTACCACTACCCGCATTTACTACTATCGAGATGCTATTTTGTTTTGCCATATCGCAGGCATGGAAGGGTTCAATTGCTCAGTAGGCAATGAATATTCAAGGCTCAAACCTCTCAGATGGCTTGGATCTTTGCAGCATCCCCGAGTTCTGGACATGCGACAGATCATGCACGCTGTCCTCTTGGATGTACTCGAGTGGCGTAGCGTGGCGTACTGTGTACACAGAGTTTAAAGGCAAATCTCGTATGCAACGGCACACACTGCATATCATTAATTCCGAGGGCAACACAATACACTTGCGCGGCTGGCATCGACTTGAGCTCGGTTCGCATTTCCCCCACACAATAAAACACACACACAACGTGGGATAACTCAACACAAGTTGGGCGCGAGAAACATTAGAGAAAGTGTTGCGCGAATCTGATTCAGATTTATGAATCTCATTCAGACATCATCATTCGATTCCAATGAATGAACAAGAAACTGAAGGACGGATTTTCATCATGATTTGAACATTGGAGATTCATAACTCACTAAAGATTCATGAAAAACTTCGTTAAAACAAGCTATAAAATGTGGAAAAATTCTTCACTTCTTTCTTCTACCATTCCAACGGATGGATCATCGTGAAACTTGGAAAATGCATGAGTTTTCAAGATAGAATGATTGTCAGAGGGCAACTCGCCAGGTCTTCTTGCTTTTAGAACATCAAATAAGGAAGTACTAATATGTTTTCAACCTTCCCCCGCGTGGGGAAATGGGTATGCATAATGTATGTTAGACAGCACTTTGCGTGTTTGAGTGTTTTTCAACACACACAAACATACGACACATACCAAATCACGATGCAGATCCTTGCTGAGGTGTGGCGAGATCTTCATGATGCCGATGAATATGAAGAACAGCCCGAGCAGTATCGAGAGGCTCCTCAGCACCAGCGAGGACATTTTCTGCGTGTTCTGCGTAATTTTGCGGCTGTTGGGGGGGTACCGTGGGTCACCGAAGGAAAACTGTTTGCGTCGGACCGGCCTCACGTTCGCACTTGCTTAATCACTCGGATCGCCCGTTTGGCGAGTGTCTCGCGGTGGAGACGATTTTCGATTCGCTTTAGGATGCTACACACGGACACTTTCTTTCGACTTTCTTTTGCAGCGGAGAACGAAATGCTTCCATCAACACACGCGCGCACACGCACACACTCACACACACACACCGAGAACACGCGCACACAAAATGCTCCTGCTTGCGTTGTGCAAAGGATGCTGATGGTGCTGCTGGCAGGTGAGCCAGGAAGTGTCGTGCACCTTTCGATGACTTCCGCTCGGGATTCGGAAATCGGTCGACGACGGGAACGCTCCTTTACTGGACGAGCAACAAACCGCGTACACACCACACCACCAATCAATAACCGGACGACGAGAAAAAGCGCGATGGCCGATGGTGATGCTCGGAGAAGGCTCGCTGACCGCTCGATGTTGATGCCCCCGGGGGTCGGTCGGAAAATCCAACGTGAGCGAGCGAGACGGAGCGCGACGGGTCGCACGCCGGGATGCGCACGCGTTCGAGTGTGTTCGAGGCTGGCGTATGGAGTGTGCGTGCGAAAGGACGAACCCAGCTGTCAATGGCCAGGACACGCACTTTCAAACGGTCCCGTCAAACCGCAAGTGACAGTTAGTACCAACGGCCACCTGGAATCTTCGGTTAAGTGCTTTCGTTTCCACGATTCCAGGCCAACCTGTTGATGGTGGCCGGTCGGTTTCGTTTTCGGTTGGGAAATGAGCGTTACGCTTAAATAATTTCCGCCTCGTACACACTATATCGATCATACGCACGCGCACATACACACTAGTATACACTCGCGCTATTTTCTGCTCGCTGCTCGTGCCTTTCCTGTCGTCGTCGGTTTTCCCTTCGGCCTCGGCGATGTGGCCACGCGGGCTGATGCTTTTCGTCTGGGATCGATTTTCCGCGCGCGCTGCGAATGCTGCTGGCTGCTGCCTGGTTCGGCGACGGCTCTCGTGTGCTCTCTCTCTCTCTGTTCTCTTTTCATCTCTGGATTGCATTTATTTTTGAACTACGAAGTGAGTTCGTTGGCTTGATCGTTAGTGTATTTGTTTGCTTGCAAGCCGTGCTTGGTTGAGACTTTGCTCGCATGGTCGGTGAGGCTAAGCAAATGAAGGCTCGGCAAGGATCTTCTAGGTAGAATGAAATGGACAAGCGGACACAGAATAACTCATAGAACCTTAGTAAATTTCTCGCCAAATGTGGATCGGTTTAATTGATTCTTCTTCAGTAACAGTCAAACTGTGCAAGGATTGCAATGTTGGAAAACTAATATAAATTATCCGGAAAATTGAGAAAAGCCTACATGTGTTTTAGTCACGCTACTCGTCAACAGATGGCACCACACAGTCACGTATACAGGGATATTTATTGCTACGGGTGAATCGAATATTCATTACGTTCAATAAGTATGGGTTGCCGGTATCATACTTTTTTATCTTCGTATGACTAAAGCTGTATTAAAGCATTATTTCCTCAGTATTTGTCTAGTCTTGGTAAAGCCCGCCGGTTGTCTAGAAAAACTCACCACTGAAGCGTGTTTTTATATTCGAGCACCAAACCAACTGCTCGAAAACGCTTCACTGTCGAATTCACCACGGTTTGTGTGTCTCCGCTGAACGCTTCGCTCCAACGCTTTGCTTTCTTTCCGCATCCGTCGTCGATGTCATACGATCCACACACAGCGTTTTTATTAAAATCTAACTTAAAACGCTTTTATTTGTTTTATTCGTTCTCATTTCGTCTGCTGCACACTATTTCAAATCACGCCACAGTGTTCTCCCTTTCACTCGCACACACGTTCTCTCTACTTTCTTCTTGCTTTTCTCCCTTCGGAATGCTTGGAAAAAGCAAAACTAAAACGGAGCGAAATGAAAAATTCAAACTAAAAAGTGCTGCTACGGGCGCAAAACTACTTCCGCCCGTGTTTGGGCGACACACACGCGCGCGCGCAAAGCGGAACTAAACTCATTTGCCTAAGCGGGTTGTCTTTAAAGCGCGTCGCACCGTCCTATTCTTATCGCTCGCGCTATCGACTTTAGCTGTCTTATCTACGAAAAAACACGTTAGAAAATGTGTATAGCACGATATCGTTTTTCTTTAGCTCCACCTGGGCCTTCGATCGGTCGGAATGCTTCTCGTTCAGCATATACCCTACACGTCCTCCTCAAAAACCAATGCATGTACATCATCTTTGCTTACTCTTCTCATAGAATTATCGATGTTCTTTTTTCCCTTCCGATTTTGAATAAGAAAACCATTCTCTTACAGCTAAACCGCTAAACGATACTGTTCGTTTGAATGCATTTGCAAAAGTCTAGTCGTCCCTAGGTTCCCGTTCCTACGTACAAGAGCTATCATTTTCACAGATACCTTGGAGGGAATCAATTGTGTGTTGTTTTCTTTAGATTACTTTTTCCACTAAGAGTAAGGATGCGCTCGAAAGCACCACACGTGCCTCTAGATTGCAGCAAGTACAACACCCTTGCGATTTTTTTAACTTGCCGTCATCGAAAGGAAAAGAAATGTCAGGATTTCATCCCGATGTTGCAATGAAAATTAGGACCCGAAAGGGAATGAACCTTACTTCCTACGTCTGCTATTTCCTCCGATTGCCGATCTGCGCTACCACAAGCGATATGTGTGTATGTGAATGGTTTTCCATTTCTGCATGTCAGTGTGTCCTCGTTGAGATACGGGAGTGTCCCAAGATGATCTGGTTAGAATTTAGGCACTATTTTAGTTATCAAAAAGGTCCTAGAAATCACCTTTTGTTCCTACCTATGGATTGCTCACGTTGAGTGCACACACAAAAAAAAAAACTGTCCGTCTCTATTATGATTGTGCCGTTTCGCTCGCTAAAGTTGGATTTGGTTCCGCACGGATCGTCCTGAGAGCTGTTCCGCTGATGTACGCCGCGCATCAAATATTGCTGCCAGCGGTCGAAGACCTGATATTCCCCGGATGTGTTTGCTGCTGTGATGATGAGGTTTTGGTTTCCAGGGTTGCGCCTGCCCCGCCTTACGCCCGCTTCACGTACTGGGCGATCGCCACCATCGTCAGCACGGTGGCCACCGCCATCAGGACGCTGGAGACGGTGATCGCACTGGCGCCGCCACCGTAGCGGGCCTGCCCGCACGCCGGCGGACACACGGGAATGACTGACTCGGTGAACTCGACGCGCCCCTCCGCCTCGCCGAGCTTGTTCGTCGCCTGGCAGATGTACTCGCCGTACTGGCGCTTCTCGGCCGTGATCACGCGCAGCGTCGAGTCGGTGAACTCGTCCGCCGTCGCGAACTGCGACAGCTGGTAGTGCTGGTTGCTGGACAGCTGCACGCTATCCTTCAGCCAGCGGATGGCCGGCGGCGGGTAGGCCTCGATGTGACACTCCAGGTCCATGTCGTACTGGAGCGCCTGCTCGACGCGCGGTCTCGGCACGGTCACGACCGGTGCGAACTCTACCTCGAGGTTCACGTTACGCCGATCGCCCCGGCTGACACCGTTGTCCGCCACGCAGTAGTACGTGCCGCGATCCTCCTTGTGCACCGAGTGGATGTTCAGGACGTTGCCGGAGTAGGTGGCACCACCTGTGGACGAGTGGACAAGACAAGAAACGCAAAATTTATTACACTATTACTGCTTGAGGGCTCCGACAGTGTGAGGTTCAAATTAAACGTTCAAATTTTAATTAATCTCCATCGCGCACACGGGTGACTGCTTCGGATGCGAGAGCTTTTCACCCTCTTTTCGACGGAGCCGGAGAAAAATGGCTTCCGGTTTCGGAGGGTTTGTCGCGAGTCACTGAGCACACGCACTCCGATAATTTGCTGGTCACATGTTCCCCCGCTTCATGTTTCCGGACGAACATCATCATGAATGGGAAATTAGTGTGCGGTGGAAATTATATCAACACCCCACGTGGTTAGCCACGCACGGCAAGAACCAGCACGTGGTGTCCACCGCCGGCGGAAAGGCCATTCGATGCGGCGTTTTAGGCGGCTTCTGGCCGGTGAAATTCCGGTCTCCTACAAAAGCCGCATAACTCAAAGGTATGATCCTGCGGGCTTTTGCCTATGCTAATGCATCGGCACACCTTCCCCCGGAAGAAAAATTTACGTTATTTGTCACCGTCATCTTCTTCTATGCCGGGGGTGGTATCGGGTTTACCCGGGACGTATGTCCTGTCTTTAGGAGTTCATTTCCTGTTCTGCTGTTACGCACCGGTGGAGATGTCACAGGACTCAACAGACCGGAACGAATGCAACTGTGAGTGTTCTCTGTTGCGTTTCCTTTAGCGCATGTATAAAGTTTGGAGATCCGGTTCGAAGGACCGAAAGTTGGCCGTGTGTTTGAAAGTTGACCGAAAGTTGGCCGAAAGTGTGCCACGTTCATATGATATCCAAAGCCCGTTCTGTAGTTGAGTCTTGGTATTATTATATGCCCTCTTCCGTCTGCTTTTTTAGTTCTTCGGTTTAGAATCTATCCAGCAAGGATTTACGCGATTAGCCTTACTGTGAGGTGTTGCTATACACAAACCCTACATGAGCTGGTTATGTTTCTTTATGCACAAACTACTCATTATTTTACAGCTCCAACCGCGTACAATCACGACCCTTGAGTTCCTTTTAACTCAAATTAACGATTTCCTCTGCTGCGCTTCCAAATGCGCTCTTGAGAACGAGAATCGTAAAATCTGACACAATGTTAGCCGGTTTTAATTAGTCACTCGGTGCTCGTGGTCAACCGAGCAGATATCCACGATGCACGAGCATGGAAACATGCATATCCATAATGAATTAGGCAGCGTATGTGCGTGTGTCAAGAGTGTCAAGTGGAACGGTGCTCTTCGAAGCCAGCAACGCTAAATAGAGCAATATTTCACTCAATCGTTATCGCTTCGGAGAGATTAAGCAGAACCATTCCTATTCCGTTTGTTAGACATACATTCGGTGTAATTAGAGGAGAAACGTTTACTGTTACAGATTTCTTTTGGAAGAGATTTGAAACGTTCATATGCGTCTCGCAACAAGGGACGAAACTTCCAGTTTGATTATCCTGCAATACCGGAGATAAGCATTGGATTGGTTTCCAGTTTCGGATTTGTGTCGGTTTACGGGAAAGCGGCTTACAACTGCATTCTCTAACAGCCCGTTCGAAAACCCTCGGAAGTAAAACGTGCGTTTTGAATTGGTCGGTAAATGTTTGCTCACCGAACCGGTAGCGTTGGTGATTCCTTCTCCTGCTGGAGGTGGCATCCATTTCAATTAGATACTAGAATTTCACGTCACCTAAACGACTCTCCTCGTGGTGGTTATTGAATTTTGACGTGTGCCATAAAACGTACGAACGGGCGCGAGATATCCCATTGCTTCAACTGGAACAACAACTGACAAACGCGCGGTTTGTTTGTTCGCCCGTGCTTCCGATGCCAACCGATCAAGTATGCAGATCGGGTCAGGCTACGGAGCGGCTCTGGGGCTTCAAGCACACTTCAGATGTGACAGTGCCTGCATTTTCAATGAGCTTGCCCTCCTCCGGGACCACTATATTGCTCAACTCAGCCTTCAATCGCGCCAGCAAACGACCAAATGTAAGGGATTAGACCAGCAATAGGACCCACACGGAAAGGCACGTTCTGAGTGGTGTTGCCGGAGAAATTAATCCTCATTCGGTGCGTTCTGAAGTGTCGCAGGCGCTATTCCCGCCTGCTTTCCCTGTGGTTCCACAAGGCGAGTGCCGTCCTGTTCGGGTTGCTACAATTGGGTCTCGAAATTGTCACCCATAAAGCCAAACGGTGGTGCGTGTGAGTTTTTCTGTGAAGGGAGGGAGAGGTAAATTTTATTATCCCGAATCAGACGACCATCCGAAATCACCGCGACCATCCGAGCAGGGTTCTCGTTTGTACTTCACTTCACACACTCATCATCTCCCCGATAATGTTGCGTTTTTATTGTTTCACTGCACCGGAGTGATGTGCGAGTTGCATCATCAAAATCACACTTCAACAAACGAAGGACGAACAGTCCGAGGGACACAGAACGATACACTTTAATCCTGGTGCGCCTGGAAGCACCGTCCGCCAGTACAAATGAGCCGGATGCCACCGGCTTATGGACCTTTTTGCAGCGGGAAACCGAACCGTTTTCTGGGAAAATCGAGCGCAACGAAGCGAACGCACTGGGTGACATAATCCACTTATCTCAAGGACTAACGATCCGGGAGCTTTGTTTCGAAACAGGCGATATTTTTAGCGTGCCTCTGCAATTGATTGAAAAACGGCACCAATTTCTCCGCAAAAAGGATTTTTTTGTTGACAAAACACAACTGGCAAATCAAACTGCGCGCAAACAATGCAAAAAGACACAACCAGTAGCGCTACTCGTTGTCTTACTCGGTGTACTTCGGCGGTTTTTTTCGAATTTTGACGTCTATGACCGTCAAGTTACTTGGGCTAATCTCACTATTCAGCGCACTTTTCCAAAGAACTCGTTTGCATACTTTTGCATAATTTTCCGTTGCGCACGTTAGTTCCGAATTAAGGCAGCATAAAGGCAGCAACATGTCTTTGGTATATCTACGAGGATGTAATAATTTGACCGCAAAATTGTGGGCGCCGCCCCAAACGACGATCGGCCAAGTTAGAACATTCATAGCCACGTACAACAACATCCATCTACAAATGGTGCATCTCTGGTGTGAAGGGGTCCCGCTTGACGACATCGTCCCCCTGGCGCAGCTACCGGTGAACGTGCTGGACATTACGGTGGGCCTGCCCGGCGGCAAGGTGCACGGCTCGTTGGCCCGTGCCGGCAAGGTTAAGTCCCAAACGCCGGCGGTGGACAAGCGCGATAAAAAGAAGTCCAAAACGGGACGAGCGAAGCGCCGCGCGCAGTTCAACAGACGCTTCAACATGGCGGTAAGCGCAGCCGGACGTGGCCGCCGCGGACCCAACTCCCAAGACCGGGTGCTGTAGCCGATGGTGCAGAGAGGCCACCATGTCGACGGAAGAAGGCTAGCTGTTCGAGAGACAAAATAAAAATGGACCCTAGAAAGAGAAGCGCAGATTGTGTCCGTGTGTATATCTTTGTGAGGTTATACTTCTTTTCCCACTTGCTCATTATCGTGATCAGAAATGCGCGATCACAGACGGCGTGGAGGATTGCGGATGAAGCGCATCTATCGTGCGATTCTCCCGCAGCAGACAGACAGACACGAGGACGACGAGGATCCTACTGTCCCGTGCCAGCTGGAACGGAAATCTGGTTCACCCGTGCGTGTGTTCGTTATTGTTTTGCCAACATCCGGAAATAGGCTTATTCTATGGTTACTGTGACGCCGTTGATAAGCCCCGTCCCTGGTGGGACGGGATTGTAGCAGCATCGCTGGGGAGAAAGGTTGCTACGATCCGGTTCTGTAGGCAGTTGTGTTAGGTTCCTGTACGGTGCTTAGGATCTAATCCACTTATAACGCGCGACCAGCCACTGTGGAACGGGAGGGACATCCCGCGAGGTAAGTTTATCGTTCTTCCGTCCCAATACGTGATGTCAAAGGATGGATTCGAATTGAAATGTGCACATTCTTCTTATTTTAAAGGTTCGGTTTGGTCGGGTCTAATTCAAGTAATTATACACTCACTCCAAACGGAGCAGTATCAGGAGGAACAATGGTATGTATCAGCTGGTTTTTCGCTAGCTCTAAGGGAGGAGCCCTGAAACTTCGTCGATGTTGCCTCCCATAACGATTCTCCTAGGGGTTTAAAATGCCGGCTTCTACAGCCGGGTCGAAGTAATGATAGGTTTCGATTGTGGAATTAACGAACACGATTAGGGAATTAGCAGCAGCAGCTGCTGCAGGCGATATGTGCGACACTCCAACAATTTCATTTTCATTCTGTTGGAAAGTAATGCTGCGACACTGGGTGTGCCATTTCTAGTCGAAACCTCTGTTATTAAGCTGCGTTGAAGTTATTTTCTGCTTTTAAGTAGGACGATCAATTTGTTTTACACATTTTCAAGCGTCCCTAGTAAGGAGAAAGCACAACAGCAGTAACGTTTTACCGAAATCAAATTTAAACCGCATATCTCGTTAGGCCTGACACCAGAATGTGAAACTCAATTTATCTCTTCATTGTCTCTTCACCCACAGCACGGGCAATAGAGGAGAGAAGGAACATCAACCGAGCGTATCGAAGCACAATTCAATCCCAAATATGGCTGGGGAGCGCATTCTTCTCCTCATTAGCAACATTTGTGCAGTAACGCACTTACACCCGCCCTGTACGGCGGCCAATGAAAAACTGGCAGCTAATTATTTACAGATTATTTTGTCACCAACTGGCACCGGATCGTCGGTGGCCTGCTGCTGCTGCACAAGTGCACTTCGGACGCGCATGGATGCGTTCCGTACCGCACCGGAGGGTCAGCTGTCAGGAAATGGGAACCTAGATAGAGAGCATTTGCACGCGCGTGTCAGCTCATGCCGGAAACGGTTTTGCTCGGGTAGATTTTGCACGCTGCCGGGCAGATTTGCATAGAAAAGAATGCAGGAAATTTCTCTATTGCTGCCCTATATCTTTATCGCATATTGATATCGCGTTTTAAAGTTTCATACACGCTCTGCCGTTCGTATCCGCGTATACTCCAGTCGTTATGTTCCCCGGAAGGCAATCCCTTTTCCGTTTGTTTGGTTGAAATCACGATCCCTCCGTTGCCAACTGCGACATGTCACCAAAAACACGCCCGGAAGCGAAAGCGAACACCCGTTTCCCTTTTCTTGGGTCCCGGAAAACCCGTCGAAAAACTCACACTTTCCTGATTGATAAGCTAATGGCGTGGCGTGGCATGGCGCAAGCCGGAAGCCACACCTTGCCCCTTTCCCTTTCGATGAGCACCCTCTTACCCTAACCGGAAGGGCGGGGACTGTCCAAGGATTGACTCGAATGGCTCGATCCTTCGCATCTGCGCAACCCTCGCACCGTTTTGCCATCCTCGTCGAACCTCGAAAGGGATGTGCGAAGGACATGCCCGTCGGTCGGTTTGCCCCGCACACATAATCCCACTCTCTCTCGCTCAGCAGGACAAGCGCACTCATGAGATTGTAACAGTAGTTTTGACAATTTTAACGACCGCGGCAAAGCGGACAGAGAAAGCGAAAGACAGGAGACAAAAGCTAAATTGCTTCGTGTCATTGAAATCGCATTTGCGAGCAGTTACTAGTTTCGAGGGCAAGTTACCGGGATTCGTCTGTGTGCACTCATAAATTAGCTTGGCCTGACAGGCGGCCCGGTGTTGTTGTGGGTCGCCCGGCAACCGATGTCAACTGGCGGCGCGAGCGCGCACGTCCTTTGACCAAACACTGCCTGGAGTTTTTCGCGCCCTCGTGCTGGTCTCGCGTCGTACTACAAACCGCCAGCATATGTTGCGAAACGTTGGGTTTCCTTTTTTTTCCTTCGGGTTCGGGTGGCTAGTGGATCGGTGACATGAAAGACAAAACCAACGGACGGCAGACAAAAGGGAACGTTTGGAAAGCGCAGTGTCAACATTGCCACTTTCGGTGGGTTCTCCGGTGTGGCGCACGAGATACGGGTGTTGTTGCGTGGAACGTTCGGATGAAAATCCGAATAGGAAAGGTGATGAGGATGCAGCATAGGGGGGAATGGTGTTACGCGTGTGGCGTGGCCGTTTGCTGTGGTGTTTTAAAAACGAGCACACAAAGCGATACCCAAACAGAGAACATCGTTTTCGATCAAATTTCCATTCGATTGGTGATCCCGGGCGCGGAAATGGGATGCTAAACCGTTTAACCGTCCCACTCATCGGGAGTCGTTTGATCCTTTTTGTACTTTCAGTGACGGATGTGACCGGAGGAAAAGGTACGAATCTGCCCGCTAGGGAGCACCCTGAATTTAGAAAACTCATTCCGTTTAGTTTTGGTTACCTTTCGCATTCTATACTTATAAAAATTTGGAAAACGACGAAAAATTAACATCTGTCCACTAATTTATTAAACGTTTTAGTGATCGCCACGTCGAATGATCGTGGGGAAGACAAGGATATTCGTATTGGTTGTATGGTAGACAGAAATTCATATTTTCCGAAACCTATCACAATATCGATCATTAAACACTAAATAATATATAACATAATAATGTTGTAACATTTAAAAGATCGCCTCCACACTAAGCTCCAAAGTTGCACCAACCACTGTAGGCATATGCTAACATCGAATAAGCTATATTTTACTCCCCATAAGGCATAACAAACATCTCCAACTAACTGCAGCCAATAAAGCACGTGTAATAAAAAGCAAAAAAAAAACTGCGCACTGTCACATAAAAGGAGAAACAAATGATAATCGAACGAGCCGAGCCGCATGCTCTGCGGCACGGTTCACCGCTTTCATGTATGTAGAAAACAGTTTTTGCCATTGGCGAAAGGACCGCGCCGGAAATGAAATCGCGACCGATATCCCGAACCCCATTTTGGGGTGCAGCAACGGTTCGAGGTTAGGGCAAAAAGGGACACACCGTGCGTTTCGTGAGTTGCTCACTGTATTTTTTATCGTTTTTTTTTGTCGAGTGAGGGTGGCGGTAAAAACAGGACATCGCCTACGGGCAGGATCGGCTTTTATTTGCAGTCGAAAGTAGCAGGTGCAGTTTTGTGTCATGTTTCGTGTGCGGCCACGGCGTTGGGGGGTGAGTTTGAAAAGCGGTAAAAGGTAAACAGTGGCGCCCCGGAGCACCATGGTTCACGGTGGGTTTTGTGCGTTCACCAGCTGGCGCTGGCGCTTTTATGCGCGGGGCGATTATGCTGGCTGGCTAGAACACAACCGCCACAGGCCACACCGAAAGGGTGGCTCCGTCCCCGATGCAAGTGCAATTTTCTGTACTGACCCCCGTGTCTCCGCTGCCGCGGCTCAAGAAGCGAACCAATGAAAATTTAATTAATTACAATTATCAAATGCTGGACAATGGCGTCGGGGCCTGCACGGAGGCATTCCGCACTTTATCATGCTCTGGCCGGAATTCAATTAAAGAAAGGGAGAACACGACTGGCGACGGGTGGATTCATGTCTCCAACACGCACCCACACACCACCCCGAAGAATGGTCACGACTAATGCATGTGTAAAGAAACAAAACCTTCCTTTTAGGCCATGAGCTGAGTTAGCAAATATTGATTTTCCCTCCGGTTTTGTTTCAGCTCGTATCGAAGCCGGCGTATTTTTAATCGCGTGGTCGGCGGCAGACGATGACGCCACGGTGTGATGGCGCTCGGAACATTCGGAAAAGAACATTGAACCCCGGCGAAATGAAGACATAATTTCCCGATCCCACCGCGTCGCAGGCCGAGTTGTCGAGACGCTGAGGAAAAAAACGCGTTAATTACAATGAGAGTGCACAACTGAAAGCCAACACCAGTTCTAGGAACTTCTGGAGGGAAAAACGCAAAAAACCCATTCTGCTTTGGCACGGAAGGATATATAAAGTATTCATATTCCGTCCTGCTTCCCTCGCGGCCGGTAATAACTACCCTGAGCGGTCCGTTTATCGCACGGATGATTTATTCATTTCCACTGTGCGGGTGGGTCGTCGTGTTGTACATACGGTGTGTTTTCTTATTTTGCGCGCGCGACAAATTCCCGGAAAGATTTAATCGAACGGATCGGACAGGAACGCCACCGACAAGGATATGAGGGGGTTACGGCACGCAGAAGCCATCCTTTTTGCGATGATCGTGTTATGCGACCGGGGGTGGTGGGAAACACGGTCCAACCAGTTTAATGGGGTTTCGTTCGCAAAATGGTGGTGTCGCAACAAAGTTTTTTTTTTATTATTTATTTCGTAATGAAAAGAGGATACTTGCTTGGGGATGTAACCAATCATTCGGTGGGATCAGTATGACGTGCAGTACTATGAATTGGTAGCATTGTTAGATTCGGGGATACACCTTCGAACTATACGAAAATGACTGATTCTATAGCGATCGTTATTTGTTTAAACGAGTTAATCGTAGTTGGATATATAGAGGGCGCTACTGAGCGTACAATAGATATTTAGTACAGAACTATCCCACCATTAGGAACTTCTCATCAAAATTAGGTTGACCCTCCTCAAAAGCTATTCACATGAGGATATGTAATGGAAGAAAACAGAAACAGGCTCTTCCACACATGAACAAGATAGAGAGCATTTCTTTCCCATATACGCTCACCATTTTCACGGTGGCATTTCAATCGCCTTTTACACGCTCAGAGTATTGCAAAAGCTAAAAGGTTGCTTATGAAACTAATATTTTTATTAGCCCCTGTAGAGCTGTTTCATAAATATCAATTCCCTCCTCTTTGCGAAAATCATAAGCCACCCTCAGCCTGTTCAAGTTCGCATTAGCAAAATGAATCAAAGGCAGTGTTCACTAATTCACTTATCGTTCGTACACGAGCGATTAGCTGCCCAACGCAGCCGCACGTCTCATCGGGCCGGAAACGTTCTTAAACTCCCCCATCTCCAGGGGAGAATAAAGATCGACCTTTTCATGGCCACCGTCTCCCAAGAGGACAGTTTGAAACCATTTTCTCCAGCCCAACGGACTCAGTGCTCAGTGATAATTGATTTATCGGTGTCGGCGATGTCCTAGGGGGCTGGGTTTGGAATTACACGCATCTGTGAGTGTGTCCGTTCGAAGCCCTTTTGTTGTTGTATTCTTTTGCTGTGCATCTAATTAAGGAATGTTTTTTGTTTAATCAAACTAACGACAAAAAAAACCGCCCTTTCTAATGTATCATTCCAGACACGGTACGGGTTGCGTTTGATATCGAAATAATCCACCCTGACCGGATACGTGCGGGACATCCCAGGCCCGTTATCCTTGCTCGTTATCAATTTCAAGCGACACGTTCTGCCCGAAGACGCGGAAAACGCTGTTTAACAACTTGACACGCTCGCTCCCGCTCGCCGGTAATTAGAAACTATCTAAATTCGTTTCGTAACAACGCACCTGGAAATGAGGCTTTGACAGCAAGCATCAAGCCCCCGCTCTCCCGGCAAGTCGCTCCAGAACAAAACAGGGTGCGGACAACAGGACAGGTTGGGGTATTGATAGTGAACTATCCCCTCCCGGCTCGAGGAACGCTCCTGTCCCCGTCTCACTCACGTGAAGTCACCGCGTCACACAAATTTGTCGATGGAAATTATCATTTTTCACGGGAATCAGCTTGGGTCAGTGAAAAGTGAGGTTAGAGTTGCGTGTCTAGGGTTCACTTGAGCATGAAATATTTCCCTCCCGGCGCCGTCAGTTCTTCGTCCAAAGACCATCCGTCAGGGTACTACCCTCGAAGTCGTTCTGCGTGTGTGTGAGGGACCCTTATCCACCAGCTCCATATGCCATAAACTAACCTCAAACCAAAACAAAAAAGAAGCGAAACTAACAAACCGCACTTAGTTACGCGTCTGCGTGTAAATCGTAACGTAAAAGCGTGTCTAGTCCGGATGTCGCCATCGCCCCCGTTCCTGTGCCCTGGTTAGAATGCTTCTTTCCAGGAACGTCTAAGGACGTCCGCGGCAGTAATTTGGCGTCATTACTCGCGCACCCCGAAACCTTGAGCGACAGGTAGAGTCTCAGAAGCAGCAGGAAGGTGCTATGCCGGCTGCCTTCAATCACGTTTTTGTTGGTTTAACCGTCGTCGTTCTCCTGGGATCCTTCTCGCTCCATACGATCCCCAAACGTCTGTTTGCAAAGAACTTCGTTCGTCCTTTGCATATGGACACGTATGGAAACACATACCATGAGAATTTGAAATATTGTGCAGCGTGTCCACGTGGACGTCATAAAGCGGGCCGAAAAAAATGCCAATAAACGTGTTCGAAAACGCGATCGTGAAGGAAGGAATGAAATTTATGTACCCACTCTCACTTCCACCAGCGGTCACGGTCACGCCGGTTTGTTCCGAGGGGTCGCGCGCTGCTGCTGGTAGGTTCTTTCATTTCCACGGGTTTCACTACGCCCGACGGATGTCTGTCGCACCGTAAAACGATTACACACAACATAAAGCAGCGTGCAGCAGGCACATTTAAATGGGTGTATTTGATTGGTTTTGCCTTCTCCTTTGACACGCGAACGGCGAAAACCAACTACGTGGAAAAAACAGCCATCTCCTAAATGTCCTTTACGTATTTTTGATCGAAATATGGCACCGATCTGCCGAGCGGTGGTTTGAGTCCTGACCCTTCCGGAGCGCACCGATCTTTATGACGCTGCAATTGACAGTGACGCCAGGGCGGCAAACGGCCAAATGCGGTTTTGCATCGCTTAATTCACCTGGACCCTTCGGCCATGTGTGATGAGTCCCTCTTCCTCACTGTCACGCCACTGCGAGGATAAATTATTCGTCGCTTCTCTAGCCAAATGTCCTGGGGTGGTCCTCGAGTGGAGTGGAAAGGCCCGGCCGAAGTGCAACATCCAATTAACTATCTATTGTGCGTGGCGGCGGTTGGCGGATTTGGTGCCTTCTCTCCTATTGCCTGTCTCGGTGTGCATCCTTTTCAGCTGCATTTCTGTCTCTTTCAGGCATTTTGAGTGAGTTTTTTCTCTCGTTGTCTCTTCTGTTTATTACTCCCGGAATCGGGCAGGCAGACATACACATTGCCGTTGCAGAACTGCCCCGTGTTCTGTACCCAAAATTTTGGGCTAATGATCCTTGCTGCATCGTTGCGTGGCACGTTTTTTTAGCTTCCTGCACTCCTGCACTCATCAATAACGGCAAAAAACTGTATATTTTCCTTCGTTTTTTCCGAGGGTCTGCAACGAACGGAAACGCAAAAAAGGAAACAGCCAGCCAGAGCAAAATAAACATTCCGCAATCCCGGGGAATAATAATCGTTCGGGCACGACGAAGGACGACATAGATAAGCGCGTGGAACCTCATGTGGAACAACAACACGGGGCAGGGCAAACAAAAATAACCGGAACGCTCCTCGGAACGCTTACCGCCGCGGCGTGGCCGGGAATCCACCTCCCCGTGTTCACCTGGAGCCAGGGTACAAAACTTCATGGCGGTGATTTTAAAAAAAACCTTTCAAAAACATTGATCTACGGGGATCGTTATCGGGGTACGCTTGCTGTGTCGCTCGGTTTGTTGGGTGAGTTCTTCGATCGATCCTAAAATAATATTTGTACACAGGTCATCTAGTGGAGGAAGAGATCCGGATCCGATCTTTGTCGGTCCGAGATCGGTGTTTGGGAAATTTCGATAAAATTGGCTTGGGTAAGTTTTAAAGCTCTTCGATTCCACGATAAGGCTGTACTTCATTTGATAGCGTGCGCGGCACACACGGCGCATAAATTCGTACTACAATTAGCGCGTATCACATTCTTTCTCCCATAACCCATCTGTTGCGACACGATTGCAACGGATAACCTCACTTTCACATCGTGCTTGTTGTCTCACGGGTAGTTGTGTCGCCATATTTTGCATCATTATTGGAAAATTTATTAGCCCACTATGCAAACAGCACCACAGCAAGGGTTATCACAGCGGGCCATCCCTTTTTTGCGAATCGATTCTTTGTGGCGATGAAAGGAATAACCGAGTGGCTTATGGCACATGTCTACACCGAAGCCGGGAGGAACCCTCTAAATCATGATCCCCTTCAACAACACCCCTTTCGTCCTGAACTATCGAACAATGGCACAGTCCGCTGCTTTCACTACCGGAGGACCGCAATCGGTCCGACAAATCGTTCCTCTCTTGAGTTTTTCTGAACGGTTTTTTACGATCCGAACGCACCACACATCCTACAAACGCTAACTTGTTATTAATTGTTATGAATAGCTAATTTTCCGCGCGACCGGAAGTCGTACCGTAGGGGGGGCTTTCGGATGCGACCTAGAGCAGCATACGTTGCGTTACTACACTGCTGGTGGACATCTGATGGTAGGAACACGCGCAAGCCTTCCCCAGTTCTTTGGAAAGGGAGGAACGCATCAATCGCAGTTCTCCGGCGTGGACTATAGGGGGAATGCGTTTTAATGCTCGTTGGTGGGCTTGATCTGAGGAGGGCTATAAAATCTAGTACCAGTGGCTCTGTTCGAGAGATCCCTTTCCTTTTTTATGGCCAATGTTCCGGAGGACCGACGGCGGTGGCAGTAAAACTATTTTGATAACCTAATAAAACTTTTATTGTGACGATCAACCGTTACCGATGTGTTGTGCCCGGTGTAGTTGGTGCATCCAATTCACTTCCGGCCATCCAGGTCATCCAGATTCTCCGGCAGTGAAGGAAACAAGGGAACATTCCCTTGCCTGTGGCGGTATCACAAAGACTTCCCCGGAGTATCACGGGCTCACGCATCTTCAAGACTTCCCACAGGCAATCTGATCCTGTTCACACTTAGTCCTTCCTTTTGCCATTCTCTCTCTCACTCTCGCTCTCTCTCTCCGAGGGGTTCGCAGCATTGTCCTACTTCTGCCCGGGAGCAGCAGAAATGAAAATAGAAACGGGAGGAGGATCTTGCGCTTGATCCTCGGCGCCTAGGTCCCGGTGAGAATGGGAAGTATATTAGTTACATGATAATTGGCGTTGAATCCGGATTGGGAATTAACGTTCGCACATCGCATGCGACACCCCTGGTCGGCTGGGTTTACACCGAGAGAGGGTCGCGTCACGGGTTGCCACGGACGCTTTTGACGGAGTGTTGAGGTTAGGAAACCCTTCTCCCATGTGTGTGTGTGTGTGCGGCTGTTTCGGACGCAATTATCCACACATTCAATGTCAATCATACGTAACGGATCTCGGCAGGGAATGTGCACTCGAGTCGAGGTCCTGAGCTCCTGAGTCCCGAAATGCAAATACGGGAACAGCATCGCCCGACGAGGGACGAGGACGAGTTTGCCAACGCGCTGCAAATGGCGGCCGGTGGATGAGGCCGCCGCGAATGGCGGCACATTCTCGGCCATTTCCGGTACCTCGCGTGTGCCTTTGTTCAGGGGACGCTTGCTGGGAGCTAAAATGGACGATTCGGACGGCAGTACTTCCAATGTCGTTATCCAACAGTAGCCTCATAAATTATGATTAAGAATGCCGAATCTGTCATGTTGACTTATTTATAGTGCCTTCAAATATCCGAATTGTTTCACAACTAAATTTAAGCGTTTAACACGAAATAAATCACACCCAACCGGCTGTGCATTGTGTGCGGTTATCGGTGCACTTTCTATGGTAATTGTGGCCCCCGCTTCGCTGCCACAATCGCATCGAACGATTAGCATAAGTGGCACAAAAGCGCCGCCGCCTTCATCGTGCGTTTTTCCCATCCGTGGCGCACCATTTTCTCTTTTTTCGCCGGTCGAAATACTGTAACCCACTGGAAAGTGTTGCATACATTACTTCTGAGGCCCGCTCCTCAGAAGGCTGGCGTCGCGGCGAAATGAGAAAAGCTCTGCTACTACACTTCGCTATCGTGATTCCCGTAGCCCCAATTCCGCTCCGCTCCGTTAAGCATTATTCTTCATCTGATGGCAGCCCAGGCAGCAGCTAATCTGTTCCGATTACGGGCATCATCCCGCGCGGTGTTCTATTTAATTCGAGAGCAAGCAAACTGACCCCAAACTCCGCAATTGTGTTCCGTCGCTGCCCGGGTTGTTTGCGGGAGGAGCCGGCGTAGAGCCCGTAGCTAATTACTTCTACGAATTGGGATCAGTTTACAGCAAGTGGGGGGTTTGGTGGCCCGAAAGCGCTCACCCCGGGGAACGAACAGAGGGAATCGAAAAGTGACACATTTCAGGCGACATTTCAGACCGACTCTGACTCGGTTTCGGTCATTGCAAATTGATTGTTGATCTTCTGCCATTACACTGTCATCAGTGGAAGCCAGCAGCAGAAGCAGCAACATCATGATCACCGTATTTATTTTTCCTCGATCTATTAATGTTGCGCCTCGCCTTCCCCCTATGCCCCCTCGAAATTAACGTCGCTCATGGCGCATGGGAGTGTTGTCCGGCGATGTGGCCGACATCATCGACATCATCTGCGACCATAATGGTTGACTAAATAAACGCTTGGCCCCCGACGCGACCTGTGAAGAACGTTCGAGCCCGGTCACGATACCATCTCTCGCTCTCTCTCTCTCTCTCGGGCCATCTCTCTTACGCGGTGGCCATCTGAGCCCTAACAATAAATCGACCTAACCTAACATTCGAGCGCGTCAGTTGTGCTAGAATCTCTCCTCCAAGACCTGCGGATGCGTGTTGGGGAGGCCCAAGAACCGGGACACTTAATTGGTGCAATTATGCTGAGAATCCAGCACGCCCCGGCGCGTAGCAGTTCGTCACGATCGGTGTGTCCCGGTCCCGGGGAAGATTCGTGCGCCTTTAAACTTCGTCGATGTTCGTCCGTTTGTTCTTCGCTGCGAAAGGTTATCGTTACGCATCGTGAGTCAGACCGCGTCACTGAGCGATGGGAATGACAAAGAAAACTTGTAAGCGCTCGTATGAAAAACAATTAGGCTTTGCGTCTCGTTCGGGGGCGAACGTCATTCTGTCTTGCTTCACCTCATCTAGCGCTACGAGTCTTGTTCGATCATATCATGCCGCGATCGATGATGGCACGACGGCAACATCAGAATCGACGCCCGGCTACAGAGGCGTCGTAACTTTCCACTCCAATTTGGCTATGACGACACACCACTGCCGACACTTTCGTGTGACACTCTGTTAGGTGACATTCGAACGGTGATGATCGCGTCTTCCGGGCGTGACGGGGTCGTGCACCGTGTGCGCATTACGGGTGCAATAAAGTTAAATTTAAAAGGCTTCTCCCCTGTCCAGAGCGGCTCACTAGAAGGCACGAAGTCGTTGGAAGTGGTGATAAATTCGTCTCCGATTCCAAAATTGGGAGCATAGGTGATTGACGACCCGAACGGCAATCGATGGTGGTGTGTGTGTGTGCTGCAACGCATAGTTCTGCAAACTAGTTACGCGGGATTTATGTGTCCCTTCGCGTGGCAATAATTGGCGAACCAGTTGGCGGAGAAAAACAGGGCTTGGCGTTGCCGCGGATAGAATTTGCACCACGCCGGCGCGCAACTGCAGCGAACAATGCGCTGCTGCGCACTGATATGTTGCGCCTGTACATCAGCGCACATACGTGATCTCTCCGCGCAGGGCTGGACCGGCCCCGCACAACAATGAGAAACGGGATGGTTCGCCCTATCTCCTCCAGCACGAGCGGAGAAACGAGCCAGAAATCGAAGCCCGTGTGTCGTAACGACGACCCATCGGTTAGAAGTCATCGACCTCGTGGTACGGTGTGTACGGTGATGCATCCAATCTCACCGGTCGGCTAGAACCAGCGACTCTAGTCAGTGGCCCAACGGTGATTTGATTGCATCCCGGTCGCCACGACGCCCGTCAGTCAGTCGACCGTAATCTAGTGAACCGCGCTAGCGTAGATCGAGAGGGAGAGAGAATGGGTTCGCGGCTTCTGCGTATCGATCGAGCGGATCCCGTTGCCCGTTGACGGTTGAGGGAGCTAACCGCAAAAACCGGAGGCTAATCGATTGAATTATAATCCACACTTCGATCCCACCAGCCACTAGCAGCGTCGAAGTTATCACTGCCCTGCCTTGGATTCCTCCATCCCTGGTGGATCTAATTTGCATCTCTGCAGCGTCGTAATTGCAGCACGACGACGCTCACGATGATGATGGTGATGTTGCGATCGAGCCAACGGAAGACCATTCAACCGTTAGCCCCCTCAGTGCTGCTGGAGTGTTTGGTAACTAATTTCTTGATTGTTTCACCTCTTCAGCACACGCCAAGTCTCGAGACTGACACCGTGCGGTGGAAGTGTAGACACGAAGCGAGGGCAAGACACTTTGTTTTGCTACACTTTGGCGTTGGAGTTGGGGCTTAGGTTTTGGAAGTCGGTCTTCAATGTCCCGAAGCACACATCCCCGCACTAATAGGAGTATTGAACCTCGCCCTCGAGATAACCGTACTTCTACACCGCTCCAATGTAGTTCCAATAAGAACAAGCGACAACTAGCCGAGGTAAAGAATGAAACGACAAACCATTTTTCTCGTAATCTTCATTTAATGAGTCTACACGCTCCCCTGAAAGCGTTGGCGAGCAGAGCTCCGGTTCTCCCAACGAATTCCCACTTCTTCCCCAGAGAGAGAGGACAGAAGAGGGCCCTCAAATTAACGTCTATTTATCTAACGCCCTCCGCGGAGAGTTTGGGGAGACTGTTCGTTTCACTTAGCCGGGTCGGCCAGGGTGGATGTTCTTCCGGGACGCGCACGCCATCACAATGGGCCGCAGCCAGTGGGAACCCCATGGGAGGCGGATGAGATCATTAATCAACGAGGAGAAAGAGTAGGTAGGAACGCGCGAAAAAAAGGGAATTACACGAGATCATCCCACGCACGTCCTGTGCGTCCTGACATGGGCGTGTAAAGGTGAGCTGGTGAGATCTTTTTTTTTTGTTGGCTGAGCTTTCAGAACGCTGGATCGCACCGAGTACCGAGCAAATCTATCGATACGATCACAGTGTTTATGGAGAGGGCCGCGATCATAAACTCCCGAGCGAGGCTGGGAACAATTTGCCCGACGATGAAAACGAGCCCCGGGTAGTTGGCGCGAAATGGCGCGCGAATCTTGGTACTCCGGTCGTGAGGCGCTCAACTTTCTTCCCCTGTGTTCTAGTGGGGAAGAAGAAAACACGGTACAGGAAGGCGCGCGCGCGCGTTTTCCGTAAAACCTGAATGAAGCCAAACCGGTTCTGCATTGTGCATCGGTGTTCTTCCACCACGCGCGTGTGTGTGTGTGTGAGAGGGTCAAGAGCGGAGCGGGGAGCCACGGCACGATCGCACCAACACACGCACGCTAGGGAGGGAAAAATCTGCTGCGCTTGCGGCCGAACCGTGAACGTTTGGGAAGTTTGCCTTGTGTCAGGAAACGGGAATGAGCCCGCGGCCAGAAACCTGCTTTGTTACACCAACGAAACCCGGGTGTGGACCACGGCGGCAACCAGTTCTTTCGCGTCGAGCTACGCCCGCTGCGTAGCAGCGCGTGGGGACATAAAAGGTGAAAGTTAGAATATTTATAAACATCGCATAGACAGATCGACACAGCCTCCAACGGGTTCTTTCGGTGCCCTTCGGGCCCATAGGTGGTGGATTTTGGGCTGGGGAGTTGGCTCCTCGTGTCTCATTTCCATATGCGGGCGTAGCGTGTTTGACCCGAGGGAGGGTTGGGTTCGCCCGGTAATAAATAATATCTCTAGAGGTAGCAGCTCCATGGCCACTAGGTGCCTGGCATAGCGCGGATCGCCGTAAGGTAATAGAACACGCGATGGAGGTGGCTTTTACGATGGATTTAGATCATCCCAGACACGGTGAACTCCTCCCTCAAGTTTGGAATGATCTCCGGGATCACATAAAAGTGTCATAATGCCTTCCCGGTTGGAGCATGGAGGTGATCGAACACGTTGCAAGAGACGGAGGAGACGAGAGGTGCTAATTTTTCCCCTTCCAGACCCCAAGGTGATGGTGAAGGTGTCTCATGCTGAGTGAGAAACGTTTGCGCTGTTCGAGGTTACGCTCGCCATAGATCGTCCCCGGGCCGCACCCGGGGGGTGTAAATTGATTAGGCCAAGCGAATGAAGCTAATAAATACCGCTTGCATTGGGAATTACGACACGTGTCGGCAGGGATTCGGGTGCCTGGAGCATTGGGAAGCGTTTGAAGCCATTAATGTTTAATTCCCAATACATCTCGAAACTGATTTGGGTTGTTCGGGTGTCATTTCCGTTACATGACCGACCCGCCGTTCGATGTAAGTGATCCAGACACAATGCCGGCGCAACCGACTAGGTGCTTATTAAAAATGGCGATAAAATTTCACTCCACAAACACATGCCATTCTTCGCGTACCGAATTCTAGGTCTTTTTTAAGTCTTTCTTCCCCTCCCGGTGTGTTAGTGCATAATTCAGTGCAAAATATCTACCCCCTCGTTTGCGAGTGCATGAGAACTGGTGCACCGGGGTGTGTGCGCTCCACCCAACTCTGTATGGCACAAGTTTGCGTCTCCTCAACGGGGCCTTCCCCTGCTCGATTTTGGCATATTTACTTTCGCCTTTGTGCGCCGTGGCGCGTCACAAAGCGTCGGCTCGGGAGTTGTGTTTTCTTTTCCTACATGGTACATGCATAATTGCAAAGAAAACGGTTCGATCCAGCGGAACGAATTTATTCAAATAGCGCCCCGAGCGAGCGAAACCGCCTCTTTGCTCTCGATTGATACCTCGGCAGGTACTACCATAGGCGGTTTCGAAAGTGACGCAGTGCTGGCTGCCGACGACGGCCGGGGGGGAGATCTATTGTAGCAAACGGACTGCCTTGCACCCTTTGCTGGCGGAGTCTGCCAGACTCCTCCACGCAACGGACGCCCCGGGGAGGTTATAATGCGTGACATCAACTGGAACGAATTCAATTAGAATTCTTGCCCGGGCCCACTGTTGGGGATGTGGGCCCGTCGGTGGTAGCGATACCGTGCTCGCCACCGTCTGGCTCGTTATCTGCGTGCCATATCTCAACATTGGCCCGCCCGCACGGTACGAGATTCGCTAAAGAATGCAATAACAGTGCACTCTAGTAGCTCAATTCTTGGTGTCGTCATTCGTCACGGTTTTGCGGAGGAAGCACGGTATCATCATCAATCCACAGTATGATTCAATTCGGGTCCCAGTTGCGGCTGCGAACCGCACGATCATGATCATGTCGTTCTAAACATGATTCATCTGAGTGAACCTCAAGCAATGCCGCTGAAACTTTGCGATAAAGGCCGACCCGCGAGCAGAGAAAGTGCCTCTTTCTAGGCGACCTTTTCAACATCCGGACCCGAGGCACGTTTGTTGTGTTTTCCTCCACGCCAAGAACTCCTTTTCGCAGGTGCTCGAGGAGAACGTGCCCAGTGGACATTGTTTATCCACCGTCAAACATCGCAGAAACATGAAACATTCGCAGCGCGCTCGGTCCAGAAACACAAAAAAGGGGCCTAACGGGCCTAAAACAGCCACGTGCAGTGACCGCAAAAAAAGGGTGTCGTTTAAAAGGTCTTGCAGCTCCTCCGGGTGGTGTGTCACGAACGCACAGGAAATGCAAGTGTCGCCTTCCTCGCAATCAGCGTTTTCTTTGTTTTCACAGCTCACAGTTGAGCTGTGGAGAGTTTAGAAACGGAGCCGGGGCGGCTTGATTAAGACTGCATCTTTTTGCTCGCGGGAACTTCGTTTGGAGCACCAGCACGCTCTAATCCCCCCCGTTTTGGAAGGAGATTAAAAGGTCTGGTGGAAGGAAAGGCATAAAATTGGCCACCAATTGACCGTTAGCTTTGGAGTCGATCATTTTTTGCTTGCTTTTGATGCTTGCCTTGGCCTCTCAAACCTCTAACCCCAGAGCAACCTATTAGATACGATCTGGTCTTATCCGGGCTGGTATTCTTTTTTACGGTCTGTTCGTCGCTTTGTACGTTTTCTGCCGTTTTTTGATCGCGGACGTCAGAGGAAAACGGACTTGCACAGATCTCTCGGCCTCTCATGTGCGTCTGTGTGTGTTTGTATCTTGCTGTTTTCTGCGGATTCGTTACGGGGGCAAACCGACGCAACCAGGGAGAGATGGAGAGAGAGAGATTAACAATCCGTCAATTGTGTATAATGGCTGCGGAACGCACACGCGCGGGCCTCTGCCTACCAAACTGGAACCTGGAAGGAAGTTGGAAGCCAAACCGACCGAGAATGGTGTAGAAGCGAAATATTCCACAGGCACTGTCCGCCACGCATGAGCTGATTTCGGTGAGAACTACCAGAACCACCGCCGGAGAATCGATCTAATGCCGGTCGCCGGGGAGTCGTCAGTTTTCATGCAACTCCCCGAACCGGCGACTCGTTACTTGGCCGACCTCAACACGAACGGCAAGCAATGGAAGCCACCTGCAGTATTTTGGAACTGCGTTTCGGAGGTACTCTCGATGGTGAGATCAAGCGGGATGAGGCGGAACTTGGATACTGGAGGGTGCAAATTGGACTTCCGCTGCAGGCCTGTGTCGCCGAAGGAGTCGGGAACGAAACCGTCACCTTCGCTTTCAGAACAAAGAAGGTCAAATCGCGCATCGTCTCGTCAACGCCGGTCATGGGAGAGTACCTTGTTCGCGGTGTGTAAGCTTTCTAAGGCCGCGATCAGATGACAGCAACCTGGTTACACTTCTAGAACAACAATCGAGCAGCAGATGCAGCCGATCAGTATTGTTGCCTCCGTTTGATCCGCTTTGGAGTAGGCTTCTTCATATTCTAACCAATCAAAAATATGACCAATAACAGCCTATGGTTTCTGTACAAACAATACTGTTTACATTATATAAATTACATTACATGCACTGAGTTACATGGAAAATAATATTTAAAAAAGATAAATTCCACATAGCATTAGCCTTCACTTGGCTACTGCCGGCTGATCCCAGGTTAACTAACAACCTGCTACCTGTGAGAAGTGTGCCCACGCATTCGTGAGAACGTTCCTCTTGGGCCATTTTGCTAATTACCCATGAAGTGGCAATTAATTTCCTCGTGAGACGGGCATGCGTCACCATCTGGCAAGAATGGGTAAAACGTAATGTTTCGTTTCTCGCAGTATCGAACCCCACCGAGCACGTTGAAAGGGTTGCTCTCATGATCATGCGGGGCAGTTAACAAGCTATGCTCACTGCGAATCCTAGGCGCTGCGGAGCGGATGATTCGCTTCCACACAAAGCTTGAATCTATCCAACACTCGATAGCTTGATTACTCATCAATCACGGCATTTAAATGCTTATCGAGCGTGTTTTTGCCATTGCGCGTTCCAGATTGACACTCGCGTGTTCGTTAACGAGGTAGCTAACGCTCGGTCCGCTGGTGTTCGTGTGTGTGACGACACGCCTCTCTCACCGGCACGCACACACGCGGCAAAAGCAAGTGCACCTCGCGATCGTGATCGCGCTGTGCGATGGTGATGCTGTGTGACTAACACTGTTCGTCGTAATATGCGCCTGAGTCGAGGGATGAGCTTACCTGTCGGCAGAATGGCGTTGTTCTCGCGGCGCCAGGTAATCTGCGGCACCGGGTACCCGGACGCGTAGCACTCCATCTGGGCGGGCTGGCCCTCCGACACCACCAGCGACTGGGTGGAGTTGTCGGAGATGATCGGTGGCCGACGCACGTTCAGCGGCACCTCGGCGGTGATCTTGTTCGTGACGGACAGCACCACCTGACACTGGTAGATGCCGGCGTCCGTCTCCTGGATGTCCTTGATCTGGAGCGTGTAGGTCGTGGAGGACAGGTCGTAGCGCAGCGAGAAGCGCGAGTCCTTCAGCACCAGCGAGCTGCCGGTGGAGAGGAAGACCACGTCCGACCGATCGTTGCTGGTCTTCACCCAGTGCACGGAGTACTCGGTCGCGTAGAGGACGGCACACTCCAGCTCGACCGTGCCACCAATGTCCTTGATCTGCTCCTGCGTGATGTAGGAGATGGTCGGCGTACGCTGGGCACGGGTGGGGCCCACCAGCGCCACCAGCACGACGGCGGCGGCGGTGGCGAAGACGACGCCCATCCCAAGCATCGCGTTGTTTCTTGGCTTTCGCATAGCTACGAACCCCCTTTCGGAGCACACGCAACTACAACCGTCAAAATGGGGGCAAGATGGACGGGTTCGGCGATGGCGATCGGTACGCGTTGGTACGATCGTGGACTAGGCAAGAAGATGCGCAACACGTCACACTGCAGGGAAGCTGGTTCTTGGCACGATCGTACGCACTTTTATTGCACAAATCACTTGCCACACCGTGACTCGGGATTGGGAGCACAAAGACACAACGAGCCTGGAAGTTAAAACCCACAAACGCGTTGCTTAAAACGACCTGGATGTTGGAAACGCGCACCACACCCCAAAACCACGGAGACGCAAACGTAACGAGCGACGACGAACACAGGTATGCGCCGCACACCACCAAAGCTTCTCACTCTTGCTTGCAGGTCTTTCGTGTTGAGCGTTTCTCTTTTTTCTTTCCTCCAAAGCACACACAACGATCAAAGCCGCGAAAGCTCTCGCGCCCGCTCTCTTTCTCTCTCGCTGTCGGTGGTGAAGTTTTCCTACAGAGTTCGCGCGCGCACACAGGAAACACAACCGTACCGGGCAGTTTTGAATGAATGAATGATGAAGCCGAGCTCGCTCTCGCCCGCAAGCCCTGGGCGAGATCCGTCTGTTTTCAAATCCCGCATGCCCGCCTCATCGCGCACTGCGCAAAGAGCAAAGATGACGCGGAAAGCTCCGAAGGTTGGAAGGAAACGGCGATAGCGAGAAGCAGAGGAAGAACGGCGTGTTTGTGTTCGAAAGCGGTTGCCCGGGTGATCACGGGAGGTTTGGAAAAGCACCTACCAGCGGAAGGGTGAAGAAAACTGTCCGTGCGGTTTTTATTTTCAAGTGAATCCGTAACGGTTTTTGTTTTTTTTTTTTTCAAATTGAGACTGGATTTTCTTGTTATTTTTGCTAACTTTATTCCAACTTACATATGAGATAGTATGTCCTGTGCATATACGATTCTGGGTATACGAGGATACCCAATTGGTACAATTGCCAGAAGCATGGCTTCATTATATTGGAGGTATTATTATGGTTATTTGTGTTAGCAATGCTTAAGCAATAAAAACACCTAGTGAAATACTTTATCAATAAAAAAACACACATTCCAATCAGTTATTGCACATTTTACAAATATTTCACAAAAATATCTTTTATGTAATTTTGATCTGGGTCTTCGGAAATGTCATAGTGTAACCACCAGCTATTACGCTGGAGCCGTCAATTTTACCCAAATGTATACAAACACACTTGTTGGTGGAACGAAATACGCAGCACGACAGGGCATCTTTATCATTGTAGTGCGTATTAATTTTCTCGGTTGAAGCAACAAAGTTTGTGGATTGTTTAATCAAAGCCCCCAATTAAGGGCGAGAACGATAGCAGACCAGAATCCGCCCAGGAAAGGGAGCACCGATTGCAATTGTCAAACAGGATTCGGAAGTACACAGCGCCCTTCTTTGTTGTGTTGTTGTTGTCGTCTGTTGCTGTGTGCTCGCGCAATAATGTGTGCGGTGGAATTTGTCGTTGTTAAACCGAGGAACGTGTAACGCAGATTAGTCATCACTTGGAAGCCCCTTTTGGGTTTTACGGATAGTAGCTACATTTAAGTCATCCCAAAATGACGTCTGCAAGGCGATTGATCGACTTCGACAGTGACGATGACAATAGCGTCGAGACGGAAACTCGCCGCCCCGGCCGCACCCGTCGCAATCGTCGTGCCAATGTAAGAAAAATGTATAACTCCTCCGGAAAGTAATAATAGCGAACACAATTTCGGTGTTTCAGGAAGCGACGGACTATAATATTCCCATCACAAGCACTCAGGACGTTGATCCAGCGTTCAACCACAATCTGCGTTCGAAGGAAGCGTCAAAATACGAGGTAAGATGGCATGTTCGAACCGAGTGCATAGTTTTATCGGCAAATACGAGCTTATCAATTTTAGTTAGAATTAAGCAACGGCAAACCCACTCGGCGGGGATGCATTCGCCGCGGGAGTGGTCTGCTATTGGGAAACGATGGTGATAAACCTCTTCTTTCTGCGTACACCGCGTCATGCCGATTGACGTTGAACGTGACACAGAAGCGAGATAACGCGGCACACATTCGCTGCCTGTACGGCACGGATAGTTTGTAGTGCTGTAGTGCATTAGCGCATAATGCAGCAGCCAGCAATGGAGGTGGCCATTCGCGGGCGATCACGAGCTGGAGCTGCTTTAAAACGGTTTTCTCTCTTTCCTTTTTTTGTAGAGCTTGGACTACGATGTGTGCGAGAACGTGCTGTGGCGTCGGGAGCAAACCAAGATCAAGCCGAAATTCACCGTCCGGAAGGACTTTTCGCGATGGGTCATTTCTCTGCAGATCGGCGTCTGTACGGCGCTCGTCGCCTGCTGCATCAACATCGTGATCGAGGAGGTGTCGCGGTATAAGTACGCCTTCCTGAAGCGCCAGGTCGACGAGAACGTGCTGCGGGGCGACCTGAGCATCCCGTATCTGTACTGGGCCGCGTTGAATCTCATTCCGGTCGTGATCGGTGCGACGCTGGTTGCGTACGTCGAGCCGGTCGCGGCGGGCAGCGGCATCCCGCAGGTGAAGTGCTACCTGAATGGCGTAAAGGTTCCGCGCATCGTGCGCATTAAGACTCTCGCGGTAAAGGCGGTCGGCGTGGCGACGTCAGTCATCGGTGGGCTGGCCGGTGGTAAAGAAGGACCGATGATACACAGCGGCGCAGTGATTGCGGCCGGTATCTCGCAGGGCAAGAGTACCACATTCCGGCGCGACCTGAAGATACTGCAGCACTTCCGGGACGATCACGAGAAGCGCGACTTTGTGGTGGGTGGAGCGGCGGCCGGTGTAGCGGCCGCGTTCGGTGCTCCGATCGGTGGCATCCTGTTCTCGCTCGAGGAGGCGGCCAGTTTCTGGAACCAGAGTCTCATCTGGCGCACGTTTTTCGCCTCCATTATCAGTTCGTTCACGCTCAACATCATCCTGTCGGCGTACCACGGGCTGAGCAGCTTCCGGTATCGGGGGTTGTTCAATCTGGGTGAGTTTGCGCCGCTCCCGTTCGAGTACTACGAGCTGCCGATCTTCATGCTGATGGGCGTGCTGGGCGGTTGTACCGGGGCGCTCTGGAACGCGCTGAACAGCCGGCTGAACATGTTTCGGGCGCACGCCGTCTACCAGCGCTGGGCCAAGGTACTGGAGGCGGCCTTCGTGGCCGTGCTCGGCGCCACGTTCGCCTGTCTGATGGCGTACACGATCAACGACTGTCGCCCGCTCGGGAACGATCCGACCGAGCACCCCGTTCAGCTGTTTTGTCAGGACAACGAGTACAATGCGGCGGCCGCACTGTGGTTCCAGACACCCGAGGCAACGGTGAAGGCACTGTTCCACGATCCGCCCGGTTCTCACAAGATTCTCACGCTGGCCGCGTTCGTGCTGATCTACTATCCGCTGTCGTGCATCACTTACGGGTTGAGCGTTTCGCTCGGGATCTTCATACCGACGCTACTGATAGGGGCTGCCTGGGGACGTCTGGTCGCTTCCTTCACCGTGCTCGCCTTTCCTACCTCGGTCGTAAGTAGGACTACCTCTACGCATCCATAAAATTCTCTCATGAATAGTGAGTCATGATTTTTGTTGATTGTAGGCTTTTGTGTCACCCGGCAAGTACGCACTGATCGGTGCCGCCGCGCAGCTCGGTGGCGTCGTCCGCATGACGCTGAGCTTGAGCGTCATCCTGCTGGAGACGACCGGCAACATCGGTTTCATCCTGCCGATCATACTGACGCTGATGACGGCGAAATGGAGCGGCGATTACTTCAACGAGGGCATCTACGACACGCAGATCCGCACGTCCCGCGTTCCGATGCTACCGTGGCACGTGGAGCCGGAGTACCAAAATCTGTCCGCCCGGCACATCATGGCCCGGCCGGTCGTTTGCGTAAGGCTGGAGGAGAAGGTGCAGTACCTGCTCGACATACTTAAAAACACGACCCACAACGGTTTCCCCGTCGTGGAGGACGGTGACGATGTAAGTTAGTCGCGTTACTGGGCCGGTCCCCGGGAGCAGACAGCGCATTATTCTAACCTCACTTTGCAGGGATCACGCGTGAATGGGCGACTGATTGGATTGATCCTGCGCTCCCAGCTGGTGGTGATATTGAAGCGAAGCTTCTACCAGGAATCGAGTCGCTTCTGGGAGTCGACCGTCAGCATTGAGGCGTTCCGGGATGAGTACCCGCGCTACCCAGCGGTGGAGGTAAAACGCTGGCAAAGAAGATGCTAAATTCGAACCGTCCTAACGTTCTTTCTACATTACAGGATCTGCACGTCAACGACTACAAGAGCAGCGGGGAGTTCTCCGTCAACATGCACATGTTTATGAACCCTTCGCCGTACAGCGTGGAGGAGGGTACGTCCGTACCGCGCATCTTCCAGCTCTTCCGTGCGCTCGGTCTGCGTCATCTAGTCGTGGTGTCGGCGGAAAACCGCGTGCGGGGTATTATTACGCGGAAGGATTTTCTCAAACACCACTGAGGGTGTTTTCTCCCTCCCCTCTGCCTCAATGTAGCAGAGTGATGCCAAAAGAAGCGTCGAGGTGATGTTGATTTTTTATCCATGAAGCGCCCGTAAGGGCATAGTTTTTACTTATATAGATATACTCGAATTAGCGTGTTTTGGCGTTAGTGGTGGGATGTGGCCTTCGATGCGAGTAGGTGATAAAAAGGAAACAAACGGAAAAGACTGTTCACCGTTCAGCTAATGTTTATTGGCTTTTTTGTTAGCTGAAAAGCATCTAATATTTGTTTTTTTTTCTACTGTTTTGCACTGCATCCACGGACGGAGAAATAAAAAATTGAATCTTCATGAATAGCCGTTTTGAATACTAAACAAGCGACCGCCTACTGGTGGAAGTACCCATCCATCGGCAGCAGACGGCCAGTTAGCCGCACCCAAAAGTGCTCGCCGACCAGCACCGCCAATGTCAGCAGGTAGCCCCAACCGAGCGTTACCAGCGCCGGCCAGACGTCCACGATCGACACCGGTACGAAGCTGCTGCCACCAACGCAGCGCGGCTTTTTCGTGTACAGGAGCGTGTGCTCCCGGCCCTGTATGCCGAACTCGCGCAGTTTGAACAGGCTAATGCGCACGTGCTCGCCGAACGAGCTGTTCTTCTGCACGCCGTAGTACGGGTCGATCATGTTCAGGTAGTTCAGCTCCTGCAGGCCACACTTTTCCTCCTCCTGGAACGTTTCGCTGATCAACTTGTAGCAGACGCCCTCCTCCACATGGAAGGCGTAGTGACCTTGGCGCAGCAGCTCCACACCCTTGGCCAGCGGGAGAAAGTTCTCCGTCCCATCCTTGTTGCGGATCTTGCGCTCGTACAGCGCTTTGCGGATGGGTTCCGTTTCGTGCTTGTACGAGGAGAGCGAGGGAGAGAGACAAGAAGAACGAGATTGATTGAGCAGCTGTTGTGTGAATCGGATTCAGATCTGTTTGTGCTGAGCGACCTGCCAACCTGTGCGCGAAAAGACCGAACGCTTGGAGTGGTGGTCGTACGACCGCACCTGCGTGAAACGACTCTCCACTCTTGCTCCTTACCCGGAAGTAGTACTGGTTGTAGACTGTATCTTCGGCGCCGGCCTTCAGCCGCGACACTAGCAGATCCTCCACCGTTTGTATCTTCGTCGAGGGCGATTGGATCAGTGCGACAATGTTGGCGGAGTAGGCGGCGTACAGGAACATCAGCACCACCAGACAGAGCAGAATGAGACAGCGCGACGGTGCGGTCGTCGGCTCGATGAATGACCCCTGCTGGCAGGTAGTGCCGAACACGTTCAGCAGCGTGTCGGACAGCCCGGTGGTTGGGGTGCCGGTCTGCTGCTGTTCGGTTCGCAGCACCACCAGCAGCAGCACCCCGGACAGCACGATGAAGCTAAGCGTACAGTACCAGACGTACTGGTCGAACGGCAGCAGGAACACGTTGTCGGTGAACGACAGCTTCGGCGCCCGGAACACGAAGATGGCCCGCGCCGAGACGGTCATCGCAAGGTAGTCGACGTGAGCGATGCGATCCTGCGTGAAGAACATGGACGTACCGCCGAGATCGGCCAGATCGCGCTGCAGCTCGCCGATCATGCCGGTGTAGCGTCCGGTTTGCGCATCCCGGTAGCCCCACGAGTCGACGAAGCTGAACCGTACCGTCGCGTTCAGCGCTAGCGCGACGGACTTGGTGAGCAGGTAGTTGACGCGCGAGACCGTATCCGTATGCTTGTCTCTAGTGGTAACCGGAAAGGAACGGTGAAGGGGTGAGGTATTGCATGACACATTCGCGGTACTAGCTTCCATACTCACTGCAGATCGTCCAGATGTTGGAGCGTTTCGTTGTGCAGGATGACTAGGGACGCACGGAGCTGAAACTGACGGAAGTTTTGTCTTCTCGTGGACGTGACCGGGGATCTCACAGTGGGAGGCTCCACGCGTACACCAACTCCAGGCAGCCAGGTGCCAAACGTTTCCAACACCGTAGCCGGTGGCGATGAAACCGCACTCGACAGTCGATACTGCTGCCGTACAAGATGACGTCCGGTCGTGGGTTCCGTGCAGAAGTAGAACAGCTCATTGCTGACCAGCAGCGGAAGTCGATCGAGCAGTGTGCAGTCGGTGCAGCTTGTCCACTCTCCCGCCTTTCCTACCTCGTCCAAACGGCTCTGCAGCACGATCCAGCGGACGCGTTTGTACAGCAGTTGGTTTGCACTTTCTAGCAGTAGGCTGGTCCCAGGGCACGCCAGATCCACGATGACAACCGTCTGATGTTGGTTTCGTTCGTGCCACGGTAGATGTCGCCCATCAACGGGGGCGAATCGGATCGGGATGGCGCTGCGGTGTTCCGTCACGACGCGAACCGTGCGCCATAGTTCGTAGCGGAGGGATGCGGGCCAGCAGGTTAATACCAACAGCTGCCGGGCACGTTCTAGCAGCACAACAAGATCTCGTACTGCCGCCACTCGTTGGTCGACGCCGTATACTCGGAACGTGTCTTCATTCTCAGCGCCTGCTAAGATAGCGCAGGTGAGCCATGAGAGAGAGATCCAACACCAAAACAACTTTGTGCTGCCCATGATGACTTGGGAGCACCGTTCGTAAATCACCGGTGCTCCCTTTTGAACTGGAGCATACGTTCGTGCTGGTGCGTGGCTTTTATGCCGGGCTTCCAAACAATGGGAGTGTAATTTGGATTACCAGTTACCAGCGGATCATAAGCATTGGAGGACTTGTGACAAGTCTCCCAGTTTGGTGTGAGAAACATAGCAGGTGACGAGCAGGTTGTTTACTCAAATAGTCACCTCTAACTGATTTTGATGAGTAGGTTCCCGTGATAGCCTGCATAAACGACTCCTCGTTCACTTATTCAGTGGCCGGTTGCTACCTTTGCTTCTTAGCTCGCTGTCAGATCTATTCTTGGATCACGAACCCAAATTCGACACTGACACAATATTGCACTCTAAAGTTCTGAGGTATCAGCCATCATCCGTAACCGATGACCTAAAGAGACGGCGGAAGAAATGATATCGGTTTTGCTAAAAAACCTTCATTGCGCAAACATGCAATCATGCGGCCGAAGGGCGATTTCATACGCCACTAATCATACGCTGGAGAGCGCTGGCGTTATCTTCTACGCTTACCCACTTTCGTAATTGATAATCGACGACTCATCCCTTCTGCTTGTGGTTCTGAGCAAGAACTTTCTTTTCTCGGTCGAATCCAGCATGCCATTAGTTCCGCCAGGCGCTGGATATTGATGTCCACCCGCGTGGACTTGGAGTTGGTACGCGTGGTGGACAGAAGCTAATTGAGCCCTTTCGCAACAATGCCTGCCTGCTCTCCGATGGCCAGCTACGCATGTTGCCGCAGCGGACGGAGCATTGTTCTCAGCTCAACCTTTTCCATCTTCTAACGGCCCCTTCCCACCCGCGTAATTACTGCGCGTTTCCATTTGCGCGGCACGACCTTTCGTTGGCTCGGCAGCGGAGCGCGATTCAATCACAATAAATCTTACCGCCAGCGGGCCGGGAGCGATTAGTTGTGGGCAGGTTGCGAGTGCGTGTGTATCTTCCGCGGTTGTCGTTCCGTACCGGGTTCACCATGCTACGATTGTCCGTGCCGGGAGTGTTTGCGATCTGCTGCGGGCTGCTCGGTATAGCGGCCGGTCAGGCCACGATCGTCGGTCGACTGACGGACGATGTGGAGTTCATCGATCCATCGGTGGGACTAGGACCGGGCGGCACCGCCACCGGCATCGGGCCACTCGGACCGCGAGGATTCCGTGGGTTTGAAATTTTACCCCGCGTAAGTATACCGATACCGTAGTGCGACACCCCACATAGCCTACCGTCCAGCAGAACATACGGGACCAGATATGTTATTGAGCACTCGAACGTGTGATTTGGTCCTAGAGCTTCAGCAGATTTGGAAAGAGTCTGTGTCTCAGAGGTGTACGAGGGTACTGGGACTATGAATGTTCTACGGTAAAGCTTTGGACGACTTCATTGTTGTGATGATGTATGCGGTCGTTTCCTAAGCCATATTGGTGAAAGTTTGAGAGTTAGGGTCCGTTTGGACGAGATTACAAAGTGAGCTGCTTGGTGGGGAAATCGGTAAGAAGGTTTCCACTGTGGAGCTGGTGCTCCGCCATCTACTCAAGGATCTGCCGCCTGTTGGTTTTCCCTTTTCGGAGTCCCAAAACAACAGCTTCCAGATATTTCTTCTATGTATCGATGAGGACGATCTTACACAGGATAGATGATACCAAGACTGCAATCACAAAGATTCAATATGCTATCCCTAACTTTAACAATTATGATCCTTGTCAAACCTTTTCTTCTAACCCCACTCCGCGTGCCCGCTTTGCTAGATATACGCAATTTCGGACGGTATTCTGGGCACTGATTAACATGTTCGGTTTTGGAGCGTTCCACATACCCCGTAGTGTAGTGAGCTTTTGTACTATGGTTGTGGTACCAGGCATAAATTTACTTGTGCTAGGAATAGAGTGCTAGTTATACTTTTTCACGGCTTTTTCGTGAGCTTTCGGTTGCCCAGCGTTATTCACACGACGTGATTAACTACCCCTTAAGCCTACCACTTCCAGGGCATCGTCACAGAACGGATGTGCGCGCTCTTCGATTGAGGTTATCAAAAAAACTAAATCTTGTAAGCTGGTTTTGAACTACGCATCGCGCGTTAATTACAAATCGACAACCTCGTCGTAATTGCAAATCACTACAGCCTGGCGGGAGGAGTTGCCCAAAGCCCTACCGTCCATCGAGTATCATCGTGTGTAAATCAGCGGCCGCGAGCGCGTGTGGATTTCCCATTTTCATTCCCACACCAGCACGTGCGCCGTTTGGCGTGAGAGAGCGCGCGCTATCGGCCGAGAAAGATGACGACGGCCTCCTCGAATGCAAATTTGTGTTGCAAACCACCTCCCATCGTCTGACAAACGCACATTCCAAACCTATTTCCATTGTTTCCCCCTTTTGTTGTTTTTTTCTTTGGCCACGGTCACGGTCGGCAGCCGGAACCGTCGTGGAAGGCGGGCGCCACCCTGGTAGCGGACAATCCGGAACAGCAGATCATGGGAACGATCGCCTTCCGTCAGTGGGTACCGGGTCAGGTCGAGACGGCCATCAACGTTACCGGGCTCCCGGTGGGCAAGCATGCGGTGCACGTGCACGCGTTCGGTGATATGCGCGAGGGCTGCAAATCGACCGGGCCACACTTTCGCAGCAGCATCGTAAGTATCGGTTGACCCTCGTGGGGGTGCGGTGGATGTTCAGGTTCTGACCGCTGGACTTTGGGCCCCTCGCTGCACACAGATTGGCAACATCGAGGTGAAGGAGGACGGTAACGCGATGATCGACTTCCCCAGCCCGTACATCAATCTGTTCGGGTTCGCGGGCATCGTCGGGCGCTCGATCGTGATACATGAGAAACCGTCCGAGGTCTACCGGTTTCCGGACCTTTCGATCAACAATCCGATCTCGTTCCAGGGCGAGGAAGACACGGTGGGGGCGCGAATCGCGTGCGGTCTCATAACGATCCTGGATAATGTAGCGCCTTAGTTTAACATCGAATAAAGCATTTTTTAGAAAGCACTGTACGCCTGACC
>KB672490.1:4024204-4191199 GCA_000349145.1 Anopheles dirus
GGGGGGAGAGGGAGGGGGAAAGAAGAACACACCGGACACTGGATTAGTCGGCGAGATTACATTCTGCAGGCGCCGCATGACGGATGTGAAGGAAAAATACGGCTAAAGGTAACAATTTGAGCTCTATTGTATTCCTTCTAAACTAAAAATAAAACAGTGATTAAAATCAAACTGAACACACACACGCGCACACAAACACACATACATTGTCACACTATTACCAAGGGCGTGTGAGAAATAAGAAAAATAATAACAAAAGAAGAAGAAAAAAACATCTGAACGCAGTAATTTGCAGTAGAGTACGCCATTCCGAACGACATCTTCCAAAATCCAAAACGACAAATAGTTAGTGTGAAATGTTAAAGCGTTTGGAACAGGGATCACCAGCTATGCAACCGAGACATAGGAGCAAACCGAAGGCATGCGCTTGGGGCACATATCCCTTCGGTTCGAGGCTAGGTACAGCAGAGGCCGAAAGCTCGCGTCAAGCTTGCTACTATATAGGTTACGTTTATGGAGCCTTTGAAAACAACTTTTGGCGACAATGAAGACGACATTTAGAAAGCAGCATACTGCATATGGAAGCGTTGGCAAAATGCATTTCTACTCGAATCGCAACACTAGGCAAAGTTGTTGTGGCAGTTGTTTTGTACATGACTATCAGTCCGGTTAGCAGCTAGCTGTGCTCGTACAATTGTTAGTTCGGTATATGAGATTCGATGGTACGAAATCCTAGAGCTGGACTAAATACTTAGCGTGACATAAGACATCTCATGCGCGAAGTAAGCCGGGCAGGATTTGACGAAACTGCTGTACGGTACACCTTTTGCTCAATATAATATATACAACATAAAAAACCGCATTGATGGGAGCCAACAACAGAAGAAAAGAAAAACAACTTAAACTATACTTAACAGCACAGAGAGAAAGAGGAGAGAAAGAGGAGTGAGAGCTTTACGAGATTCTACTGGCAAATGGCGAGGAGTGTTCGAAACGCGCGATTGTTGGTGAAGTATTTGTTGTTCTAAATGCGCTCGCATGGATTCGTTTAGTGTACAACTAGAACAACTTTTGTACAAAAGAATACCGGAACGGGAGGGTAAAATGAGATTTGAAACAGCTAAAACCAAAAACAAAACAGTACAGGTGTGTATCAAACTAGTGTGCAGCTCTCGAAACATCCGCCCCGGGCTGATGTGTGTCTTCCAGTGTATATGCTATGTGTATATGTGGAAAAAACAAACTAGCAGATTCGGTGATCATGATTGTGAACCATTACAATGTGGGCGACAACACATGGGTGGATGTCTGTATGTAAAGTTTCGTTTTATCAAATCATTACTGGTGGAAAGAAAGTATGGTTCTTGCCCTTGGCACAAATAAAATAAATCGGTGGAGGTCGAGAAAGGTATATATAGATTTAGAGAGAGAGAGAGCGAGAGAGATAGAGAGAGAGTGTGTGTGTGTGTATGAGAGAGAGAGAGAGTTAAGTTAACATACCTTAGCACCCTTACATTATCAAAACACATTGTTATTTTTTATCGTTAGCGGGAAAAAGAAATACACGAAAAAAGACAAAAGAAGAAAAGAAATAGAGAGAACCAATGAAAAACGGAGGATATGATCACAAGAGTAGCACGGCACGGAAGTTCTGGCACGTAGGGCGGGGGCGTGTGGCGAGCGCCGAGCACCGAGAAGTGAATGAGCAACTACAGCAGGTACACTACAAGGAGTCACCCTCTGGGTCTGGGGATCTGGTGATCCTATTCCCTTTCCGAGGGGGCATGACCTGAAGATGACGGTATCCTAACATAGGCAGGGATTCATTTTTTGTTGTTGTTCGTTATGAGATAGTTGGTGTAAACAATGTTTTGAAATATTTAACACAACTGAACTGGAAAACGAAAAAGGATAAGCGTAAAGCATGAAATGTGACAATTTTCGTAGCTTCAAAGGAATGGTTTGCAAATCTAGTTTTGGTTTAGAATACTATACCAAACAAGGATATAGGAAAGCCCAACTGGCGGCGAGGAAGAAATAACTATGGTTCTCGCTCGCTGTTTTATCCACACGATGCGCACGTTTTAGTTCTTCGTCCAAAATGTCACAATCCCACAAACACAGAGGGAGGAACGAATCTAGATTTGGTACCGTTGTTGTCGTGCAAAGACCGATACAGCCTTTGCCACGGTTTACTAGTTAGCATCTCTCAGCCTGGCTCTATGCGGTTGAGGCCTTCCTCGTTAATTGTTGAAATGAATTTTGATCGGAGGACAAGGGCAAATGGCATACCGTTGACGCGAAGCATCAGAGTAACCCTAATGATTAGCCAATTAGTTAGAGGTGTTCGACTGTAGTAACTATTTGTTAGTTTCTTATCAGATAACAATTATTAGCACGCCATCTTTATCGATACGGAAGCAGCGAATTGTTTAGTGCCCAGCTGGAGCGAAATCTATCACTGTATCGAATAGCAGTTCCCCGCCCTATCCAACGATGGCAGATTGTTATGATTACGAAAGTACTTTCAGGCAATAGGTGTGTAGTGTAGTATGGAGCAACAAAAATTCTTACCCCATTGACCCCGTTGTACTTTAAACGAGAAAGAAGATGAGAAAGAAACACATTATCGTTTTGTGCAACTGCGGCCGGAAGGATCAGCTCCCTCTCGGCTGTTGCAAAGCAGCAGACTGACATTCCCTCTTTCGTACGATCAAACCTAACAAAAGAACCGTTTGCGCATCGTGTGGAAGAGAGCGTTCATCAGAAAAGGAAACAAAATATAGCCGAATCGAATCTGTACGCTCCTACAAACTACCGAGGGTGATGATTAAATACGATAGATTACAGAGGCAATATAGTAGAATAGTAGTAGCAAAGAAAGGTGAAGAAGAGGTAAAGGTGAAAATATTCGAACGTGAGTAGAGAAGGTGAATAGAAAAGAGTTAACGGATGGTTTCGCCGGGTTACAGGTTTGTGTGTTGTTTGGTTGTGGTGTCGTGTTTGTATAGAGAAATAGGAAGACGAAATAGATCTCAAGAAACGCGTCGATTCGATGGCTGGTGGATGATCAACTAGAGACGATGCTATTATGCTTCCGGTAAGTCAACAGGGGGGTTGGATCACGACAGGGCAACGATAGAGACGATAGGGACGGCAACGGCGGCCATTTGCTTACCTCCTCGTCGCGAATATCCTTCAGCGTGTAGGAGACGACGGTGATGCCCATGTTGACGAGGTCGGACGACGCGACCTCGAACACCTGCTTGGAGAACTTCTTGCGATCCTTGTAGATTTCCTCGACCGTCATCGAGCCCATGATGGCGCGCTGGTGGCCCTCGAGCGTCACCAGCGCAATGTGCTGGATTTCGGCCTCCGGCTTGCCGAGGAACTGCTCGCACGCCGTCAGCAGCATGTCCTCGTTCTGGCCCTGGATCTTGACCTGCGCGATACCGGTGACGGAGATCGGTACACCCTGGCTGGTGTACACGGTCGGGCTTTCCACCTGCAGCGTCATGGTGTTGAGTGAGATTCTAAAAGCAGAGGAGCGAACAGGTACGACCGGTGCGGCCCACACGTTATCCATTGTTGCGATTCAATTGGAAAGATAAGAGCTATCGAGCGAGGGCTTCATCGCGATCGGTCCACTCCAGCGTAGCTAATGAAGCATGTAGAAACTTGGGCCGGGTACTCAATTACCTTTGCACTTGTTGAATCGATGGCCAAACGAACGCTCGTCCACCGGGTACCAGCAACGGCTTCATGTGGCAGCATCCTGCGGGTGGAAAGAACAAAACCAGTAGTAAAAAGTATTCAAATCAATTAACCTAATAACTTTTGCCGCGTATGGCGGTGGACAAGGTGGATGGCGTTCCAGTCCATTGAATGGCAATGTGTGCGTTTGTGTTGTGTGGATGGTGCACATAAAATAATCACTTTCAGCATGTATGGCGCGGTGTAAATGGGGAGAGCGAGCGCGGTTGCCGTTGTTCTAAAAATAAACCGACTGTGCGCAACATAAAAACGAAAACTTTTTTTACTAGGTCGTATCGCGTTTCAGACGCATTACTATCTACCAAGTTGTTCTCAGCGTCAGTCGAATGGTACGGCCTATCTAACCAAACTAATTACTACACCAATTTCTAGTAGTGTTTGTTATTTCTTAACCTAATCGTTCATAAACATGATACAACCTACACAAAACGTTGGTCTTCCGGTCGCTGTTAACGGACCGGTCGGGGATGTGGGAGAACGCTAGCGAGCAGACAATCCGGACGCACAGGGGATGGAGCGGGAAGGATAAGGATGAAAATCGATACATCCGCGTGACATTTTTAGGACACTCATAGATAATAGACAACACGCTCACACACATACAAACACGGGCACGTTTTCCAGCATTTCCCACCCTCCTCAGTGGAGGGAGGCGCGCGCGCGGTAATCCTTTTTTACTGCACAAGAAGCGCGTGTACGGCGCGCGGCTTTATGACGTCGACTCTAAATGTATTTTTGTTTTACCCGTGTGGTTGTATGCATGTGTTTTTTATTGCATATTTAAACTGGTCTAGTGCTCTAGTGAAAAACAAAACATGAAACGGAGGCCTACTCTGTTTCTGTATTCTTTTTTAATCGATTTTTTAGCTTCTCTGGCAAGCAAAGTTTCATTTCTCATCTTTCTTCCTATGTGGCCTGCGGGCATAAACCTAAATGAAGATAGCTGCCTTCACCGTCACTACGTTAAAAGGCCGCCAGGAGCCCATACAAATGCTTTCTGTTGTTGTTTTCCTTTCCGCTCTCTATTAATTTTCTCCTGAAGATTACTTTTAAAAAATCAAGTATGTATTCTGTACAAGCCATGAAAATGGGCTTTAGGTAGAAAAACACCAGCATTAGAACGTGAAGTGATTCAGGCGAAAGGGAAAACCGTGTTCTAGGGACGAGGGGATCCACTTCCAACCCCCTGGAACAAGCACCGGTTTGGTATGAGAATGATGTCATCCTTCGCTACACCCCATGATACACGCATGCACCAACATCTTCCATCTCAAGCTTCCCGCTTGACACGGGCGATGGGGATGGGGTTGTCCGTCTGTTTGACGCCACAATTTGAGACGCATTAGAAGAACTTCAGCGAGCGGGAAGGAAGGAAGGCGGGATACTGCGGGGAATGAAGGGCTCCGTCGTCCATACCTGATACCACCAGAGCCTCGTTCGGGCCGCAAGTAACAAACCCCCAACCCATCGTCTGTGCTGCGTGCGGCTGGTTTCACGGGCTCTTATCACAAATGAAAATGCACCACACCAACTTGGAGCTCACTTGCTACCTTAACCACTGGTCACGGGACGAAGCACACACACGGATCTGCTGTCGAGAGGAGACGTTTTCTGCTAAATTCCTTCGCAAAACAGCACTAATTTGGACCGCTTTCGAGAGAGCGCATTAAAAACACAACACACAGCGAATCAATGAAAAATCGAATACGGTGGCGCCGCCTGGTGAGCTGCGGTATGTATAATCAAACAGCACAGCGTTCCGTGCAGGTGGACATTGTCAAACAATTCAGAAAGGGATTTTACAAAACGAATAATTTTGAATTTTACATTTTTAGTATCGGTTTCAGTTTCGGTTAATGTGCAATGAGATGAATCCAGAAATGGTTTTTATATAGAAAACCAGAACACTTTATTTGCTCTTACAACAGTAGTAGTAATAAATATAGCTTAAGTAAAGGAAGCACCATTGGAAATTTGTGTTCGAACGCTCTGCTTCTCGCCCGTGGAAATACCTGGATACCAGCACCGTGGAATGCGTTGGAACGAGCTCGATGCTCACACCACGTACGGTACGAGCGCTTTCCTTTGCTTCGGATAGTTCGGGAAGTGCTCCACGTACCACTGGTGCGTGAGCCACGAGTTCATCAGCTGATTCGACAGCACCCACAGCAGCACGTACACCATCGAGCTGTTCCGGTGCAGCACCCCGAACAGCACGACGTACATCACGATCTCGAAGAACATGTGCGGCGAGGAAACTACCTCGAAGTAGTCGCCCGTCGGTAGCGCATGCTTGTCGCTAACCACCCGGCCCGTCCGGTCCTTGCGCAGATTCGCGAGGATCACGTTCGAGCGGAACTGGTGGAACCAGGCGTAATAGAACACGCCGATGGCCACCGCCAGCTGCACGTTCATCTCAAACCGATACCCGTTCGTCGGCAGTGCGACCGGCCCGGTACGCGTGAATCCTTCCGCCTGCGACAGAATCGCCACGATCGTGCCGAAGTAGTGCACATACCCGACGAGATACGCCGACAGGTTGATCTTCAGCCGGGCGGAGAACACCTGCACGAACCAGGTCTCGTAGAACCGGCGGAGGCACTGCAGCGTGATCAGCGTCATGGCGATCATCGTTTCGGTTGGGGTCGTGCGGACCGCGCGCCTGTTGGTGGCGAGCGTGTCGAGAAACGCCACGACGCAGTCTGGCGCGGGCTGCCCCGTCACGTACGTCTGCATCATCACGGTGAAACCGGCCACGGCCCACACGGCAGCGAACACGTAGAAGTGCTTGAACCATGCCTTCGGAACCTCCAGCAGCGACACGAGCCGGTCCGGTGTACCTTTCAGCGCGTGTTTACCGTAGCGGAACGTTTGTCGTATCGCCACCGGAAGGTGCTTCTCGATGGTGGCCAGCAGCCCGCCCAGCACGACGACGGTCACGATCAGGTTGACGAACAGAAAGTTGATCAAATTGATCGAGCGCAGATCGAACCACGGGAACATGATGAGACCGGATGAATTGGCGCTGATGGAGCAGATGTAAGAGGGGCAGCAATTTTTCGAGACACTCCGCGAAGTAAGTTACGTACTACCGAGATGCCATCACCCCATTTGTGGGTCGGAAAGATGGGGCAGAAGTAGGACACGCCACATGAATAGTTAACACCTTTTTTGCCCCCTGGTGCCTGATTTTCGTCTTGTTTGTTTGTTTACTTTTTTAACATAGCCCAAGGTTAGTAGTGCAGCTGAAATTAACCTTGAAAAAAGTGATAAATTATTAATAATTGGGACAAGACTAAACGTAACTATCAGAAAACTAGTTGTGAAATTACTGTTCTCTCTTGAAATCCCGAGGAAAGCTAGAAAATAAAGGAAACATTTAAAAATAAAACCAAGCTAAACAGATATTCAGCAGGCACGCGACTGACAGTTGCGCTGAATACAGACCGATCGAGCCACGACTTGTTGTGCTGTCAACATACAAAAATTGCACAAAAATCACACAATTTCCCATCATCGAGAAAGACCGTAAATCCGTTTCGAATCCGTTCCGTCGTTGACCAAAAGAGCATATATCGCGCGCGAGAATAACAACAGGCTCCTCGCACCGAAGATGGTGTTCGTGAAGTCGTGGGAGGATTTTGAAATTGCGGCCGAGAACATGTACATGGCGAACCCGTGCCATTGTCGGTTTACAATGAAGTACACGCATCAGCGTGGTGCGGTCGAACTGAAGCTGACCGACAACAGCAAGTGCGTGCAATACAAAACGGAGGTCCTGTCCGAGCTGCGGCGAATCGAGAAGTTCTCCGGTAATCTGATACAGATGATGGCATCGAAAGAGTAGGGGCGGCACGCATTCGACGGGCAAGGGATTTAATGAATAAATATGCACCATTATCGTTAAGTGAAAGTGAACCCGTGTTCGATGGCCGTGCATCCGAACGGAGCAGGAAGGATAGGACAATCCGGCGGCAGTTGGATTTAAGGATTTATTTAGCTGAATAACTTTATCACTTTTCCGGAGAAATACACAGGAGCATTTATGCACGGCAGAGTAGACAGACACCCGGCACGAAGGAGGCCCGGTCAAGCTGCTGATATTGTAAAAGCAGCCAAGTCAAGGATAAAATTGAAATCGGAAAATCGTCAGTACTAGCCCTGGGATCGTGCCTCATCAAGCTCCCGAGGGCTGGAATTGGTTAACACTGTGGCCTGTTTCGTTCTGAGCGTTTATCGGGGAGTTCCCTCCCCCACCGCGGTTCCGGAATGTTTTGTGTGCAGTGTGTCTTTTGTGGCAAGTCCTCCCCTGGCGTCTTACACCTTACCCAGAATGTCGTGGGGGTACATTTTCTTCCGGTAGCCCCGCTTCACGACCATCTTGATCGCGATCACGATCATCACGATGCAGGTGACGTACAGGAGCGCACTGAACCGGATGTCGATGTCACTGAGCACGTTGCCGTACGAGTGGTAGCTCGTTTGTGCGCCGGACGCCGCCGCTCCACCCCATTCCGCGCGCCCCTCGCTACCCTGCGGCGCGAGGCTGCTGTCGTGCAGCCCGAACAGGTGGCGCCGGTCGTACGCGTACATGTGCTTCAGGTAGCGCAGCACTTCCAGCAGGTTCCACTCGTTGCCGTCCTCGATCGTGTACTGCTGATGGTTGTGGTGGTTGGTTAGTAGCTTCCGCCGACACTGGGCACAATCGGCGACGGCCGGGAACTGCGCTTTCGGGTGTTCCGGATCTTCCGTCGCGTCACCGGCGAGCCGTTTGTTGACCTCGTTGTGGTTCGACCACAGCCACAGTACCGCATCGTCCTTCGTCGCTACCTGCCAGATACGGTTGCGTTCGGCCATCTGCTGGAAGTGTTGCGAGCACTCGGAGCACCCGAAGTAGTGCTTTATGTAGCCGTGCATTGCTTCCAGCACCTCCAGCGGATTGTTCGACAGATCGCTCTCAGCTGCCTGCACCGTCAGATAGTGAAACAGCGTCCAGAGTCCGCACGGATACCGCCGCAAGCCCTCCTTCGACCCGGAACAGCCGATCCAGTGGTTGGACGCAAACACCGGCTTTCGCTCGGTTTCGAGGGCTTTGGCGCGTGCAACGAACGCTTCCCCGTCGAGCCGTTCCTCGCCGGCGTTCAGTACGTACTGGCGCAACTCGGTCAAGAATCGGCGACCGTTGTCATTGAAAGGGAAGTAGCGTACGAGCACGTTCATGAAGTTGCGCAACGCGACCAACCGATCGCCCTCGATCGTCTTGAACCGGGCGATCTCGTGGAACAGCGCGAACCGTATTGCCTCCTCCAGATCAGCCTGATACACGACGGACGCTCCGAGCTCCCTGACCTTCGCCCGAATTGCGGCCTCCTGCTTCTGCTCCATCAGTGCCGATATGTTCTGTTCGGTGGTAGCGGCCCCGGCTGGGCCCTGCCCTGCATCGGTTTTCTTGGTCGACCGGGTAGACACATCCGTCACGATGATGTGATGCTGGCGCATGTGGGTGCGTATCGCTTCGCGCACCTTCTCACGCGAAAACTCATCGATCGGCAGATTGATCACGCTCAGCGACGTACCGTCTACGACCGAGAGCCCGTTGGCAGTTAGCGAGGGATCGTGCACACGGTACACAGCCACACCCGTCGTGTCGTGAAAGTCCAGGATCGCCTGCAGACCGACGGTTGCGTTGCCGTCCTTCTCGTTGATGAGATACACGTACTTTGGTCTAGCAGTGCCGGGGCTCGTCACATCGAACAGGGCCGCCTTGTCGTCGGTGCGATTGATTGTGGTTAGGTTGGGCCAGTTCGTCGGTTTGTTCTCGACGTGCTGCATGTACTCGACCAACCGATCGGTGATGCGCTGTCCATCGTGCTCTTTCACTGGTTCCCCTACGGAATGGTACAAACGTTATATCAGTGTTTTTGGTTGGTTTGTGCCTTATTTCCCAATAATTTGATAAGTAATACCCGATTAAAGTGATCAGGGTTGTAAGAATAGCCTAGACTAACGTAACATACTTGATGAAAAAGTACGGGAGATTTTCAAGACTCTTTGCTGCCACCAAGGGGACGGGCGCCCCTGAGCCATGGATCCTGTCCAAATCTGGAGAATACAAATTTACTGGATCTGCCCAATTCTTCCTAGCCATTCCACAATTATAAGAAGGAGAATAGAGGAGACGGCTACCCTATCGGGTTCTATGAGTTGTGCGCTGGTCAGGTCATGTCACTGTAATGACGTCGTCGGACGACCCAGCTCGCAACGTCCTTTTAGACCACAACCACGGAGGTATCCATCCTAAGATAACCGGCATACATGATTTGAAAAAATCCAACTGGTTGTGGTGCAGGATAAGTAAGTAAAGCATGGGAATAAAACGAAGCCATCGCGCACAAATGGTTTCAATTCAAGATCAACCGAACGACCCAACGAAGCTACATAAAATTGACCATTTGCCACTCCGTTGTGGCCAGTTCGTCTTTGACATTATGCGCCGTAGAGCAATCTATTATCTGGTTGCCGTACCCGTAATTGAATCCATCAGAGCACAGGCGACGTTTGATTAGGCCCCAACGGCTGTGCTTGTTGCGCGCAGGATAGCAAATATAATGTGCAACTAAGAATTGCAGCACTTGCTGCTGGCGTACAACGATGCAGGAAAGGCAAAACACACCCGCGCCCAGGGGGCTCGTGGGTCACGAAACGGAACTAGAATGCGAAAAGGCGCCTCCTTTGCTCACGGAGATGGCACGTTTGTTTTTGCTAGCCGAATCGAAAGAGGAAGAAAAAGAGTGTAATGGTTTTTGATAACGACGTCAGCGGCGGGTGCTCTTCCCAGCCCAGCAGGTAACCCCACCCAACAACAACCTGTTCTCTGCACTGCTGTGAACGCATTACGAAATATGAGAAACACGCGAAAGCGAAAGAGAACGTGAACCTGATAAGGCGATTCTGGACACCTTGTTTTCGAACCGTAATTGGTATAATTAGTTGATGGCTGTAATGTGTTTCTAATGCTCAGAATGCAAGGCAGGATAAATTGAATGTTTCATCGAACGGAAACTTATGCATAGTCTGCTTGGCAACTTAGAAGTATCGTAGTAGACTGGGAATGGATTGAAATTGAAGTTTCGATGGGTTTCGCTCAGACTTCGACCAGATTATAATCAACGTTGTGTTATCGCTATTTAAAATCAAGTTCCTTGAAGTTGGTATTATCTTTGGCGTAACGATCTCTGGGTTATGCCTGCTGCCGTATGGCTCACTAGACTTTCTCTGTACTGCTTTAAACAAATAGTCACCATTCCGTTAGAGAATACACGATCGAGGATGGACTAAGTGCCATTTCAAGCGTGCGAAGACTAGTGTAAAATCAATTCAAAGCTAAAATCCTATTTGCCTCGAAGGCAAAGTGCTCCAAGGTGCATTCATAATTGGACCATATGGTTCCGGCAGCCCGAATGAAACTAGAATGAGCTTCCGAACCAAAAAGAAAAAAAAACTGTAAAGGAAACTGTTGATGCGTACACATTTCCAGCTGAATCAACAACAGAGTGGCCGATTGCCGATTCGAAATGGGCAATATAAAGAAAAACACTGTTGCTCGTTGTTGCTGCGGCGGGTGCATAGGGGGAAACAACCCTAACTCGATTTATCGCTGAGGTGCGTAACTTTTTGTTGCTATTTCGCAACGAGAAGAACGAACAACCTGCTGCAAGCTGCTTCGCAGCAGGGTCACCGATGGAACATACGTCGAGATAGCGAGCTCTGTTTGGTGCGTTATCAGACACATCCTAGGGAAAGGCACCCGAAGGAACTTACCGATCTTCTGCTCGCCATCCGCGTAGTACGGTGCAAAGAACCGGATAGTCGGATAGGCCATCACCTCAAACTCCCGGCAGATGGCATTGTTTTCGTCTCGCGAGCAGTCAAGTGCGGTCACGCGGACCAGCTTCTGCCAGCCGAGTATGTCCGCGGCCAGTTGTTTCCAGATCGGTGCGAATCGGCGGCAGAATCCACAGTAGGAGTTGTAGAACTCGACCAGCGATGCGTGCGGCTGGTTGAACACTCGCTGCTTCAGGTTGGCCGCCGTCAGCGAGATGACAGCGTCGGTCGCATCGTACAGGCCACTGTTTTCACTCTCCTCGATCTGGCGCTTGTATAGCCGCTGCTCGTACACACTCAGCTGGTCCCGCAGTCCGACCGCGCCGCCGTCCACCCGGGCCAGCCAGGGGCCGGTACCGAGGTCGACGGTGGCCACCACCACCAGCACCAGCAACCAGGCAGTGGACGAACGGGCGGAGGCGGCGGAAAATATTCGCAGCACCATTACACGAGTGCCTTGGGTCCCACCGTATCGGTCGTAGCGCACTACGGAAATAGACAGCGAAGTCCAGCTCGCGCTGGTTAAGGTTGAACCAGGTTTCCTGCGGATGACGGTGCGCGGTCCATCGGAACGACAAAAAATACGTATTTCTCCTGCAGAGCTGAATGAGAGGGAACGGGTGGGCACGATGAGACAGGAATATTGAGCCAACGTAGGCCAAAATGATAACAAACGATAATAAGCTGCGCGTTGGTTGGCACGGGAGAGCAACACTCGGCCGAAAGAGACAGGAGAACAACAAACGGCGAACGTCAGCCACAGCTGAGATTTTACCGATCCCGTCCGAATCCGGGTATGTTCCGGATCGGATCAATCCGGAGCGCTCCGTTGCCGGAGTACAGTTTAGTTTTGTTTTGTTGTAAAATGTGAATGTTTTTGTTTAACAAGCACATTTGCACTGTAGGTGTAGTCGAAAGTTTATTTCGAAACAGCCACTAAATACGTTCAATCCTTGGATCGAGTCACGATTCCGAGCCGGAGCGCACATCACTATTCTAGAGGGCCTTGCGTTCAATATGACCGGTGGGATGTGGAGACTTTTTTTGGTACTATGTGTGGAATAAACGTTCGAAGAGATGATTCAGTATGTTGGAACATTTTAATACATTTTCAATATTACTTGCCTTGAGTGTCTTTCGAAAGGATCCAGTAGAGACCTTGTGATAACGACATGTTTAACTATAAACTGAGAACAATCAAATAATACCAATTCGACTCAAGTCTCCCATACACAAGCAGACACAACGATAAGCAAAAAGAAAATCGAGTTCAAAATACTGCACCAATTTAATTTTACAAACTTTCGCTACGTACATAAGATTTGGATAAGAAATTTGAATGGTTTATACTCACATTAACACTGACCCATGTTTCCAGTAACCATAGAATTAATTATCAAAAAGGACAAATTAATAACTCATAATATCCTCGTAAGATGTCCCGAAATGTCCTCACGCATAAATGGAAACAAATTTCAAACATGAGAACATCATTCTGAAAACTTGGCGATAGGGCTGGATAGCATTCCCGTCTTAGAGCCCCTATGGAAGAATATGTAGCGAAGGAAAAGGTAGTCGTCTACCATTAGCTTAAGCACGCAAAGCTCTCTCGCAATAGTTCTTCTCTCAGCTTGTTGCAGGGGTGGTTGGTTCAATGGCAGAATACAAGATATTACAAATATTGCACTGCGTTATATGATGTTTTATCCCAAATTAAAAAATATGGACAGGTTTGAGACATAAAATATAAAAAAGAAATATTAAGGCAACATGAAAGTTTTTTTTTCTCTGTAAAATGATAATAGAAGCAGAAAAATACCTTACTATTTAGTAGTTTGATGTAAACATAGGAATAAAAACAATTGAAAAAGTTATGTCGTTGGGAACCAGTATCAAGGTGTAGCACATGAAATGAGTTCGCAAGAAACTTTCCGTAAAGCGTCCGACGTCTAAAACCCCACCGAACACCCCTGTGAACACGCTCTCTGAGAACGCAGTGCACGAGTGTACGGCGCATAGCTATGCTTGAGCATAGTCAGAAGCATAGGCAAGGCAGCAAACCCAATCTCAACCGCAGCCTCTGCCGGTCGTGTGTCCCGGTCGTTCCGATCTCGCTTGATTCCGGTGCGTACGTCTGTGTGTGTTTGTTTGTGCGCGCCCGCGCGATTTGCCCGTGATCTTCGGTGTACGCAAACGGTGGCAAAGCTGTTCGACTGAACTGAGTTTGAAGCACACATTTTGCGTTACATCGCACTGCAATTAAGACTCTCTCAACGTGCACGTTGCATAATATAAAGCTCATCCCGGGCAAAGCGTGAATTCCACTTTAGCCGGCAGAAAAAAAGGTGCTGTACGTGTGATTTCTTGTGGACATAGTTCGGTGTTTAGCTAGCTAAATTCAGTCCATACCAGGCCGTTCGCATCGCTAAACGGTTGATTCGCGACACGATCGATGTTTTAAAAAGGACCTCAACCGGGCATTTCATTGAGTGATTAACCGCTGGTAAGTGATACAGCATTGAGTAATTACGGCCGTATGAACCGTGAAAAGGGTCTCGGCAGATGAGACTTCGAGCGCAGTGTGAAAGTGTGACGAAGATTTACACGTTACACGGGAGCAAAAGTCTGGGGAACGGAAATTAAATGCCAATTACTACCATCACTTCCTTTTGTCCATAATTGATCGATCGATCCGCTGCCTGCAAGAGCAACCCGGAGTGCCTGCATGATGGATGTGCCATATAAAGGTGCGTTTTTACTTCGGGCCTGCTTAAATTGGATTATATTCATTCCACCCCAACCCCTGGGGAGGCTGTGGAATTCAAGAGCTGCGATTGGCAAGGACACTACTCGTTATCACCGCGGCGGGGTGGGAGCCCTGCAGCCAGGGGTAGTGTACGCGCGAAGTGGAAGCGTGGAACGTGTGCGGGCATTAACATTTTTGCCACTTTTTGGCGTTGCGGTCTTTCGATGCCACTTCTCCATTCGCGCGTGTGTGTATGTGCGCTTCGCTTTGCTTTCATCTCCACTCCCTCGCTCTCGCTCTCACTCTCTCTCTCTCTCTCTCTCTCTCTCTCTCTCTCTCTCTCGTTCTTTCTCGCTCTACGGATTATTTATCACCGTCAAGCGCGTCAAGCATGCGAAGGCGAGAACCCGGCACGGGGAAAAGTTCGCCGGAGAACAAGATTTCGGAATGTCCTCCACCGCACGCCGCCCATCCTCTACGGCTCCATGCGGCTGTCGGCATGCCGGGGAGGTTGCAAAAATTAAAAGCCTTTTTTTGTGGGCTTCGGTGCTTCTCCACCGATTCTCCGCCGCTTCCTTCGAGGAGAGTTGGAAGGAGTATAAGATGCAGGGAGTTACTGTTTTTTTTTTATTCTGCTGTTGGCTTTTCATTCCATTTCGCTTCAGCGATATTTTTTCTTCCTTATCCACCGAGTGCAGCATCCCTGCATCCTCAGCATCCCAAACCACCCCCTGACCTGTCATCTCGTTTGCACCTCATCCTTTCCACCGGTCGTATTTCACGCCTCGAAAGATTCGGCACTACGCTTTGCATAGAGCGTGACGTGTTCACCCTTCCAGGGCCTGGAAGGCCGGCTTTTCGAGGCTGACTCGTCTGAGGTTAGCATTTCTTTAATTTAATTTAAAAAAGCTACGGGTCCGATCACCTGCTGTCGCTGGAATGGTGTGAGGCGGGGCAGACCTCCCCGAGTAAACCGCAAATCAAATGGAATATGGCGTCGCCCTCGTTCCACGCGATCGCGGGAGAAGAGCAGCACATTTTCGGCACTAATTGGCCGTTAACAAGCTGAAAATTAAGTCATCATAAATTAGAACCCATTATCGCGCGAATCGCGTTTTCGATCGTCTCTCCCGCTTGTTTTGTCGATCGTGAGTTGAGTCGGGGATGGAATGATCTGGGGGCAGACAATAAACTTTTCGACCTTATGCCTCACTTGCGCGATTTGCATCCAGGTGAGAGATGCCTTCGGTGGGCTATTTTTGAGACACACACACACAGTTTACGATAATTAGACTTCCTGCTGGTGTCTGGTGGGTATGAGGACACCCACAACCATGCGAAGTTATGCGAAGATCTAATAAATATTCAAAACGCCTAGACTTCAGTGTCGACGGTCTTGTCTGCTCGAGCATCTAGATTATAGCCTACGCGATAGCTTAGGTTCAGCGTGTGGATCTGTGTGACTCAGCGATCTGTGACCGCGTGGAGTGCAAAGTAAGTGTCTTAATTCGTTGCTTCCTTATAAAAAACGGCTGTTCCTCGCAACGCGATCGGGCTCAAGTTTTTGCGCTGGGATGGCCCACCATTTGGACGAGCGGGGCAGATTCTGTAGATAAAACCAAGACTCTTGAATGGTCGGCGCAGGCAAAAAACTACGCGAGATATGCTCCATGTGAGATCTAGATATCTGGCCCATCCACGAGTAGCATGGAGTTGGATCGAGCTAAAACGAGAGCTGTCCATCCAGGAGGTGCCAGGACAAGCATCTCCTGGTTGTGTGACCGTGCTTGAAGGTGAAAGGTGCCATCAGTTCGAGTGAACTTTACGCGTACTTAACGTTCCCAACGTGTCCACTGCCCCAAGTCCGCCAAACTGGTTCAGTAAGGGCTGCGTGATCGTGCGGGTTTCTTTTTGTTTTGCTGTATTGTTTTGTTTTTTTGCATAATAAGCTCAATCGGCTCGAAACTGCACGCCTCAGTTACGATGACGTGTGCTTGAGATGAAGTAGTCGACGGCGACGTAAAAAAGCAACCTAACAGTGCTCGTGACCTCGCGGAAAGACGCAATCCGCTTTCGGAGCTGGTCATTCTAACCGAGCGAGCGATCTGTCATCGCGCTATCGACCGCTCGGCTACGGCACGGTATCTGCTGCAGTGTGCCGGGGTCAAACTGGATGACCGACTCTCGTATCGTGCGGCGGACCGGTGACATCATCCGGTCCTCGATGCAGCAGTCGAGAGGGGCCGGATAAATTGTTGCAGCTAATTGGTTTACGCGGTGGTCGGTTTCGGAGGTTTTGGGCTGTCATGTGGCTTGTGCAGGATCCAGCGGAATGTATGACACTTTCACGCTTTGCGGGAGTCCGAGGAGACGTCGCCGACGGACTGGTGACGGGCAGTGCAACGATGGCGATAATTGAAGCAATTGAAACGGTTCTCGGACGCGTCGTGCATCGTCGTGTGCAGAGAGGCACGCGCGTGCCCGCTCCACTGGTGGTGGGATGAACGGAATTATCGCACGACACCGGATCCTCTCCGGACTGGCTGGCATGGTTGCTGATTTCGATGCACCAGGCACGCGCCCGCGCAGTTGGAATGTGCAGTTTGATTTCACATCCAGCGCAGTGCGTTTGGTGATGGTGACAGGCACGGGTTGATGTAAATCTGACTAACGGCACCAGCCGGCGTAGGTCAACGGCAATTAGCTGGACGGCACGAGGGCAAGTAAAGCAATGGAGTGCTGCATACATTTCCACTCCGTTCGACGATAGTTGAGGATTTATCAGCGCCAATCTGTTTCGTTGTTGTTACGTTGCCGGTCATTAAGATCGAGATATCATGTGGATCTCAAGATAGGGATCATTGCTATCACTAAAATCTCCACGTGTTTAATGTCCCACAAGCAACTCTATTACCGTTCTATAGGCTGTGCAAGACATAACAGTCACTTGCTAACTCTTCAAACACTCGTTTTATTCGTTTCAGCCGACAGAAGACGTTGGCTCTGCTCATCGAAAGCGAACTTCAGCTAACGAGCTTTGCTTCCATCGTTCGACGATCGTTCGACGTTACGTTCAAAGCCACTGGGAGCAGTGATCACCAGTGCCCAGTGCCACTATCAAATCAGGTCAATTTATATCAGAAAGCAATAACTTTGCACGCCGTTTGCGGTTACGTCTCGGGGTTCTCTCGGGACCTCTCGGAACGACCTGATAGGCGGGCCCCGGTAAAGCCCGCTCGGTGATTCGCGTCCGGTCGCGCAGTGTAAAAGAAAAGAAGATAAGTGTTGCTGATAGCTTCTCGTTTCGCCACGAAGTGCAGTCGAATGCGTTAACCTTTTCGCCGCGCTTAGAAGTGATCGAGTGCTCTGGTGTGTGTTCCGAAAAACAACCCCGTACCGTGTGATCAACTGTGGTCCGGTGTGGATGCGCAAGTCTCACGTCGTCAGCGACAACTTTCTTCCGTGTGCAAAGCGCCGGGTCGGCAAGCAGAATCGCGTAACTGGAGTGTGGCGCCAACCGAAAAACCGCAAACAACTTGTTCGAATCCGTGGAATCGAACCCGCGCACCCAGAGCGGTTGTAAACACAAACCAGACGCGCTGGCTGAAATTCGACTCCCCGGGGTGTAGGTTTTATTTGTTTCGCGCACGCGAATTGAGTCGCTGGCACCGTCTTCGGTACCTCTGTGGCGCCGACGGGTGAAATGCGACTGTAGGTGAATCCGCAGCAGACTTCGTAGAAGCGTACAGAAGCGTGGCGTTGTGCTGAGGCCAAGTGATTTGCTGGGTGATCGTACAGCGCGGCGTATTTCGGCGAACCGAGACATTGACCACGATGTGGCTGGCACCGGTGTGTTGCGTGACGGTGGGCCTGCTGTTGCTCGGGTGTCTGCAGACGGTCGGGGCCATTCCACCGAAATCGGAACCTACGGTAAGTGCATTCCGGGGATTCGCAGAGGGCATTGATCGTACGATCACGGGAATGCGGAAAGTTATAAAAAAAAACAACAACAACAAAACTGTCCAGAGCACGAGTCTGTGGAATGATCACAAAATCCCATTAGCTCCTGGAGAAAGCGTGTTCTCGCACGCAAGTCTGGAGTACGTAACATTGTAACAGACAGACCGATCATTACCTTCCGGTACGCGATAGCATGCGGGCACGCTAAAATGAAGTCATTTGCGCCCATTAGCCGTGATAAAGCGAATCGCTGGAGGATATTTTCCATAATTTCATCTCTCACTCCCCGTCCCTTCCTCTTCTTCGTATCGCACAAAAGGCCCACGCCGCAAACTAATGGGCACCACCGAAATGAAACGATAAATCTCGTTTGATCGATCGATTGTTTCGATCGATTTTACCATCCGACCGGGCCAAAAAAACCGAAACGAAGCAAGGATCGTCCTGCAAAGAAGTAAACCGCAAACCGCGCGCAGGGCGACAAGGGTGTCCTAGCGGTGCGAGGTGTCTTAAACGAAGTCCGGTTAGGGCAAGAAAATCACCTTCCATTTCGGTGCTGCCTGCTTCTTGACCGGTCCTGCCCAAGGCTCCGGGCGATGAGTTTTGTGCGTTCAGCTTGTTGTAATTTGTATTGTCGGCGTATCTTTCACTGTTGGTGTTGAATGCTTGTACACCTTTTTTTTGTTCTCCCCAATGTCCAACGCCCTTCGTCGCACTGGTTCGTCGAATGCCCGAAGCTTCCGCCGCCGCCGCCGAGCGATCGACGCGTCAGTCTGTCTGGAGATCTGGCACACCCGAGTTAATAATAGCCGGTGGGAAGAAGATCGATCGAAGAACTCCTCCAGAAGTGTTGGCAGTGTGGGTCCAGAAGACTTTTGGAGTTTCCTCGTTTTGCTCTTGCCATCGCTGCTTGGGAGTTGGTGGCTTTAGGATACTTCAGCAGGCACTCGAACACATTACACCCAAGCACCATCATCATCATCATCATCATCATTGCGGGCAGCCTGAAAGCATCCTCCCTGTCCATCTCCTTTTCGAATTTCCAACCGAATCCTACGCCCCAACCTCACCTCTCCCTGCGCCGTGCGTTTAATTGTTTCGAGGCTTTTTGTGTGGATGTGTGGCTGCTTGTTTTTTTTGCCATTTGCCATCCATTCTCGTTCGTTCTTGTCCGTTCGCTTCGGCGGGTTACCACTGGTCACGCTTCATCGTTGTTCACGGTCAGACAGGCAGGCTGGCAGTGCAGGAGGGCAGTACACAAGGCCCAGTGGCCAGTTTAAACCAGGCTCGGTAAATGATTCACGTGAGAATTGGTGGCGGCGGAAGAGTCTAATCGTTCGGCAGGAATCGGACACCGGGGTCCGGGCCATTCTGCATTGTGCGGTGCGCGGCAGGCCCAGTTGCTTCGTATGGTGCCTTTTTGTCTGCCAAGGTGTGTCCGGGAGTGAGTGGCTTGCAGAGTGGCAGTGTTTTTGCTTCGCTTCCAGCTGATCTTCGCTTCGGATATTGGAGCGCTCGTGCCATTTATCATCCGTGTTTGGCATGCTGATTCCAGATGACCTTTTCCGAAACATTCCATGATTTTCGGAACAGCAACAACCGCAAGGAGCGGAGGACTTTCTCTAAATATTACCCCCTGTTCACCAAGACTATTCACGCAGAGACTTAGGTCTTGTACTTGACGTGATCGCTAGGCATCTCTAATGAACCGTCTGATACCTCGGATACAGGTGTTCCCGAAGAAGAGATTTCATCGTTCTTTCAAAACTACTGATCCAACAGCTAACAGCTCACCTTCGAACCTTTCAAAACGTCTTTTTTTTTCCTTGCAGAGATTACATTATCTCTAACCCTCAGCTCAATTGTTAACAAATAGGCGATGAAGAAGATCCACTTCAGGTTTATTCTCAACCTGAAGATGCTTCCCTTTTCTGTTCTGTTCTGTTTCTGTACTTCGCTCCGCCGCACCCAGTGCCCACGGGAGATCCACACTTGAAATGGGAAAACCGTGTACAGCCGGTACGCGGAACAGAGACACACTGCTCTTGGGCAGAATGGGAAGATTCGACGGTGGCTGCTGGCGGATAGGTGCAGTCCGAGGTGGAAAGCCAAAACACAAGCCAATCCCAGCAGGGAGTGGCGACGGTTTGTCTGGCACGGTCGTGTGGACCTCTCGAGACTCGAGCCCAGGAGATCGGAGACCTCGGCGATGCCCGATGCTGCTGCTGCTTTTGCTATTATTGTTGCTGTAGATCGGAAAACGGAAAAATGAAAGACAGAAAGGGAACAATAACAAGGGTTGGGTAGAGAGAAAAAAAAAACAGTACTACGAATAACCTCTCGATCAGTTTCGATCGCTCTCGAATCGCCTCCACGAAAAGGGAAACGAAGCGAACAGAACGCGGGAATGGTCGTCTGTTCGCCGGTTCCTTTTTTCTCCTACCTCCCCCCGCCTTCTGACGGCTCGTTTTGAAGGGAACGTGGAGTGTGGAGGTGATGCGATTTGGAAGCTTTGAAGTTTGCGCCCGTTGCGTTTGTTGTGCTTTTTTTCTCCCTCTTCTTCTTCGCCTCCTGCTCATCTTCCGCCTCTTGCCGAGAGCAGCAATGGGTGCAAAGGAGCTAAAGGAGCGAAGATGAATAGTTTAACACCAATTTTGCCTCCCTGGCCCGGGCCGGGCCAGCTTTATTGAGGTCGAAGGGAAACGGGCCGAGGTGTTTGGAATTTGATCGTGAAACTTTTACAAAGGTTGGTCGCCTTTTTCTGACTACACGCTCGTCTGCACGCCCGAACGAAGGCGGTGGAAACGGCCAACCAAAACGCGATCTTCACTGCGGTAAGGAAAGGAGCCTGATGATGGTGCCTTTCGGGGATGGTTTGATTTATTTGGACAATAATTTGTTCGATTCGTTTTGAGTCGGGGGGCTTGTTTACCGTGCGCGGGCACACCGGCCAATCGGTAGGAGCCTCACCCTGCGGCTGGAATTGGACGGAAATAATTGCTCCATCGCGTGAAGTTGGTGCAGCTCAAACGTTTGTGCCCGCTTCGAGACAACGCGCTGGAGCATGGACGTTTCGGATCATGTTCCCGGGAAGGGTGTGCTGGTCACGACGGGGTCATAGCTCGTTCAGCGCGTCTCCGATGATCGAGCGCGTTGCTTGTGGTTGTGTTTACAAAACATTCGTATTGCAGCTACCACATAAACAAACAAACAAACAAACATCGCAACAGGCAAACCAAATGTGGTAGCCCGTTTTCAGGCGGGAGCTGTCGTAGCTACACGCTAGATATGTATGTCAGAGGTGTCGTATGGAGATGGAGGCGAGCGAGTTGAGTACTGACTAGCAGACAACCGTCGCAGACGATCTGGCACCATCGAAGTGAAGTTCTCGGGAAGACCTCCCCGTTATAGTTCAACACACATATCCGGATATCGTTAGCCCTCCTCCCCGCGGTACAACTCTCGGAGCACCGAAGGTCACACGATGCGAGTCACCAGCAGGAACACCAATCAAGTGTCTATTCAATAAACCAGATCCCGGTTAGATGATAATTTACAGTTTGACAAGCACTTGCGCAGAGTAGAAGGAGGAATACCAGGTGCATGGACGAACCGAGACACCAAGTCTGGTACGATCACCTGGAGTCGAAGGACTGCTCTTGTTTGTTTACAGCCCCGTTGGTCTTATTCGAGAGCATAAGCCAAAGGAAACCCCACCGTTGCTGCAGGTACACACATGCATTTAGTTCGACGCGTTTACTCAACAGGGGCTCAGAGTTTCCTGCTGTTTACATACAACTGATACATACACGAAGATCAGTTGGAGTTGAGATGATGACGTCGTCAAGTAGTGTTATGGGCTTGTTGTACGACTCGTGGTGAAAGCGATCACACATTAGTTATATCACATCCGAATTCAGAGGATAACACCGGTCTCACACTTTTCTTCCCGACCAGATCAAACATCAATCGTAAGTGGGGGATACAAATGCGCTCCCCAAATTGCTGGAAGTTGAAAAACGTCGGACTTCTCCGTCTGGACATCGCAACAGCGCCGTCCAGCCGCTGGGACGTCAGGACGAGCAAGATTAAACGTTACTAAACGAAACATTTCCTTTTGTCATAAAATATTAATAAAGCGCAATAAGGGGGTGTAATGAAGCGTGTGCGACTGCTGACAAACGTCTTGCGCGCGAACGTACGGCGGACGGGTTTGGGTCATCGTGTCTGGCTGCGGAATTCGTGACAGGGAGCAGAATTTGGGGGAAAGATTATCCCGTCGGATGTAACGGCACGCGTGTGAGTTGCGCGATGCGCGATCGTTCACCCTTTGGGAGGGTCCCCAAGCCCAACGAAGGCGCCAGAATTGAGGCCTTACGCCGTACACGCGCGCTGCATGTGTGCTCACGCGTTACAATTACTGCGCAGCACGGCAGAACGCACCCGGCCCCGGCGTGGGACGATGCTTATCCTGGCCGGCGGGACCCAGAACGATCGTCTCACACACAGGATTGAGGACTGACGTCTCACCGCGAAATTGAATTTGATTGAGGCGAATTGAGGTTTACGACGCTGAAGCGCTATTCCGATGATGAACCCCTTTTGACCGTACCTTCGGTATGTGACAGAGCAAAAAAACAACGTACATTCTCATCTCCGGTAGCGTAAATGGGTCCACTGGGGCTTGTGTAACCCGTGTCCCTGTTGATGGAGCAGAGCAAAATTGGATTAGCGAAAGCACCTAGCGAAGGATGCCAGGTTAGTCTCACCGCTTCTGACGTAGTAACTGTGTGACTCAACCGTCCCGCTCGGGTAGGGTCAACTCACTATTAAACTAGACCGGATGATTTTTATATGGAACGTCATAAAAGGTCGTTACTTCGCGGTAGTTATGGCATGTCTCACTAGCAAAGCACCTGTTACGGGGTGTGTGGGTCTCATAAAAGTCGCGGGAGGTTTTTTGTTCAGGCTAAGTGGGTACACCGACAGCGTAATGGCAGACATTATGGTAGAAATCTGAAAAAAATATACAAAACAGAACATAGAATACATGCAATAACTAATTGTCAGTAAAACACTAATTCAAAGTATTGTTTTATCTAAAAGCCAACTGAAACCCCCATTGGTGACAACCTGTTTATCTTTGAAACCCCCTCATTCGATGGGATATTTGTCCCAAGCATATTTCCCCATATTTGATAAACCCTGTTTCTTATTTTACTGCATACGAGAATGTTTAAGTATAATAGTGTTTTTCTTCCCATTTTGCAGGTGAGTCTTAACGTCTGTTGCTGACACAGTTCCAATAACTGAACATCTTGATCGGAAATGTATCGTGAGTGTATCTATGAACTTTAATAAAACTACATGAATGTTAGTACTGTCACACAATGTTCTTAAAAGAGTTACGGGTATTGCTAATCACAGTGAGTACTACTGTGTTCATAATATTCATTCAATGTGTATAAGATTTTCAGCCAAACCTGACTTTAAACAGTGTTGCCATATATTGTTTGCTTCTATCAACCCTCCTCCGAATGTGTGCATCCGTGCCTTGTCGCCACGCTGCTGCCTACCTAAAATCGGTATGCCGGAATGTTCGTCATTCTCTCCTCCAACCTCCTCTTCCCACAACACAAGTGGCCGGTGTTTTGGCGCTGCATAAATTTGAATCGCATTATGAACCATCAAATGGCTCGCAAATGAATCATAAAGATCAACCCGGACGATAGTGTTTCGAAAGCCACCAGCAGAAACACACCGACGGACGATGGAAGTGTGAAAATAGCGATCGCCGGTGTCGTCCGGCGTTGGCCGATCGCTCTTAACGATCAATTTAGTTTGGAAATGTGGTTTTGTAGAAATGATGGTGTGTTTTTTTCTCCACGTTGTTTTTTTGTTCCTTTCGATTTGATAAGCTGCTATAGAGGCTAAGGTTTGGAGTTGACGGTGCTGTGACCTTAAGGTGACGCCACGGCGTGTGTTTCTAGATGGATCTGGATTTTTGCTACACGCCACAATCGCTTGTATTGATGTCTGCTTAACATAATGGAGCTGTAATGTTTGAAGTTTATGAGGCAGTTTGGGAGAGTTTAGACCGTTGTACCGGTGCTGGAGGTGGATTGGTTGAGTGAGCACTCTGCATCAAATCATCCAAAGCACCGTCTATTCATCGTGCAGATATCATCCTCGATCCCATGGGACTCCTGCTTGCAGTGCAAATCGCGCCCATAAATCATAATAATCTAGCGCGGCTTAAATCATCGGGATCTCGGAGCGGGAGTAATCAGCGTGTCGGCTAATCGCTTGTTGGCAAGTTTGTCACTTAAGTGTCGCACTCCCGCCGTAGCACCGCGTCCGACGGCGACGTCGAGGGAGATCTATTTATCATCGACCCTGTCCGCGGCTCAATGATCGCAGGCACGCGGAAAACTTCCTGGACCGACTCGGTCGGCGTCATCGAGTAGCGGTTGCTCCAGGTTCCTGGCGACCCCAGTGAGAAGTGAAGCGGAAACCCTTTCGGTGGAGCCCGCTAATTGATGCAAGAGTTATGGCTGTAGCCGAATGGCGCATACGAGCCAACCGTGTCTCACAATCAGAATATTAATTCGACGGCAAATTGAACGCGCGTTCTCGGACGTTGGGCGCTTACGGAAAAGAGAGAAGGAAGTAAACGATTGCTAAATCAATCGGCGAACGGAGAGCCGTTCGTTTACAGGCGATCGTTTGATGCTATCAATTAAAATAATTGATTTATCCCCATACCATGGCGCTCGGATGATGTATGTGTAATCCATCATCGTTTTCGATCGCCTGCTGACAGTTTTCGATTAGACGCGAGATTGATCCACTCCAGATGGAGGCGATCCCGGATATGTGAACAGGGCGATTGGATTGAACCGTAAAACAAGATTGGTTCGAACTGGCTGTGAATTTCTCTCCTCAGAGGTGTTTGCTGTAGTCAAATTTACTCCGCGTCTACATCGGACAAAGCTTAAGGGTTCTTAAGGCGCACGTGAGAGCCGCTGGACAGCATGATGAGATCACGTTGCATGCCGTGTGCCAAAAGCGACACAGACGACGCTAGCACAAACAGAACCAATTGGCCAGAAAGACGGTGGGCAATTTGTTATACATTGATCCAGGGGATCGCCGGGCCTAGATCAATATTGATAGGCAACGAGCACAAACACTGACCTGTCAAAAACAACAAAACCATTTCGGCTAATGAAATTCCACCGGCTAATCCACATGTCAACACTCCACTCCTTTTTTTCGTGTTGGTGACGATCGTGCCAAAACTGAAATTTACATATCCCCGATCACACCGGCGAGAGGTATCTCGTATCGACCGGCCTCGTCTGCTGTCCGGTGCAACCTGTTTGACGCGTATCGCTCCGCCACAGCTGCCATCCATCTTGCGCTGACAATGGTGGCGTCAAACGGTAGCGTCGGGATCGTCCGGTTGCGTCTCCATTACACTACGCCGTGCGCCGTGCCAGTTCCAAACTCCCAACCGGATCAAGGTGGGCGCTTTGGTAGGCTGGTAATTTTTTAACGGCGCCTATAAATCTCTCGCTCTGTTGCTTCGAGATGAGCTAAACCGGTATTGGCGAAACTAGCCGGCGGTGGTAGGAAAATTCCATACCAGGCAGGCGTGGTGGTTCATGATCGTAGATTTTGGGTCGAAAAACAGCGAGGACTTATGGTGCGGCGACCGCATGGAGTGTGATGATCGAGCAGAATGACAACTTTGTGATCGTGGTCGATAATAACTTGCATGTGTCTATCTTCTTCCGTAACGAAGATCGTTAAATGAGCCGATAAGCGAGGAACGCACTGGAACTATAACGAGCAGCTCGAGAAGTTTGAAGATCTAAGGGTCTTATCATCTGTCAAATTCAAATCGATTCGTTATGATGGCTGCTATAATATTTTCTCCCTACTACTATTAATAGCTACATTGTTTACACCCGCAAAAGACAAATAAGCTGAATAAGATGTCATCCAGGCGTGCCCTATTCAAATTCTCCAAAGTGTTACTTTTCCTCTTGCGTGCAAATTGAGGATGCTAAACAAAAAATACTTTCCGACCTCCCAGTGGCGCTCCTGATCATCATGGTCGGGATCAGGAAAGGACGGGAGCAACGAAGGGAAGGTCAGCAAAGAGGCACATTAACGGCATTCAGCTAGCGCCAGTGGAACATATGCAAATTTGCTCGTAAATCAAGCAGCAGCTTGGCGTGGAGTGCAAAACAAAACAAAAAAAAAAACGAGTTAAGGTTATGGCAACGGATGTCGAACCAGCCGGATCAGGTGGGAATTAACTGCATGTTTGGACAACGGCTCCATTAGGATCGTTTTTCTTTTTGTTGCTGCTGTTTTTGATGTTCGTCTCCCTAATGGTGCGAGACGCGAGCGAGAGCATCGGAATGTCCGGGACGCTCGATCTGAACGATTGGCCAAGAGGTTAGCTGGCGCCTCGCTGTTGTTGGAGAAAACGGACCACGGCACCTCCATGCCGTTGGAGCGAAACACTACACCCCCTTCTCCCAAGTGGTGAGAAATTGGAACGTTCACGTAAACAATCGCGGCGACTGTTTGGCAAGTTTTTGCGAAAATGCAGAAAAAATAATCCTACATCTCGCTCCGCTCTGCAACAGATCGTGCGCGTTGCGAACTGTTCCGGGATTTCCGGCAACGCGACGCGAACGAGTGCAAGTGAAACGTTGAAACCGGCCGAAGACGGGGCGACGATCAGTGCGTTCTGTTCAGTGTATGGTGAGCAAAAAGTGAGGTTATTGGCAAGAGCACTGCCAGCACTGCTCGCCATCCCAGTGACAGTTTGACGTGCCTGCTCGGCTCAGCTCGCAAGGCAATAGTGGTATGGTCCACCAACCCGGCTGGGAAGTGTACCGGCGACTCCACCATGCCCGTATCCCCAACGCAAAATGAATGCACTCGCAACAGGCGCATTGATTCTTGTTATTATTACCCGCCCGGCAATTAAAAACATTATCCGCAGCTTGTAAAACAAACAATCGGGGGGGCTGGGCTGCTAATCCTGCGTAATGTCTTGCCCTGAGTTTCGCGAATTGTCGTGTGGGCTTAAAGCGCGCTTAACGGTCAGTGAAAGGCCACGCTTGAGACGAATGGGTGTATTTTTTTTTGTTGTTGTTGCATCGTGTCGACGTACTTAGCTGGCGCGGTATGGCGCGGCTGGTTTCTTTTAGACTAATTTCTTACAACCGTGGAGAAGGGAAGCCTACGCAGCGAAAAGGGCGTGAACGAAGGCGTTCTTTGTTAGCTTGTTGGCGCCAGGCGTAGGAAGGATGCAATACACACACACACGCTCAAAATAAACTAAGTGATAATTAATTAGCATATTCATATGCGTTTAAACACACATTTGTGGAATACATTAGGTGTAAACACAACGATAGACTGCTGGCAGATATCATAGCGAACTGATCCGGCTCAAGGGACCAATATACTTAACAAAGAGCTATACTTGGTAGTTCGTCCGTTACATGGTTCTGTGCGTGAGCTCAAGGTTTTATATTCCACATGTTGTAGGTTCGAATATCATCTGAACTGTCCCTCCATACGCAGGATTGACTATCAAGGCTAAGGATAGTAGTAACCAAGTTAAAAAAGGCCAGAAATGGCAACTTGCGGCTGTTGTGCCATGGAAGAAAGATATCTACTTATCAGTGTGCCCGAAATAACTCGCTATGTTCTAGCCAAAGACTCAAATCTTTCTGTCAATCAAAGCCTGTTCTAAACACTCCTCCATTGTTCTCCATTGGGATTGAAGTTTTTTACGTCTTTAGAAATGCTACTACCATGTATTAGTATAGCGCCGCTTGTCACTATTAACTGGACTATGACATAGGACGTTATCACTACACATCGGCGAAAACTAACCCATAACTGTCAACGCACTTTTGCACGTTACTTTTCGGGTGGTGTGAAAAGATGTGCTCAAACTTCCTGGCGCTTCGATGACTCTCTGTCCTTTCGTTCCGGACTTCGGCAGAGCACTGCGTTTCGATCCCATTGAGACCGTTTTGCCGACGCGGAATGATTTATTAAACATTTACTTACGCGCCATCGTAAAGTTGTAACATTGTACATTATGTGCGTTCGGAGCCCTGCTCCGCAACTCTGCACACACGATACACTTAGATAATAATTTGATTTGTTTCTTTTTATGTCTCACCATGTTTTACCCTTCTCGCACCAGACGTGGGGGTTGTACGATGCTCTCTTCCAGTCCAGTGGAGAATGTTTTTTTTAAAGAACTATATACCTGAACAACGAGCTACCTCGTTCCTACGCCGGTCGGCTGACGGTGGGAACCGGCACCACATGGTCTCCGGGTTATTGACTTTCCGCGGAGTTGCTGAAACCAATCAGAACCCAAATGGCTACTTGATTAGCAATCCAGTAAACAGAATACTACACGCTTCCCCCCATCCATGGGAGTGATACCCACAAGAAAGCACCCAACTATTTACTTCCGTTGCCAGGGGCGATTGATATGCGCTCTACAACCCAATAGCGCGGTGTCTTCGATTAATAAAAACCACCTGCACAGCGCGTCGCGTTGCCAAGGACGACGCACCGGACAACGGAAGGTGCGGTTTTCGTTTGTTTATTCTGCGGCGCTGTTGTTGCGGGCTTTCAATTTTCCATTCCGCCCGGCAGGTGTAGTGCACAGACCAGGGACCAGCGAGTCCTCATTAATCTGCGTGCCGCCCGGTGTTTGACGAGCCAGACGAGGAAGGGTAGTCCTTCCCGTGAGTGTCAGTGTCAGTGAGCATGCATGATTAGCCTGCCCGCCTTTGTCTCCCGGCCCTGTGTGATGGTTTTGTCAAGCGTAGCAGAGTGAAAGCGGTGCAGTATATAACGTAAGGATAATTTCCATTATGTAGGTATCGTGTTTTTTTCCTTCCTGCCTGCCAGCCCGATACTGATATGTAACCCTGGATTCTAGCTCAACAGGAGAGAGGGGGCACATCTCTACCCTGTCAAACACCCCGCGGATCCACGGACACGGAATCGTCTGGACCTGACTGGAGGATATCGCATGCAACCGCGATTTAGTTCGCTTCAAGCACATCGCAGAGATGGTAGCATAGAAAGCATTTTTTGTGTCTCCTCACTCTAGTAGTAGCGCTGTTTTTAGACGCCGTTTTTAAAAGTCTCTAGGACACTGCATGACAGTTGTCGTTTTGTGCTTTTTTTTTGCTGTCCTGATTGGTTGAGCCGTAGCCTTGTACTAATTCGGAACTGCCCGTTTCCACCGAACCTCGCAACGTTCGTCGCGTTCGGCGGCGCATGTGTTTCTTTTTCGACCTGCCAGAGCCCCAAGAAGAAAATGTCGAAGAAAGAGCGTGCCCGGCTGGAGGCCGAACAGGCCGAACATCACAGGATGGAGCTGGAAAAGGAGCGCCAGCGCAAGGTGGAGGAAGAGAAGATGCGTAAAGTGCGTGAGAAGGAGGAGGCCGAGCGCAAACAGGTGCAGGAGATAGTGGCCAACAAGCTGCGCAAGGTGCAGCTGGAGGAGAGCTACAACTATTTCGCGAGCATCCGAGAGGAGGTGCGAAGGATGCTGGCGGAAGCGAAAAAGGAGCGTGAGGTGAGCAGGGCATAATCTTGGCGGTTACTCCGAGCTGAACGGTACTGAACTGTCTTGCAGTGGGAGCAATACATGCGTTGCAACGGTCTACCGAACGCGTTCGATCCATCCGACCTGCGGAAGTATCTGCACATCTGGTGCGAAGGTATCCGTGAGGGGAACGAGGCGGACCGCAATTGGCTGCTGCAGACGAACGAGCAGAGCATCCTGACGCAGAACGTCAACGTGGCAAATCTGTCGGAGGAAAGTCTGAAGCTGCAGCAGCCCCGGATCGGCAACACGTACTCGGCCAAAGCGGTGGAGGTGCTGGGCATACTGGAGGAGATAGACGAAGCACTGCACGACGCCGATGTGCGGCCTTCGATGGCGGAAGATCTGAATGAGGTTAGCGAGATTAGCGACCGTACGTTCCGACGATCACTGAGATCAAGGCGGGTTTCGCTTTTCCCTTTTTTAGCTGAAGGTGGAGTTTCGGAACGTTCTGGCGGACTACATCGATGAGTTCGCGTATAAGATACTGAGCAACATCAACCGGGACATGGAGCTGACCGGACTGCTGGAGGCGTCGCACAAGTTCGAGTCGGAAGTGTTCAAGGCGCATCTGTTTGGACTGCGCGACATGCCAACACCACAGCTGTAATGATCGTTTCGCATCGCACATCTTGTTCGCGGTGTTGATGAGTTCTTCTATACCTTCAGAAACCCGAAGGAGCGCGCCAAGGAGGATAGCAAACACACGAGCATCGATTTCCCCAGTCTTGGCTTCCATCTGACGCTGCCGGCCGCGGTGAAGTGTCACAAAGCGGCGATCCGGGGTCTGTGGATAAGCTACGATCACTGCAGTGACTACTGCCCGAGCTTCGATATGCCCTACCGGCAGGAGAACCTGGCGGGTAACGTTTCGAGTATGGGACAGGTTATCAGCTGCAGGTGGTCGTAATTGGCGTTTCCTTGCTACAGATTTACGCATAATTAGCCGCATTGAGTGGAAAAAGCGAAAAGAGATCCTGAAGGCGGTTTACGAGGAGCCGAAGGAGAAAAAGACGGACTCGGACGACGATGATCAGACACCGCAGGACATCGACGTCGACAAGATCTACACGGAGCACGCGGACGAGCTGATGAAGAAGGAGCGCACCAAGAAGGGCGCCAAGACGCTCAACCTCGGCGAGTACGATGTGAACATGCGGAGCCACCGGATTGTGGCCGGCGTGTATGCCATCGACTATCTGGAGCAACCGATGCAGGATGTGAAAATTGCGAAGAAGACACTGCTGCGCACAGGTATCAGGAATCCGTTCTAGAAGTTAGCGTGTTTAAGCTTGCTTTGCGCTGATGTTATTGCCACCCCTATTCAACTCCGTAGTTCCGCAGCCGGGTAAGCTAAGGCGCAAACAATTCTACCAACCCTATCGTCCACCGCCGACGCCGCAACCGGGCGTACGTCGCCTGCCGGAAGAGATAGAGGCCGAAATCAAGCAGATGGAGGAGAACCTGGACAAGCTCGCGCTGGTCACGGTGCAGCTGCCGGAGAATGTGTTCTGGTTCGAGCCACCGATCGTGTGCCGCTGGGAGCAGAAGGAAGAGACGCTCGCCTCCGAGCCCAACTTCGCAAAGTACCTCGATCGGCTGCAGAAAGCCCAGCAAGCGGCCCGGGAGCGGAGCGAACGGTCGAACCTGGAGCGCCGCACGAAGTACGTGGAGGACTTCAACATCCTGGACGTGCCGCAGCACATCCCGCTGCGTGCGATCGTGACGGAGTTCGTCGTACCGAAACTGCCCGACAGCTGCGGCATCAAGATTACGGTCGCGGAGGATAAGCGCCGAGCCGCAGCGCCATCTGCCGGCGGGAAACGGTCGTCCAAGCAGAAGCGCCGCCTGCACAAGCTGCCCTCGAGCGTGTCGCTCGGCAGTATCGTGTACGAGACGAAGATACCGGACTTTCTGTTCGCGACGCGCATGCCGCTGCGCATCCTGAAGGTGCTGGACCGCCGGAACCGGCAGTGCTACCCGTACGCGGCCACCTCGGACAGTGACGATCTGGACGACTACGACGAGTCGGACAACGACGTGGCGCAGCACCGCAACCAGAAGCGGAAGGTGTACATGTTCTCGAGCTTCATGAAGGACCTGGACGAGCTGCTGGAGTCGAAGTTACCGAAGGTGCAAGCGAAGCTGGAGCAGGAGTTGGGTGCGGGCGGACCGGGCGGCCAGGCGGGCGGTGGACCGGGCAAGCAGTCGCTGCAGGTGACACGCACGGAAGAGTCCCGCCCGGCACGCGGCGAGAAGGGCGAAAAGGGCAAGAAGCCGGCGAAAAGCAAATTTGATTCCGACGACGAGGAGGTGGACTACGGCCATATCCTGGAGGTCGGGAACTACAGCATGGTGGAGAACCACAAGCGCTACATCGGCAAGTGGTCGACGCGGGACGTGCACGACGTGAAGTTCAACGAGGACAAGCTGACGATCCAGTTCCGCGTCGGACGCCTTGGGTCGTTTGCGTTCGCCGCCAACCGGTACAGCAACGTGCCGTACCAGTCCTGGGAGCTGAAGCCAGACATAAAGAAGTACTGCCCAGTAGAGATTCCGTTCCGTAGACTGCTTTCGTTCGTTTCGTTTAGCGTAGATGCTCTCGACCTGCATTGTTCGTTTGTAGACATAGGAACACAATTGGACGCGTCTCGGGGCCATCTCACATTTCACTCTAATTCTAGCCCCGGCACGGTCACTTTCTCGCTGACCGCATCGGTTGTCAGCACCGAGATGACCATCACCGAAGCGGGCTTCCGGGTCAACTCGCTCCAGGGCGGACCAACGCAGGCACTGCAGGAAATTCTCGGTCTGACCATGTCGCTCCGGAAGCTCATCAAAACGCTGCGCCTGGCCGCAGTGGACCTGTTCCCGGAGGATGACGCGTTCAACTACACCGAGGGAACGTGCGAGAAGAACCCGATCATGGAGTCGCACCTGTACGACTGCATCGGTTTGCTAGCGCTCACCCACAACTTCTCCTGGTCCCGGTGGAACCTGCTGTCGGGCTGCCGGATGTGCGTCCTGCTGATGCGCGAAATCGTCGAACACCGGCGGCTTCCGAACCACTCGACGCTGCTCGTCACACCGCTGAAGGCGTGCGTGATCGATACGGTGGAGGTATCGCCGGTGTTCAATCCGAACCCGGTCGAAGGAATGAATGTAACGTGCTCTGCGTGGGCTGGATCATCTCGCTCGTTTCATTCACATCTCCATCTCTCCCTCCCGTAGCACTATGCCGATCTGTACCATCTCGGGCGCGATCAGTCGCAACCGTCGTCGAGGATCAAGCAGGAGAAGATGAGCCCCATACTGCGGGAGAACGTAACCCAACTGCTGAAGTCGGTGCGACCGCTCAGCTTCGCGTAGAACGCCGTAAACCTTCCCGTGCACCGAGTGTTGTTTATTTCATATTAAGAGCAATAAAAGAAGAACTAGCTTACTATCGCCTGCGTGTACTATTATGGCTGTTGGCGCGTTGACGCCATGCGCGTGCTACAATGGCAACTCAATTCGTGTGACGCGGCTTTCGTGCTAAGCAGTGCCTTATTTAGCGCGAGCTAACGAGCAACAATGTCTGCCGTCAGAAATCACTTTTATCTTATTCAAATGGCTCCGTTGGTGAGTTCCTCCTTTCCTCCGTATCCGTCGACTTCGTCGGATATCAATAAGCGGCGCTCAATTAATAGGACAAGATCGTAAAACCATTTGCGGGCACTTTACAGAACGGAGCCTGTGGCTCCCGTATGCGGCAAACGTTCGATGTACAGAGCAACGCGTGAGCACACACACACACATATGCACACATACGGCAAACGGACAAACACCCTCAGGAAAGGGGAGCCGGCGCTAGTGTAATCGGTTATTACAAGCCATTAGGGGAAAAGGGGTTGCGATTGAGTATTTTTTATTGCCCGTTGCGGTCGATCACTTACGATCGTCAGAGGCTGTTCGAGCGCAGCTGATACGACCGTACCGTTGTGTGTGACCGGCCGGAGCGATTATTGAGATGTGAAAAATAAATAGACTGCGACCTTAGGGACCGGCAGAGCAGCGGAGTAAAAAATCACAAAAATTAATAATCACTAACAAGAGCGAACGCGGCTCGCTTCGAGAAGGTGCGTCGGCGATGAAGGATGGGGACGGTTGCGCCGGACCAGGCTGTATTATTTTTATTTCGCGAGCGTCCGGGAGCCCCGGGAGCCCTCTTGAACTCACAGCGAAACGATAACGGTGGCGCCGCCTTGCGCTCTGCGTACGACTGAACTCGTACGATTCGACTGGAGCAGATTTGTTTGGCAGAGGCTAGAGAAGCGATGCAAAATGCACCAGCCACAGGGACATGTTGTTATTCCCGTTAGTGGTTTCCAGTCTTCTGAAGATCGCCCATCCCCTTCGCAATGGGCTGGATTCTGATCGTTGGGGCTTATTCGTACGCCGCAGTTCCTGTTCCACAACTGTTGCAGCAAATGAGTAGTTAAGGTTTATGTACGATCGACTCAGTTTATGGCTGCAAGTTATTGCTAAGAAATGTACTGCCTCATCTTCTTCAGAGGACAAACATTATCATACGACCAACTAGTCTAACAGAACCCAATCTTTCGCTCTTCCTCCCCCTTTCCAGATATCGGAATGTGCCGCCAAGGGAGGCGAGTGCGACGAAAGCAAGGGACGACCCGTGTGTGGCAGCGACAACAAAACCTATCCGACCCGGTGTCATCTTATTCGCGCGCAGTGTAGTGGCCATCAGGTCGCTTTCAAGCACCGAGGATCGTGCAAAGGTGAGCGATTGGAGCGCGCTGGACGGAGCAGCATCAGCAACACTAACATTTTACAACCCCTACGCGCAGACGTCTGCATCGCGTCACGCACCTATGCCCTCCAGCAGCGGGCCACCTCACCGTACACGGTCAAGTACGTGCCGCGGTGCCGGGAGGACGGAACATACGCGCCGGTCCAGTGTATCGACGGCGGTGGCTGCTGGTGCGTGAACGGGCAGGGCAAGCAACTCCCGAACACCATGGTCCAGCACGGGAAGCCAATCTGCGTGAAGAAGGGCAAATCGAACCAGCGCCGCTCTTCGCCCCGCAATCCGATCCGCAACAAGCGCAGTAAGTAGCCGGGTGTGAAAGTGACCGGGTAACGCCCGGCAAGAACCATCCCGCTGGGGTGCCGATTCCGGTTGCTACAGCCGTCGGATTATGCAAATTTCGGTACCTTTCACCCACGACCTAAAAATAGCCCACTGACTTCCACTTCGTGTTGTGTGTACTTCTTTCCCCGTGCAGGTTGCAGTGGAATGGACCGGGCTGTGTTCAACACTAACCTGCTGAAGCTGTTCCAAAACGAGCATGTTCGCGTGCACCAGCACAACCTCACCGGGCCGATCAACGAAAAGGCGGTACTGGACTGGAAGTTTGCCGTGATGGACCTGAACGGGAACAACCTGCTGGACAAGACGGAGTATCGCACGATGAAGCGGCTGATCAAGAAGGTACCGTACGGGATGGATAAGTTTCTTACCAAACGCGTAGCTCATCTAATCAAACGGTCCTGCCTGCTGCTGTTGCCCACGATAGGTCGTGAAGCCGAAGCGGTGTGGCCGATCCTTCGGTAAAAACTGTGACGCAGACCAGGACGAACGACTATCGCGTAACGAATGGTACAACTGTTTGGCCAAAGACGACACCACATGTGAGTAATTCTCTAGAGCGCTTCACTTCTGCTCGGGATCAGTAGGACGGGATCGCAGGGGCCTCTATCTATTATCGCACCGTAACGAAGTTCAAGCAAACTCAATTTACGACGCGTTCCAAAAACTATTGCGCGCGTTTGTTAACCATCGTGTTTAACCTTCCGGTAGACAGAGCAAAACTAACGTCAAACGGATTTGTTTACATTGTTGTTTTCCGTCGGTGCACACTAGATCGTGTTGGGCGTACAACGGTCGGCATGAATGTCGCTTTTGTGCCGACTTATTACAATGACATTTACTACCGTAGAACGTCAATAACGAGTGCTGTAATTAATACGGTTTCTATTTTTTTCGTTTTCGTTCCTAACCACCCTCCATCTGCAATCACTAATTTCGCAAACATCACATTTCTTTCCCCCTTTACCGGTTGGCTGATCCTGTCTCTCCCGTAATCCACTTCACGCACATCCACACCGTCTAAATCTCTAGCACACAACCCGTCGTCACCATCATCTTCAATATCTAGTTCCTCTTCCGGTGGTGCTGGACACTACACTGTCCCCCATCAGCATCATCACCATCATCATCATCATCATCCTAGCACTCTCGGTGGGCTGGCACGCGGCAATGGTGGTATGGGTGGTGGGTCGGTCGGTGGTGCGGTCGGCGGCGGCACCAGCGGTGGCGACGGCCACTTTCTGCGTGCCGACGACGACGACTCACAGAATATCTCGAACGATTTCACTGACGATGACGATGACGATCATTCAGAGAATGAGTACGATTCGGACGAACTGCCCGACAGTGATAATGCACTACTGAACGGATTGCAGTTGCCCGTTAACGGATTGCAGCCATACCTGTGTATGTATCTACTTACCTTCTTCTACTGCTACCACTTGTCGATCTCCTCTGTCCACCCTAGTTTCCCTTTCCTCGAACTATACCGTTTAGGCATTGTTTTTTTTTCGCTCCCCACGCAAAGACCTGATCGCCAGAGTGTACCACACGTGGTAGAGAATCGCTGAAGCTGCTGCCGACACGGGCATCGTACGTTGCTCCGTTATCGAGGTCCAGATACCAGCTATCCAGAGCTCACATGTGGCCCTTTGAAACTATCGTCCTACTTGATATATTTACATTTAGTGTATAAACGCACAGAGTATAAGCACACTAGACTATATGCACAGTAGTGCCTCTGCCGGGCAGCGTAACGTGTCCGGCGCCACAAAATCACACTGGTATCAACTGCACAGCACTCTCAGCTAGAATCTGCGATCGTGTAGCGAAGTATTCCAAACACTTCCGGCCCCCACACTATGGTTTCGGCTACAGGAATAACCAACATTGCTTCTAGTTCACGTTCCAGTTCCCGTGAGCTGGAACCTACAGATGGTTTCTTCCAACAAAAAACCAACAAAATTCATCACTAATGTTTCGGCTAAACAAGCGCTTCTGGTGGCGTACAAAATTGAACTCCCAACTAACCGCCCTCTACCCCTGTACAACTTCCCTACCTGTTGATGCAACGCTGTTGTGAGATAAAGAAGCAAGCACGAAGTAACGCGTGTCGTTTTCTACGCAGTGCTGCAGGGCAAGACGATGGTCGACCCTAAAGGAGATGATGACACCATCTTCAAGGACAGCGAGGCCGACTCGGACTGTTTGAGTGACCGGAAGTACGCGCTGGACGAGCAGAAGGTAAGTACGAGCAGATGTACGAGCTCGGGAGGGAGAGTCAGGATGGTTTTATGCATTGCTTGATTCCTTAGTACGGCACGAACGCACTGTACGTGCCCGAGTGTACACCGGACGGGCGGTACCAGCGTGTGCAGTGCTACCGCTCCACGGGCTACTGCTGGTGCGTTAACGAGGACACGGGCAAGAACATTCCCGGCACGTCCACGAAGGACGAGAAGCCCGTCTGCGATCAGTACGCATCGTCCACGCGACCGATGAAGGGATGCCCGGAGGAGAAGAAAGTGGAATTCTTGAAGGACCTGAAGGCGTTCCTGAGCAAACAGGTGTCAACGTCATTCGCCGGGTATGTGTCCTCTACCGTTGGCAGGGTTATGACATTCTGCCTAATCCAAGCTCTTCGGCATATTTCAGCAAAATCATACCCGTGTGGAACACGGAGGAGGAAAAGATAGCCATACTGAGCTTCGTGCTGCTGGACAAAAACCAAAACAAGCAGTTGGAGCGCAAGGAGTGGAAGGCCTTCCGCGAGCTGGTCACTGCTACGAGGCAAGTCTTGAAGGATCGCATCGAGGTGCAGCTTGGCCTAACTCCCACCGCTAATTATCCCCTTCCAGACAACTGCGCAAATGTGGCAAGAAAATGCCTCGCTACTGCGACGTGAACAGCGACCGGAAGATTACGCTCTCCGAGTGGATGAGTTGCCTGGACGGCAAGCGCAACAGCTCCGTGGACGTGGCGGCCATGAGTGCTCCGTTGGTGCAGGCCGAGGCGAAAGCGGTCAGCAGTGGTAGCAGCAGTTCCGGTAACGTCGGTGGTGGCAGTATCAGTGGCGGCAGCACCGGATCTGCCACCAGCTCGAAGTTTAAGGGCCGAAATCCGCTAGAGTTTGTGCTGAAGAGTGACTAGACTAGCCGACGGTGCGCTGTCGCGTGCAGCGGCATCCAGAAGAGCGAGACTTAAATCCAACCCTACATCGGAACCCTTAACGCAAACGTTGAGAATCGGATATCTTCCCGCTGGTTTTGAAAGACGCCGGCCCGAACAATGCTGCGCCGTTGGTGTGTGGCCGATGCCATGGATTGTCATTCGTAATTTTGCTTATTAGTGTGTCATCTCACTCCACTCACAGTATTGGCAACGTGTAGCGCTTCCCAAGCCCATCGTTACAGCCAGCCCGCAAATACCAGTGATTCCAGCAGCAACACTCAACTCTTGCGCTAGTGATCCGTGCACCGATCAGAAGAGATGATGGAGGGGTTTTTTCAGTAGCTGTCCCCCCTTGGTGGAAATGTACGAAGTAAGAACTAGTGAGTTTAGCGATTTCGGTGAAGATCAGTATTAGCAATCGGTGGTGTCGAAGGCGAAATGGAGACAGCGGAACTGAACGAGCCGGCGTATTGCGAGACGGTACGCGTGCTTGCTGAAACCCCTGGCGAATCCTGTTTCGCGGCTTTTTTGTGCCTAAAGAAATTGCTAAAAGAATGCGTGTGATATATGTTATTCATTTCTAATGTGTTTATATTTAAGTAAAGGAAACAAAGCTAACAAATGAGCAGCGTGAACAAGCGTGAGGAGCAACGTATTGTGCCTCGCGAAAGGTGCGCCATCCTTCAGTGCATCTGGATGTACGGAGAGCTGGTTAAAAATATTACACACCTAGGGTAAGGCACTAGCGCAGCGTGGCGAGGCAAATCCGTAGCCGTTAAGCGATGTGTACGCAACAGACGATACGTTTCCGGTTAACAATTGAATCGTCCTGGAGCCAACCGTGGTCTCTCGGTTTGCGCCAACCGCCTCCCGACTATTTATCTGATGGATTCGTTTTTCCTACCATATCACAGCCCAGTACTAGCATTTGGGGAGAGGGGCCTTCTGCGGAGGGATACACAGTGAGCCAGCTGGTACGAGAGTAGAGTCGTTCGATGTACGTTGTATGCGATAGTATGATAAGAAGATTGTTTTTTTTTTTTTTTTGCAAATAATAAGTACAGCTTTCGCAGATTGGCTTAAGTGTAAGCGAATTTTAGGAGCATGAAGCAGTTGATGTAGTTTTCAATCCTGTGTTCGGAGTACCCTGGGGAGCAAATTGAAAGAATTCCTGCAAGAAACCGATCTTCACTACAAAAAGAGCTTACCTGACGTTGCCCAGCTCGGACACTAACCCGGAACACAATCGAGTCCGCGGAAGACTTCGACTTCGACAGTGCCTTCTTTATTTGTGCGTTTTGTTTCTAGTGCGCGTACACTTGATTCAAATTTCTTCGTACACAAATCGATATAGCATTGCAAACATTCTCTCTTGTGGCTACAAAAAAGCTGGAAAACATCAACATTAAACTCTGACCAGTATTAACAGAAAACGGAAACGATTTTTAACGAAGACGTAAGTTACACATCACATCAGCAACACACGCAACAGTGCCACCTCCTGGACACACACACACTCTCTCTCTCTCTCTCTATCACAGTGCCATCGAACCGTCATGTCGGAAACGGAAAAGTCTCGGCTAGAACAGAAACCATGCGCGCTAATAACACAACAGTGCACACGTACGGGCGCTCCACCCTAGCAGGCGTTTGCCTCGATAACTTCACGCTTCTCCTCCTCCATGCTGTCCTGGCCACTACCGGCGGCCATTGCAAGCGGTTCCTCCGGTATGGTGAGCTGGGCATCACCGTTGCCGTGGCGGAACTGAAGCTCCTCCGAGAAGCTGATCCCTCCGGTCTCCGGTGAGCTCTCGCCACCGGTCCCATTTCCGTCCGTGCCATTCTCGGCGCCATTTTCGGTGCGCTGGCGGCTTTTCTTCTTCTGCAGCACCCGCAGCTCGGTCGGGGTGAGCATCCCACGGAGAATGGTATCGTACGACACGGCAAGTCCCTTCTTGGACATTTTGAGGAAGAGCCGATAGCATTCCTGCTCCTTCGGTGTTTGCAGGTCACCGGTGGTGGAAGCAGTGACCGCCGCCGTAGGCGTCTTGCTTTCCGCTTTACTGCCCCCGGCGTTGGTGGACGAAATCGCTGGAGTATCGGTAGGAGAGGAGCTGTCCTCGTGGTGGTGATCGCTGTCACCACCATCGCCTGACTCGTTCTTCTCCTTCTCTTCGCTAGAATGTGACAAAAGAAGGTGAGTATACACTGCGCCCGTTAGACACCTAGCAACCAAACCGCGCACAGCTACCTTCGATCTCGGTCCTTGTGCTGGAACGCGCTGAGCGTACTGACGAGCTGCTGCGTCCGGCGTATCCTGCCGGCTACCGTCGGCTGAAACGTCGGCTTCCGGTAGTCCCGGTTGAGCCCGGCCGTGGCGGCCGGCTTGAGGTCGCTCTCCTGGAACGACACCGACTTGCCGGTCTTCTTGAGCATCGGTGCGCGTCCCTTGGCGAGATGGGCGGACGAAAACTGGGCCCTAAAGGTGGCCGCCGACGACGCTACGCCGGTGGCCGTCGGTGACTGCTGCCCGGGTGAGGCTTGCGTCGTGTCCTGCTCCTTCTCCGAATCGCTCCCGCCGGAGCTGAGCAGCGAAACGAGCGTCTCAATGTCGCACGGCCCACCTAGCACGGAACGGGAGCGCAACGGAAGGATGCACGCAGCAGGCATCGGTCGACCGGCAGCCGCTCCCGTCGGTTGCGATCCGGGTGCACCCGGTACGGCCATCCTGCTACCGCCATCGTCACTGTACTCATCCTCCTCGCAGATGTTGTACTCGTCCCTCTCCCTGCGAGAACGAACCACAAATGGAATGAGGTCGAGCGACGGACTGGCTAACGCACCGTGGACACCTACCGTAAAACTTTCCTACGGCGCGGTTTCTTCTTGCCCTGCAGGAACTTGGACGCCTCGCTGTCTGCCGGACGGATCGGAGCGGATAGGGCACGCACCAGCGGCGGATGCCGACGATCGTGGGCCTCCGAGTTCTGGCGGTTCGCTTGGAACTGGGCACGACGTTGCTGCGCTAGGGACGAGGTACGTCCACTCGATCCGTTGTAGCCGGTGTTGCCGGTGGCGCTGGTGCTTACTGAAGCATTGGTACTCTGGTTGGCGTTCGATGTAGCGTTCCCGACGTTGCCGTTGGTGGGTTTGCCTTTCCCGGCAGCAGAGCAAGACGTGTCGGTGGACTGGATAACAAAACAGAGAATAAGAACACAAAAGAGTGATGAAAACCGAATCTAACTGGCCGGACGGTGTTGGTGGCGTGTGAGAATGGAAATCACACATCAAAACTTCGGGCATTTGTTATTTTGTGTTCTATTTTCATTTTGTTTTTTTTTGCTACTGATGAAAGCCGAACAGTTTTTTGCCGGCACGGCACGGCCAAAAGTTTCTCGGTGCAAGCTGCTCACGAAAGCAGTAATATTGTTGCCAGCACGTGACGCAATTCCGACGGAGGGGGCGAGAAACTTTCGCGCCATTTAGGCCCGCGGACACCCGAGCGGGCAATGGCGTCGCTGTCACGTGTAATTGACATGTAATTTAACACTTGCGGCGTTCGATGGGGAGTAACGCCCAGGCGCGGGCTCTTAGGAGTGGTGCATTGGTTTATACTACTGCCAATCAGTGAACTCGCCCCCGGATCGACAGCTTCCTTTAGAACTCCATTATGGAGCATGTCGAATTTGTCGACAACAAATATTTTTGGATGCCAACATTGCAGCACACTTTCGTTTGGAGCACATTGCACGGAAGCGTTAGCGCTTTAATCGACCGTCTCGGTATTTCCCAACTTGTGTGTCACTCAATCTGTCGGCGCATTTTTGATTGCATTCCTAGCCGATGATGCCGCCAATAGTGAGATTGAAACTGTCCATCTAAAATGCAAAATACCGCGTCCGATTACCTAACGCCTCCACCCCGGAGAGTATGCGCTCATCGTCATCCATCAATTTGGGGTCTCTTTTTTCGCACATTCCTGTGTAAGGCTCCTATCGCCCACCGATAGTGTGATAACATCCCCTTGCGAAGGGATGTAAGAGACTCTCCCAGCCGTGGAAGATGTCTGTGTTGTTTATCTGCTAGCGCTTTATCGCTCGCGGGAAGAAACCGCATCATGGGCTGCTTAGATGATGAGACATTTCGTTTCGTGGAATCAGTGCCAGGGAAGCTGTTCCGCGGATTGCTTCGATTGTGTTTCCAGTGCGCGAGTGTCCTATGAACGGTGCAATGGGTCGTTTGACGTTTCTGACTGTGTTTTGTCTGCTGGTTGCTCGAGGTAAGGTGGAACAGTGGAGGTGCCAACTGTTTGTGTCTCATCCTTTACTACTAACGCAAGACTACCCATGTGCGTCTCATTACAGCTCACTCGCAACAAGTCTGCTATGCCTGTACGGATTGTGGATGGAACGTTTCCGGTGCCGTCATTTGTGGGTCACCTGCGACAGGCGGTGGTGGTGGCGGTGTAGGACCAACTCTGCCCACCTCCCCACAACCGACGTACCCAACAACACCATCCTGGCAGGTGACATGGTACCCACCACTATCGTCCACCATCGCTCCTTGGCCGCGAGCCTACGGTTACGTGTGCTACCGTGTTCAGCGTTACAGTATGTACAGAGGGCGCAAAACCCACCAATGTCCGGCCTGTCCGAACGTCCTCTGACGTGTTTATCTTACAGTTTCCGCGGAAAATCGGTACGCGATCGACCGAGGTTGTGCATTCCAACTCGCGTCCCAAGACCAAACCTGCCACAGTGTGACCGGCTTCCAGGGTTACTACAACTGTGAGTTGTGCACCGGATCGCTGTGTAACTACTAGGCAGCACTACCTGCGTCTCGTAAAACTCCCGCACAAGCCATCATCAATCATCGGCGGCGTCACGGCGAGAGCGCCGTGAAGGTCTTCCGAGCAGTCGTCGCCGCTAGGTTTAGGCAAGACCCATTATCGGGCTATCAGTTTTTAATCAATAAAGGAGCCCCACCAAGTCGCCCATGGGAGCAGCGCGCACACGCCGCCATATGTCAGCGAGATGATAACACCAACCCACCGTGAACAGGAAGGACCGACGATGACCTGGTTGATGTTACATCCAAATTCCAAGCAACTGTAGCATGCAATTCCGTAAGGACATGTTGTAACTTCGAAACGAAACCAAGGACTATACGTTATCTTGATTTGGAATGCTTTGTGCATGGAAGATACTCCACTCAGCGGTACTACAAGTAGCTCTTGTTTCGTTTAATAAAGGAACAATTAATTAAACGACTCTAGGTGCACGGTCCCTACTCCCAAATCCGACTGCTTACCTGCGGTAGTGTAATGGTTCACGCTCTCAACTTTTATTATGCTAATGTTGGCAGCAGGTGCATGCGATGCATATTGCATTCACGATTTGTATGTCTGGTGGAGCCGGCGAAACGGATGGCTGTTTAATTACTTCATTATGTGTGTTGCGCGAGTAAGTGTAAGGCGTGCTGCATACTGCACACGAAACTGCTACAGACGAATATTTCTTAGAAGGTATGGCACACCAGGAATCACATTCGGTACGCTCGGAGGGAAGTGCCGCCCAATTGCTTGGAAACAATTCTTCAACAAAGTTTCGCATAAGTGGATACAGTGTTTAGGCACAGAGATGTCTTCGTATATTGCGTCGTTCGTCACTTCTTCTAACACTGGTATTACAATATGTTGAGCGTTTTTTTTTACTTTTACACACCCCACTTTTGCACTGCCCGCCAGATAAGCGAACTGCTGCGGGTCCTAGTGGCTGTGACTTGCCTCACCGTTCGGCAGCAACTGGCATACTCTAGAAACGGCTGCCTGGCCCTGAGCGCTATCCGACGCGGGAGGAAGCAACCATTCCTTACACAATCGTTCCAGAAACAAATGAAAAAAAAATAAATAAAACAACTACAGTACGATGCCTAACCGGTGCAATACCGCCTGCACTCTGTGCCACGGCAACAGCAAAACAAGGCTGCGAAATAAACACCGCTCGTGGGTGTTCCGATGGATGGTACCCAACACTGTTCAATATCACAGGCGCAGCGCAGGCAGGCTCATCCTCGCGGCACCCTAATCAAAGGCGAATGCACGGCCGCACGGGAAACAAATCGGAAGCAGTCACGAACTGGCACACTGGTGGAGGTGCAGTTTTAATCGAACCGGCTGACCTAGTTGTTCGTAGTAGCGCGGGTGTTGGTTTCACTGACGCTGTCGTCGGTCGAGTCAAACAAACGCTGACAGCTCCAGGTAGGGTGAGCGCGAGATATCTCGCACGATCTATCCACTCCTGCCTGACGCGATTGTAGTAGGCACGGGAGGCAAGTTTAATTGTTCAAAGCACATCTAAAAGCTACACCGTTGAAAGGGTGTTAGGTCGCGGTGTGTCAGGTCGGGATTTAGTAACATTTTGCCATATGTAGAGGTTCTATGGGGATAAGAATGGCACACAACGAAGACACACAGTTTCAAATGATTCCTTCAAGCAGCTCTGTACGGCATCTGCAGCCTTGCTCCGCAGTGTCTCTTTGATCCGTATCTTCAACCCGATGACACCCCAAACTGCTGCAGCCCACATTTGGCCTTCGATTCTTTCGCACTTTTCCAAACAGTCGCTACCTCGTCTCTTTCCTATCGCGACCGTCTCTCGCGGAGGACATCATTATCAAGTTCGGCGCGATGGAACCGCCGCCTGGTGGCCTACTTTCGCCTTCGGGCCACCACAAAAGAAGGGAAGTTTGTTCCACTTTCGGTGACACACCTGCTGGGCCGTTTGCCGCGTGAATACGGACCCACCTTAACAGTACACACACACACACTCTCTCTCTCTCTCTTGTTTGGAGGCTTACTCACGAGGTTCACTAACCCTAGGGGCGTGGGAAAATGCACACTTACCATGTTCGTGACGGATGGCTCGATTGGCCGGTTGGTGCCGGCACTGCCCTGCTGAAGTGTGGTCGCCGTCGGAGTCGGAGTCGTGCCCTCCGTGTCACTGATGCCGGTGTCGGACGAATCCTGCTGCACGGTTTGCCCGAGGAAGATTTTGATGTTGATGCGCGAGTCTTTGGACGGTTTGAGTCCCTTTTTGACGGCTGCCTCCGAACTGGGATGATGAAAAAAGGGATGTAGATTAGTAGGAGTAGTGGCATGTAAGATATTGCTTCGAGAGTAGCATCTCCCACTGTACTGCACTACTAAAATCTAGGAACTTGTACACTAGAAAAAAGCTTCACATGAAGATTGTTACTAATGACTGCAAATATTTGGTGCATATCAACTTTATCAAAAAACTTAAGACATACTCCAAACACCTAACTAATCATGTTAGTGTGAACCAAACAAGACCTAGACGTACGTATGTCTGAAATAGGAAATTGCATTTTCTGTAATGTATACTAAAAGTTCTACTAAGATCATAAGAAGATGCTAAGATGCTAAGCATGCAAAAACTACTACTAATTAACATTTAATATCCCTTAAACAATGAAGACAGTTTACCTAGCACTTAGTACAATCAATGTGATTAAACTAAAACACCTCGACACATATCTTGGTGATGATGCATGCGATATCCAAACAAGACGTAGATATATTTCTAGTGTCTATATCTCGATTTACACTGACTTCTGCAACGTATATTCCACTTAGGGCATATATTGGATGCTGGAAACTAATGCCAATTAACTTAAAAGTTCACTTAGACCTTCAAGACAGTCTAAGTAGCACCTAGTACGCTCAGTAAGATCAAACTGGGACACTTCGCCACATGTCTTGGAATGCGTTCCAAACTCTTCTCGGTGCAGCGGAACCACAGGCAGTAGACTATAAAGCAAAGGCAATCACTACAATACGCACTCATTTCGCGTTCCTGCTCCGGTGCGTTGCTGCTGCTGCTGTTGCTGCTTCCGGCTAAAGCCCCACCCATCACCGAGCTCGTCCCGTTCGCTCCCAACCGTCAAGGGCAGCGGCCCGCCGGATGCGACCGTCGCCATGCCGGACGCGATCGTCGACGCCACCAGGATGCTCCGATTCAGTGACAGCTGCTTGCACAAGATGGCCCTCCGACCAGCTCTGATCGTGGGACGATCGGGATCCACCGTCGACAGACCACTGGCACTCGCTGGACGACGACGTTGCTGCTGCTGCTGCTGCTGGCCGCCGTCCGCAACGTCGAGCGAAGGGCGCGTCCGCAGCAGGGAAGCGCTGGCCCCACGGTGCGCCTGATTGTAGGTGTGATAGGTTTGCAAACGGTTCGCGTGAATGATCGCACCGGTGACGAGAAAGTGGCAGAAGTCGGTATCTCCGGGGCCGGTGGCACTAGTTACCGATTGGGAGCGTCCACCGCCGGGCGGTGGTGTGGGTGACGGCTCGCTGCAGGACAGCTGCTTCCGGAGCACGGCTGGATGCCTTCCCGGCGGCGGTCGGGACCAGTTTAAGCAGCGAGCGCTCGACATGATCTTGTTTTAAGCGAAAAACCGCAATCCCGAAACCGTCGTCAACGCTCGTCCTCGGTTGGGTGGGTATGTAAATCACCCCAGGCCTGCCCCCTTACTCCGGGTCGGTTGCAATGTTCGCACAAATACACCAAACACCAACACACCGAAGGCAAGTGAAAGAACGTCCGACAAAAAAACAAACCAGGACGTCCCAAAAACCGATTGGAAAGCACCGATGGGATCATCGACTATCGCCGAAAGCACGGGCCCGAACCACGACGACTCTGACGGGTTTTGACCCTTTTTCTCTAGCCCGTGTCGCTGCTCCTGCCCGTGATGTCCTAGACGCGAATGGAATCGAACACGAACACGAGTACCACGGCACCAACACCCGCAATAAGCGAAAGTAAGCAGCGAGAGAAGAAAAAAAAACAACAAACAGCCGGAACGAACGGTGTGTCTGCCGGGCGAGTGATGGGCTCAGGATCACCACCTTCCGTCATGCCCAGCGCCCGCGAAGAGAAAGCCCCAGCCGATGGTGCGCCACCACACACACACCACCACCACCACAACCACCATGTGTCGTTAAGTTGTGCGGTTTTACGATCCGCTTATTTTATCGAAAATGGATTGACGGGACGAGCGTACCACGCACGGACGGAATTGACATCACGAAACTGGCGCAGGCACAAGCAGGACGTGCCCGGGCTTCCGGTCCCGGCGAGGGTCCTACACTGACTTACTGCTGGCGCGCGTGCTGGCCGTATCCTGGGCCCCGAGCGTACGACCGAGCGCCGCTGCCAATGCCAATGCCCTCGTTCGCGCGACGGAACGAAACAGCTCACTCACTCACTGTCACGCTCACTCCCATCCGAGCGCCCGGAAACCGCACAGCGCACAGGCAACGCCGCCTTCGACCCAGGAGAGCTTTCATTCACGGATCCCGCAACGAGCGCAGACTGGAAGCTCGCGACGGGTCGAAGAGTGCCGGCAGAGAAGATGGAGGAGCAACTGCGCGCGCGAGGTTTTACTCGATGCGGCGAAAATGGTTAGACACGCTAGGCCGATTTGCTGCTGCTACTACTGCTACTACTACTAGCACCACTTCGCAATAGCGATATGAGAAGGGGATGGCGTTTACGCACGCTTCAGGGGTTTTCCCACGGCGTGTGTGCTTTCCACACACGCACTCCCTCCCTCGCTCTCGCTTTCTCTCTCTCTTTCTCTCTCCTCTTTCTGTCGTCTCTTCTCTGTTTACGTCCAATTTACAACATTTTGACACTTATTGATTCTGCCGCGAGCAGCGCGATTGCATATTTGCAGGCGTTTGGACCACCGCTCGGAGCGCATTGTGTAGGTAGAGCACTTTCAAATCAGCTCGGAGATTTCAATGTCGTTCAGGTGATGAGCACCATTTCGATGTGCAGTTTAACAGACTTTTCCCACCGCTCTGCCCGCCCACCGTTTGGGTTTCCCTCGCCAAAAATCGAAACCCTGTCGTCGGAGATATTCACAACGGAGGAGGCAGTTGGCAGAGGGAGCGGCAAAGTTTGTCGAAATGACACGCGAAAAGTGAAACAGTTTTATTCGCCAAACCGGCTTCTCTCCGCCCTCACGACACGCGCCCGCCAAACAATGTCCCGAAAGGGCCCGCGGAACAGCATAGATACATAATTTGGGGTATGCTAATGGCCGTGGAGTGATCGAAACCTGAGTCGCAGGCAACGGCGGAAAGCAAGTGGTGCTTTTCAAAAAAAAAAACAAAACAAAACACGGTTTCACCGCCAAAGTTTGCGAGTTCTTGACATACATAAATTCCAGGCTGCTTTGTTCTCTCGTTCTCGTCCAAGCCCGGCTTTTGGCGGGTTTTGGTTTATGTGCCCGCCGCTGGGGGGGGGGGCAATGCGGGGTGGTAGCGTTTCGGGATGGAGTATTCGAATTTCACAACATTGACTTTATATCGCAGTCGGAGTTGGGACTAGGCCTACCGGGATCGTTGTGATGGAGGTTAGTGTTTGAAGGGTAGTGGTCGAGCCGGGTGAAATTGGTTTATCTTCTGCTGGCAGTCGGCCGGTAATAGTTCAACCCATTTATCATTGAGATACAATTGAAAAGCCTGCGTTTAACTTTAAACCGAATAAGTTTGCAAAAAAAACTCTTATCCACCTCGCTATCTTCCAGTCAGATATCAGTTGAATAAAATCTTGAAATTGGACCAGTCCTTACCTAATCCATGTTTTGATCAAACATTTTCTCTCGTAACCAGACTGGGTACAACACACCTAAGGGCCAGAAGATAAATGATAGTTTTGTATCGATCACAACCAATTTTGTCTGTGACAAATCAATATACTGTTCATGGAGGCCACAATTTCTCGGTTCTCGATCCAATCGCCGCTCTTTGCCGGAATCACAACAAGAAGAATACAGACAAATACTGGCAGGTTCATCCTGTATTCGACACACTTTCTTCCGAAACCTTCCAATCAGACGATGTGTCTGATTAAAATGTATTCGTCATAAAATGGATTGTTTTCGGGGTCTGGATCCGTCACGATCACGTGCGGCCTTGATCGTGTTTGGTCGTAAAGGGCAATGGAAAAATCGGACCATTCGCTGTTTGCCTCATTGTCGTTGACGGTACGCCTTTACATGTAATGATTGAACGGTTTTTACATTGTATGTTTTCTTACACGCAGCAGGTCTTTTGTGTATCATCCTTTCGCTGCCGGTTTACTAAGGGCTCCAAAGGCCATAGGGGCAGCAGGTAGTGAAAGCGATTTGGCACATCATTCATCCATCAAAACCAGTCAGTTCATACCGGTAGGGGTTGGCAGTGAAAAAAGGACATGTCAGGATAATCCATCCCGGGCCCAGGTTCCCCTATCCCACAAAAAAGCCCTCCACACCGGTATGGATCAAACGGACTGGAACTGGTACCCGCGGCCGTCGTAAATCTGGTCGGACACTAAGGTAGGGCAAGGCAGAGCAGCGCCATAAATTCAGTTCGCTAACGCGAATTCTAACCGCGCAACGGCATCGATACACGCAGTCGTCAATTTTCCAATGGAAATTGGCGAGTGGTGGCTGGCACGGACGTAAAAGAAAACCGCATATTGAACACCGGGCACGGCGTGTGTTTCGGTTTCGTCGCCCAGTCATTGTGTACACGAAAATCGTAAAAAAAAAACCCTCACAGAGAACCAAGGGATAGAGGAGCCACAAAAAATGGCAAGCACAATTCGATGCAAACAGACTGCTCGTGTGGAGTCGTGGCGTATCGATCAAATGTTTTTTGGTGCCGTTTTGCCGGTGGTTTATCTCCGTGAGATTCGAAGCTCAAGGATGACCGGCAGCAATAGCTTTATTGCTGTTGGTTTGGTACCCCTGTCTGATGCGAACCGTTACAGACGATTAATAGTTTTATAAGACACATGGAAGTCGGTATAAGCTGCTAGCAATTGTTTTGAATACTGAAATCTAGGTCATTGAGGTTCATAGTACAAGACTTGTTACTAAGAATAATCGAACATTTGCCCTGTCTAAACAATTCAGGTCATATTGTCCTGCTCCAAGTCGACTTAACTCTAGAGATAATAACTAAACAGACTTCTCGTGTGTCGACTAAACTCTAAATTTCAATAATAACAAAAACTCTACATAAACTCAATTCTCATGAAATATAAAAGCAATATTGTCGCGAATCAAAATAAAATATTTTAGCCTGAAATTAGCATCTAAACTATTTTTTATTCCGTGTTTTGTCTTTCTAACTCAAAAACAACGTGTTCCTACTTCACTACCGCTATCGTATCACATTTTGCGCATTTTCCTTCTGGGGACCAAAAAACGGACGTCTCGTCGAAGGGAAGCTTCCCGGTGGCTCGATTGACCGTACGTTTTGTTTTTGCCCTTCAACGATAAAGGCAAGCATCATCCGCAGCTTAGTAGCCCGTTCGGGGCCAGCGGGGTAACCGGAAGATGTTGGCCAGCAATCACCAGTTGTCCTGCGGCAGTCGGTACGTCCAGTTGTCGCTCCGCACGACCGTAATGACCGGACCGTAGTAGGGAATGATGTATGCGGAACCGTCGGCAGGTCCGACCACCTGCGTTGCGATCAGTATCACGTCCACCAGCTGCCCGAGAAACATGAAACCGAGCGTGCAGAACTTCAGCAGCCCAAGCGCCGGATAGCCCAGGTAGAACCGATCCGCACCGAACATGCCGAGAAACACGGAGAGCAGGAGAGCAGTATCGAAGTGGTAGCCGTTGCTGGAACGAAACTCCAATGGTTAGACAGTCGACAAATGGCACAGGACTGCCGTCGATTGTTACTCACGTCCACTTGCACGGCATCTCCCGCGTGAAGCTGGTGTTTTTCGTCTCACTACAGACGATACCGTCCACGGCGATGCACCAGACGCGTGCCCTGTTTTCCGGCGTGCATCCACGCAGTTGCTGCGTTTTAGGATCTATTTGGCGGAGGGACGGGTCGGGACAGATGTACTGACCCATTCGCAGGCTGTTGCAATCGATTTCCACCTCCGAGGAGATCGGTATCAGCAGCACCAGCATTAGCACGGCTATCGTTGGCGCGATGAGATGCGGTGTTCGGAGTAAACTTTGCATTGCTTTGAGGAACGTGCTCGAAACCGAATGATTCTTATTTTCAACCTATTTTGGCGGTCGGAAAACGCGAAGGATAACCACTAGAAACTAAAAACAGCTGAACAGCGGTACTCGTTTGTTATTGTTTACATTGGAAATGTTTGACGTTCGGCAAGATGTAGCCGCTGGTGAAGGTGTGTCAGATTTCAATTTGCTGTGTGTTGCAAACGGTCGCGTGGATGACGCTAGTGAAATGAGTACGAGTTCGAATATAGCATCATTTTATACTTATGGACAAATACATCATATACCAAATAATATCTCATATGTGTGCTTAACATAACAATGGTCTCGTCTTTACTCCATCGCTTCCGTCCCGTTCCGACTCGTTTCCTTTTTCGCGATGCGTCATCATCTCCTGAATGCGTTCGAACGATTTACCCTTCGTTTCCGGTATCACGAAGTAAATTAGCACACCCGTCACGGCCGTGCAGCCGGTGAAGATCCAGAACGAAACGTACGTCCCGGCACCGTCCGAGATCACCTGGAACAGTTTGACCACCGAGAACACAACCGCCGACGTGATCACCGCGAACACGGCATTCGCGGCTGCCTTTATGTGCTTCGGGAACACCTCGCCCAGAATGGCGAACGGTACGGTGGCCAGCCCGATGGCGAACGACACGATAAAGAACAGCACGCCCACGAACGGAATCCACCCGTGCGCTGCACCCGGCTCAGGCGAGAGTATGTCATCGGTGGTTTCGTCGAGCGTAAAGTACACGGCACACGTGGCCAGTCCAACGAGGGACCCCGCAGTCGAGACAAGCAGAAGCGGCCGACGTCCAGCACGATCGACGAGGAAGGTAGGCAGCATGACGGATGCCAGTTGCACCAGAGCGAGTATGATCGATAACTCCGCCGCCGTTAGAGGCAATGCCAGCCGGGAGAAGATCGTCTGAGAATAGCCAAGAATGGCGTTGATGCCCGTCAACTGCATGCCGAGTGAGAGCAGCAGGATGATCACGAGACTCTTCTTGTTTGTGGAAGTCATTAGCAGTTGCCTTAGTGGATTGCCTTTCCGTTTGCTATCGAGCACGAGCTTTTCCATTCGTGCCAATTCCTCGTCGATTGCGTTGCTACGACGCAACCACCGGAGACTCGCTGCAGCTGCCTGCTTGTTTCCTCGCGCCAGCAACGAGTAGGGAGTCTCTGGCATCCAGAAGAAAAGCGCAACAAAGCACATCGGAAGGGCTAGTGAAATCCAGGCCAGCGCACGGAATCCGACGTACGGTCCAACGGAGTATTCGAACAGAAAAGCCAGTTTCGCCATCACGGTCACAAGCACTCCAGTGGATCCTCGCACAGCGTCGGAAGAAATCTCGCCCAGATAGATCGGAGTCACTGAGTACGCCAGTCCGTATCCAATGCCGTGCAGTAACCGGGCAGTGTAAAGCATGCCGATGGACTGTGCAAAACCAATGAACAGCCATCCGGCCACTAGCGGAATCGCACTGAAAAGTAACACCGGACGTCTGCCGTAACGATCGACGAACATCCCACAAATGATCGGTCCAAAAAGAGAACCGATCGACAGTAGCGACACTATCCACGATCCTTCATCGGGTGTTATGGGAATGGGTGATCCGGGACCTCGAAGGACAGGCAGTGCCGGTGAAGACCACCCAGCGCAGGCGACCGACGCTACGAGTGATGATGTTGCTGTGCATGGTAAAGAGCGAATAGCTATACTCCAAAGCAAAGGACCACTTTACCACGTAACCTACCAGCCAACGCAGCAACGTACTCATTGCGGTACTGTCCACGTCCACGAGTCTTCACCACCGGATCCGACATTGTCCTCCGCACAAACGTGTATCTAACTGACCACGGACGACTAGGGAATGAGTTTCGGTGTTTCAGCAGACAACAGGTCCCGGTATCGACCGGCGGCATAATCAGAGAGTCATTACCGAACAACCGCTGTTTATGATGCACCCGACTGACTGTGCGAGAGGGTTCTCGGGTGGCGTGAATGCCGCGTTTATGTGATCCATCATAAAAGCACGATTTTTAACGAGGTTTGAATGCGAGTATCCAGGCCTTGCGCTTGTCAGATTATCATGGCGGCCTACAAATGGCGCTTGCATTCTTCTTTGGTAGTCACATACACCTTTTTCGACCCTTGATAAGAGCGTGTAGTACGTTGGAGAGTGCTGTGACTGCCCGTGCGTTAGTTTGATGGTTAAAAAGCTCCCAAAACATGTAAAAAGGCATTGCATAGAAGATTCAATAGCTTTGTTGAATGAAACGTTCCACATAAACACTTGGACATTGCGATCTTCGACGTCCTAGTGTCTCCAAACATCCGGAATGTCTAGTTCGTTCCGATTGTGGTGAAACACATTGTAGTTTACCAAGAACTGAACGTGCCAATAACCTCAACTGAACTCTTCGGGGATGGTTTCGAGTGCAGACGAACATGGAGCCTTCACTTTATTGTCGCAGTGGCAACCAAAGATTGTTGTAATTTGCTTCGCAAACCAGTTCCCAAGCAAAGTGTGCTTGGGTTATCTGTTTCCCCATCCGCACGCTCAAAAGTTCATCTCGAAATCTGATAGCACGTTTTATATCACGCACGGTATCTTCGTGACGCCTTGTATGAACTTATGGCTGGCAATAACAATAGACAATGACTGCACTGTCGCGATCCAAGATATTATGCCGAAATGATACGCGGAACGCTCAACTTGTCCAAGACTAACCCATCCCTCGTTGGTATAGGTAATGTAACGGGCTACAGCAGGATAACCGCTAATTCTTTGTTTCATTTTGTAATAGTTGTTGAACGCCTTCCAAATGGATCATCTAAATAATAGACTTCAATGCGAGTTTCCTAGATTAGGATATCAGAGATCAATCTCATCAAGTTCTCATAATATCTGTAGACATTGTAAACGCCACACCCCAATGACCCCAATCAAGACATCCTTGGCATTATTGACCTTTCCCAATCTGAATTGGCTGCCTGATAGCTAACTCCTCTCGATTGGTGGATCATTTCGTCACCAATGACTGCTTTGAATGACGGCTTATCGACCAACCCCCAACATGAGCGTTTTATAGCCACTGCTTGTCCACAATGCTAAATGATTCCGGACCGATAACAGCGAGACGATGTTGGCGATTCAGGATTAAAAAAAAAAACATTCGATAAACCAACATCAACAAACCATGCTCCCCTGCGATGGATAGTGTCTGCTTGTTGGTCACTTCGACGTCATGATGATAGTCGGAGGCGCGTGTCTCCCAAAAGCAACCAATACCGCTCGGCTTATCGATTTCTTCATTCCGATGTCTCGGAGCACCCCTTATCCGGAAGATATGAGAAAACGGAGAAGCCGGTTGGTACACATCTGCCACTGACAGTATATTGCCATATCGCGCACTTCTTCGTGCCCCTTCGCAAACCTCGTTGAGCGGGCGAGGTAGTAATCGATCACTATTCAGTCGTCTAATCGGACAGAGCATCAATCCGCTTTATTGGTCTGGCGGGCGAACAACTCGGCAATGAACCTACGGATGGTCAGTTTGCAATCATCCGTAATTGCTGCCGGACGGGAAGAGCGTGTTGTCCTTCGTCAGTATCTAGTGTTTTTGTGGTCCGTGTAGTAATAATCTCAGCGCGGGCTATCCAGGATGGGGATTTGGGACAATGTGAAAGACTTTCGCAAGTACTCCAATCAGTACCTGGCTGCTTTTACGGGTAAGAGCTCGGCAAAGGGCATGCGAGCTAGGTACATCCTCGCTTAAGGTCGTTGCCGAAAATTCCTTGCATAATGATGCCACCAGCTGAACGCCGCTATCTTATCGGACGAGCCTATTACCTTATTGTGAATTAAGGCGCGTGTTTATCAATAGGCAATAGACGGAACCGTCGTGTCCCGTAGACGGCAGAGCCAGGGAATGACTGGGCGTATAGCGCGCACCGGAGGATTGCATTGTTTGCTTTACATCCAAACACAGGTACTCTGCTGATGCTATCGGTGGCTGCATCGTACGGATGGACGTCACCGACGCTACCGCTGCTGCTCGGCGATGACTCACCGCTGCCAATAACGGCGGACGAGAGCTCCTGGATCGTGTCGATCCTGGTGCTGACATCGATCGCCGGACCGGTAGCGTCCGCCTGGCTGATCGATGGCTTCGGTCGCAAAATTGCGCTCCTGATCGCCGTCATTCCCAGCATCGTCGGCTGGATTCTGATCGGCGTCGGTGACTCGGTGACGGTGGTCTTCATTTCGCGCGCGCTCAGTGGTATCTCGTACGGAATGGCGTACTCGTCGATGCCACTGTACCTCGGCGAGATTGCGTCCGACCAGATACGCGGCTCCATCGGGACGCTGCTGACGGTCATGGCCAAAACGGGCATCCTGCTGGAGTACGTGATCGGTCCGTACGTAGGCTACCGGACGCTGGCCTGGATTTCGGTTTCGTTTCCCGTCGTGTTCTTCGTCCTGTTCATGTGGCTGCCCGAGTCACCGTACTATCTGCTGGCGAAGCAACGGACCGAGCAGGCGGAGAAGAACCTTCGATGGCTGCGCCGGACGAGTGACGTGCAGGAAGAGCTGAAAATGATGCAGATGGCGGTGGAACGATCGAAGCAAAACCGTGGCACGTTCCGGGATCTTCTGAACCGCGGCAATCGACGCAGTTTGATCATCATTCTTGGACTGGGTGCATTGCAGCAGCTGTGCGGTAGCCAGGCGGTGATAGCCTACTCGCAGCAGATCTTCGACCAGGTGGACACGGGCCTAAAGGCACACGAGTCGTCCATCATAATGGCCGTCATTCAGCTCGTGACGGCTGCCCTCTCTTCCTCGATCGTCGACCGTGTCGGGCGGCGCCCGCTGCTACTCATCTCCACCATCGGCTGTGCCGTCGGTACGTTCATCGTCGGGCTGTACTTCTTCCTGCTGCAGCAGGAGGTTGATTTGGACGGCATCGGATGGATCCCGCTGGCCGTGATCATGATCTACATCGTGTTTTACACCGTCGGCTTAGCGACGGTTCCGTTCGCAATTCTTGGCGAAATCTTCCCCTCCAACGTAAAGGCTGTTGCGGCCGCCATCTACACGATGTTTGCCGGGTCGGTTGGATTCGGGGTGTCCAAGTTGTACCAGCTCATCTCGGACGAGGCCGGAACGTACTTGTCGTTCTGGATCTTTGCCGCGTGCTCGACCGCCTTCGTCGTGTTTGTGTTCGCGCTCGTCCCAGAAACGAAGGGCAAACCGCTGGACCAGATTCTGGTCGAAATGCACACGTCCACCAGCCGAAGTCTCAAGTGTTGCTGTCGGTCCAATGCGAAAGAGGATCTCCAGCATTCTGCTTAGGGATAAGTCAATGTAGCTAAGATACTATTTTATGTGTTCAATAAAAAGTTTGAGTATAAAATAAGATTAAAATATCATAGTTGCCTTTAACATTGTCTAGCAACTCAAGCAAGTTTCACAAACTCCTGTAGTGCCTTGTGGTGGAGAAGAAGAAAGATTGTATGCGTTCGTACCCTGCTTTGAGTGAAGCTGAGCAAGCGAACCATCGGTCTATGTAGAAGTTTTATAATAAGAAAAATGAATTCTCGTCGCACTTTTTTCGGACCCTTAACCAGAAGGAGTACAGTTTTGGTAATTCTTTATTCTTCAACCCATGCCCAACTAGCCCTTCCTCGGCATATCGTTTCGACGATCGAGCACATCCAAGGCAGTACTTTTATCGAATATTGTTAGACCTACCTCCTCAAGGGCACGAGCTAGACCCGTCTCATCCGCTTCCGACATCAACGTTTCCCTTAGCAGCATGGCCGATCCGAGCGGCAAAGTAAGCAGTATGCAGGCATCATTAATCCTGGTGGTGAAATGGATAGCGTATGTCACTTGAAGGGTTTCTTTTCACCAGCCTTATCCCTCACTTACCGTTTGAACAGCAAACTAGTCTTATTCGTGTACTGACTAAACAGCCCGAACAGATTGCGCGTCATATCGTAGTGGAACTGTTGCGCACCACCGGCCGAGAACTTCGTGTTCATCACCATGCTTGCGAGCATCCACTGATCGAGCTCGGTCACGATCATGCGCACCACCACCATGAACACGTTCGTCGACAGTTCCTGCTCCATGTCGTGCACATGGTTCACCGTCGTCTGGAACATCTCACTTGCCGTGGCCGACACCATCAGCGTTTCCTTCGCGTCGTGCAAATTCAACGCCGGCCACTGATCGTACCGGTACGGGCGCGACCGGGCCGTAATCTCGTGCACAATCCACGTCACCAGCTCCTCCACCAGCTTCTGGTGGCAGTAGTTGAGCTCCGCGATCGTACGGTCGAACACGGAACTGATCTCATCCGCATCTGGCCCGTATAGAGCCGCATGGAGATGCAAGTAGTGCACATTTTCGCCCCACTCGCCCAACACCGACGTGAGGTAGTTGAGCGCGTTCAGGATCTTGGTCGGGTTGACACCGTCGTTGTACAGCTGCAACAGCCGGCAGCGGAAGTTGTCGATCAGCTCGAGCTGCAGTTCAAGGAACTGCAGCTGTTGGCTGGGTTGCGGCAGGCAGCAGTATCGCTCCTTGATCGCGTCCAGCAGCCGTATGAACTGGTCGGCACATTTGGGAATTTTCAGCTCATCCAAGTTGGCCGGATCGAGCAGCTCGAACGGATCGTCCGTGTTGAGCATCGCATCCATCTTGTCCGTGGTGACTGCAACGAATCGAGCATATTAGTAAGGTTCAAGAGATGCTTTCGTTTTAGAGCTCAAGAATGTGCACTGTACCTACATTTCTTTTCGATTGCCATCCACTTGAGGAAATAGACGGGCTGCACCAACACTGACACTACACTCGGATAGCTGTTCGGATAGCCGAGCATAGTTTTAAGATCCTGTTCAAACGGTAACACCTCGTCGATGAGATGCGCAAACAGAGCCTCGTCCAGAACGATCTGCTCAATGTCCACGATCAACTTCTCTATTGCCAGCTGTACCAACCCGCGAACAAATTCAAGCTACAAAGAAAGCGTTCAGAAGCGATTATCCCGTGCATTACAAGGACGAACCGCTGTCAGCTTACCCTCACGCTGCTATTCGCGATGCCAGCCCGCAACGCCGGTGACTGAAAATGCTGTCCCACAAAGATGTGGTTTTCCTTCGCCCACGTCAGCACCTGCGTCAGGTACCACTCGGGCCGATCGAGCCGATTCGTTTGTTTGTTGCCGGTGAAATGGAACTGGAAGCGTAACCGGAACGGCTTCACGAACAACTCGACCGGTGTCGCGTAGTGCGGACAGATGATGCACGGTGTCAGCTTTACGCTCAGCAGCTCCTGGTCGCCCGGGAGCCGTACCAGAAAAAGATATTCCGCCAACATCACGAGCTTGTTGATGTGATCCTTCGAGGGGTTGAACTGTTCGAGGGTTTGGTTCAGGTTCGGCCACTTGATCGTCCGCAGCAGGGCATCGAACTCGGCGGAATATTTCGCCGTCAGCACGTCGTGCCAGTGGAACGCGGTTTTGCGTGCGTACATCTTCAGATGCGGCGCTTCGATGCCATCGATTCGGTCGAGTATGCTGTTCGGACCGGTTAGCGCCACGTACAGGGCGATTGGTTTACCGTCGTCCTTGCCGCCGATGGACGTGTCCAGCTCTTGGCTGATGTTTTCGATGTCCTTCACTAGTGCCAGGTAGTCCCGGACAGTTTGCAGCTCACGGATCTGCTTCATCCTGTCACCCACCGCCTTCATCAGCTGACGGTACTGCTCGAGCCGTTCGCTTATTTTGTCCTCAAAATCATCCACACTGGCTGCCTTCTCGTCGAGCTCTACTAACCTGTTTCTGCTCGTTTCGATCATGCTTTTCACGCTTGGAATGCATCCGACATCGGTTACAGTGATCTAGAAGATACAGAAAACAGTAGTAAGTGTACGAAATTCAATTTTCCGGGTTATTTCAAGCTCACCTTATCCCGCAAATCCTCCAACTCGGACCGATAATACTTTGCCAAATCGGCACATTTGTGTATGTTTTTAAGATCCGCTCCCAGCTCCTGATTGAATCGGGCAATTAGCCGCTCGTCTACGGCGCTTCTGTCTTCAGACATCGCGAGTTATGTGGTTCGAAACACTGTATGGATATTTTACAAGAGCTTACAAGTAATATTTACAACAAGGAACGATTTTTGAAACACATCATCAACTAATCTTGTAGACATATGATTTTGACGTTTGTCTGCCGATGCAGGGTTGGCGATTTGAAATTATGAATTAACCCTTCGGAAATTGATTTGTCGACAAACAAAACAAAAAGTCCAAACTAATGCTATAATTTCTCACAACAAATTTAATGCCCAGTTTTGCAGTTGTAGCAGTAGAGAGCGAGTTTATAAGCATGAGTTGAGAAGCTGACAGATCACGTCAGATCTGTCAGCTAACAACGGGCATTACATTGACGGATACGGCACAGAACGGAGCGTCGGAAACGGAATTCAACGGAAAAGTGTACCACGGTGAAAATGAAATAAAATTCGCTTAAACAGTCAAATTTTATTTCTGTTTGTTCTTTTACGTATAAATGCTACATTGTGAGTTTAATTTTCCTTCTCGGCTTTCCTCGACTTAAGTGACAAATGAATTGGAACGGAATTCGCTCATCAAACGAACGACTGTTGCTAAACTGCTATACTATTGTTTTAAATAAGTAAACTAAAATGATCTATTCTCGATACCCGAACACACTCCTCCCACTGGTTTGGTCGCACCTGCTCCCTACTGCTACAATAAAAGGTACTCGGTCAGTTTCTAACTCCATTACACAACCAGCGCGGACTTGCAAAAGCTTGAGCACGTTTCCAGTCTATAAAGCGAATAAAAAGAACTGCTCGTTTAGCCCTAAACAGAATCACTAAAAGAAGAAAAAAAAATCAGATTGCTCCTTGCATTAATGCCCCTATCGCGCCTTGTGCTTCACGGGAGACTTCTTGTTGCTAACGTTTTTGGAGTTTTCCTTCTCGTCCGAGCTGGATTCGATCGCTATCACGCTGTTGCTCTCGCCACTGTCCGATGCCGAGTCCTCGCTGTCCTCCGCCGCGGGTGCCGTTTCCTTTTCGTCGTCATCCAATATTTCCACCACGTCGTCGTCGTCGTTGTCCTGCTCGCCGTCCGAATCCTCTTCGCCCTCGCTCTCGGTATCGTCATCCGAGTTCGGTTTCTTCTCCATCATCGCTTTGTACTCCTTGACGGAGATCTTTTTCGGCAGGATCTGCTGCAGAAACTCCAGATTATCTTCTTTTTCGACGAACCGGGCCAGAGCTTTGTAGTCCAGCGTTTTTCTACCCTCCCGGTGTGCTCCCTTCGCCATGTGTTCGATGAACATTTCCTACGGGCAGATACGAAAAGGAACAGGGATGAAGATTTCCGTAACATGCTCCCGAAAGTGGCAATGATCTTCGGAGCTATGCTACGTACAGCAGCACGACACATTAGAAACAGTGCATCTGCATTGATAATTCCCATGTCGGGTGATGTCTTCATGACGGTCCGTATTCTGGACATAGGCAACTGCGTTAACCGATCTCCGTCCATGATTGTTTTGATAAAGAATTAACTTTAAATTAGTAAATTACACGCGAAAAAGTAAACCGTGCGCGCGAACCGACGCTTTTTCTTTTGTTGTCACGTTACTGACGCGTAAACAAATGGATTTGTTCAATAACAAACGAACTGTCATCGCTCGGCACCTGCCAAGCGGTACACTGTAAAATGGAATAGGATTGATGAACATAATCATTTGATCGTACCGTTTATTTTAACATTTTTTCACAGTTTCTCGTTAGTCCATTTCTCAATATGTTAACGCAAACAGCTTCGTTATTTGTATATATATTCGCATTTTATTCATCACTGCTCGAATCGCTGCTATTCTCTATCCTCAAAGTTCAACCAGATGCCTGTTTTCGGTGACAACAGAAAGCTACTTCTAGCGAATTCCAGCGGAAGCTCCTGCTTCGCGGACAACTTCACGCGGTACTTGTTCAATACCGTGGCCATTCCAATTTTGCTCTGATGTAGTGCGAATTTCATCCCTGAAATGTGTGTGAGAGGAAAAAGAACCTGTTAAATCAACTGCAGCAAGCCACGCTAAAAGTTGACGATTCACGTACCCAAACATAATCGAGGTCCTTCTCCAAAACCAAGGAATGCGTGCCTAGGGCGCGACTGACGATTTTCCTCCGAGAATCGTTCCGGATCGAATACGTATGGTTTGGGATAGATTTCCGGATCGTTGTGGATTGCGTACACCGGAATAACCACGGACGTGCCACGCCGCAGTGTCACCCGCTTCGTGTCGTTCGGGAACTGAGGCGGCAGCTCGAAATCTTTCGTGCAAATGCGGGGCAGGGTGAACACAGGCGTATGCAAACGGAGCGTTTCCATCATGGTCGCCTCCATGTAGACCAGCTTATGCAGAGCGGCTTCCGTGAGCTGTCCATCGGATTCCTTCAAAACATCGCGCAGTTCCTTCACGACACGATCCTGGATGGATGGATTCGCAGCAAGCTGGAAAGAGGAACGCATTGTGTAAGGTGAAACTATCGCAACAACATTTCCTGTCCAAACGGAGAACCAAACCTCGAACAGCATGTAGCTCATCATGGTGCTGGAGGTCTCGAAACCCTCCGAAAGAAACGTAACCGAATGGCCCGCGAGATGGTTTATGTTTACTTCGACCGTTCCATTCTCGGACAGATTGTCGTACATGGCCTGGAACATATCTTGCCGTTTGGTGTGCTTCCGCTGCCGCATGGTTTCATTAACCATGTTTCTAAACCATTGATCAACGTAGCCAGGCACGAAGCTAGAATGTATAAGTGGTGGAATAGAATGAAACTAGAAGCAGTAACCAACCACTCGACACACTTACGGTACGCGGAGCAGCTTTGCTAATCCCGGTGCAAACAGTGCCAACTGTGATCGGATCGCTGTCATCCATGTAGGAGCAAACAGTGCATTTCCCATGCGCACGAACTCTGCATCCGGATTCGTGAACGATTCCGCATCGATACCGAAGGCAATGCTGGCCACCACGTCCACCGTGTACTTGGCACAGATCTGGGAGGGAAAAGGAAAACACGCACAATCAGCAAACTCCCTAACACACTCGGAAAGAAGCGCCGATACTTACATCCTTTCCCTCGAAATGCGCATCGAGCTTACGGGAGCGCTCGATATACTTCACAAAACCATCGGCCACTTGCTGCACCAGCGGGAACGTGGCACGGATGCGGTTCATCGTGAACACCGACGTCATCTGCGTGCGCCGTTCCTTCCAGCGCTCGCCGGACTGCACGAACGGATTGTACGCGACCAGCGGATCGATCGTCTCGTCGATGTGGAAGTCATTTTGGTTGAACGAGGAGAAGCTGCTCGTCAGAACCTCACGCACCAGCTCCAGATCGCGCACGACCACGCCCGGCCGGTTCGAGATCTTGTAGTACCCAACCCAGCTGGCCTGCGGGAACGAACGGTAGATCTCCTCGAAGATTTCACCAAAGTGCTTCTGACCGGTAAGCTGCTCCAGCAGGTTACCGAAGATGGGCAGCGGCTTCGGGCCGGCCACGTTGCCCATGCGCGTCCAGTAGCTACAGCTCCATTTGAAGTACAGACACACGGCCAGCACGGTAAGCGCAACGCACAGGCCGAACATGTTCACAACACCGGGGGTGAGACTTGATGCGCGCACGACTCGACCGAGCGCACGCCAGACAGTCAACTGACTAAATTAGGTGTTCCAACGCGCGGAATATACGTTGCCTCTGGATGGTTGATATCAATTGGACGAAATTGATTATGCTGAAGAAGAAAAAAACCACACACAGGGCGCTCTTATCACAACGAAGCACTATGTACGGCGGTTATGTGTTGTTGTTGTTTCATCCCCTAAATTCTACACCCCTCTAAGTCACCCTTGCATTATGCTTCCTCAACTGTCATCGACAGCACGATCGCTTGCTCTGATGCAGGCTGCTATATGGTTCTAGGGGGAAAAAAGAACGCAAAAGAACACGCGTGCGCACGTCCTCCGGAGCGCGGAGTAATAGCTGAGAATGATGATGCATTCGCATTATCTCCTTATGTAAAGTAGGCGCCACTCAAAACGAGAGAAAACGCACGACCTGGCTAGTTGCAAATATTTCGATTGAAATCATTTCCAATGTGTGCTGCTGACACTGGACATAAATTTGGAGATCATAACGTCCCCCTAAATTGATCGTTTGTACTCCCCGGCCGAAGGTCACCATCATATGCATACGCCGGCTGTGTCTGAAAACGTACCCCATACATGATATGTAATCGTTTCTGTTTCGTTCTTATAGGTTGTTCTCTCCATCAGAGCTTATCTTATCGGACTATCTCGTAAGACGGAGGACGGCACCAACCGCAAATAATTAAGACGGGGACTTCTCGCGTTCTCACACACAAAAGCCTGGGCCTGAGCACTTCTCTGCGGTGGGCGCGGACGCTGGCAATAAATTGCGCTCTCGCTACTATTGCATCACTGCCAACAATGGCTGCCGTGGACGACGACGGTGCGCTCCGCACGAAGCTGAAACGCATCTACAACAACCCTCCCACCGGGACCGACGCGCCCGTCGTGTCGTACTCGATCGAAGTAGCCGCCAAAGATGACTTCGACATCGAACGGCTGAGGAGCCTGGCCCCGCAACCCATCTTCTGCTCGCTGCCCTGGATCTCGGACGACAACCTGCGCTACGCCGACGACTTCCTGCGGTCGCCGACGCTTCGGCTGGCGGGCGAATTAAGGCGGTCCCGGTACACCGTCGTCAGCCACGTTTCGTGCTACAACATAACCGAGCATCAGATCGACAAGCTGTTCACCACCGCCGACATCCGGAACGTGTTCGTCATCCGCGGCGATACGGTCAATCCGGCGCAGACGTTCCAAAATTCCGCCGGTCTGGTGGCGTACCTGCGGAAGCGAGAACAGTCCGAGAACCGGCAGCTCACGGTCGGTGTCGGTGGCTACCCGTACGGTCACCATCAGTCGCCGACGGAGGCGGATGAGTTGCGCTATCTGCGCGAGAAGATTGACCATGGGGTCGATTTTTTGCTCACGCAAACACTGTACGACGCAGGATCGTTCTTTCGCTATCGGGATCGGTGCCGGAGCGCCGGGATCAGTGTGCCGGTCGTGCCGGGCATTTATGTGCCCCACTCCTACCGGCATCTGCAGGCGATGCTGGCCATTACGCGCATCGAGCTGGACCCGGCCGTGCGTGCCGCGTTCGAGGCCCACGCCGACGATGAACCGGAGCAGTTCGAGGCGTTTGCGGTCGAGTACTTTGTTGGGGTGGTGCGCGAGCTGCTGGAACCGAACGTCGCGCGTTCGAGCGACCCGGTGCGGTGGGTGCACTTCTTCACCTTCAACAAGTTTGGCCTGCTCGAGAAGGTGCTCCAACAGCTGGGAGACTACTTCCGGTAGAGGCCGTTTCTGGTTAAAATATAGGTGCCAAATAAAACTGTTGTTTGTTTGCGATTTGTAATACATTTTGTGATATGGTACTTCAACGCCATGGTTCCTTCCGGCATCACTCTATTTGCTGGGTAGTTTCTTTATTCATTCCATAGATTTTTTGTTTCTCTTTGCTCGTACAAATAAGATGACGGGTTGGATGGGTTTCTCGTAGCCTGGGGTCGCTACAATTCACACACGCATTCTCCTTCACGAGCACCTGTGCACATACACACGGGGATTTCTGCTGCTCGCGCAGATAATAATAATGCCCTCCGCGGCTGTCGGTGTAGTACAAATTTCAACATAATCGCTCGTTTCGCACCTTCCTGCTTCCCGCTAATTTACGTGCTTTTATCTCGAAACGATAGAATTTTGTGTTTTTTCTGTTCTCTTTAAGGACAACGGTTCCGTTTCCGTAGAACAAAAGGATAGTGCAATATGGTTTTAGCATGCTTACGATTTGTTTTGTGTTTTGTTTTTTTTTTCGTTCTGCACGTACTGGGAAGTTATACAAATATTCGATAGACCATCGCCAAGGTAGTTGACTCATCGATATATTAAATAGAGTTTTTGTTTTCGCTTGTTTTAGATAGGCATGAATCTCGCTCATTCTTCTCATTTTCTTATGATGTCTTGCATTCATTTTGATCTATTAAAATTTTCAAAAACTGTTTAACGATTTTCTTTTCGATATTCTTAAAATAATGCTGCCTTTGAAGTGTTTTCTTTTTGTTTTGTTGCTTCTTTTTCTAGTACCATTTCATAATTTCAAACGGGTGTAAACGATAGATGTTTCCTTTCTGCTTTGTTTCAAAAGTTAACATACTGTTGTTTCTGTCACTTTTGTTTGTGTTTTAGCAAGTGTAGTGTGTGAAAATTGCAAGTGTAGTGTTCACAATTTTCCTTCTAATTGAGGGTGTTTCAAACAGTATCGGTTAAAACTGGATTTGCATTGACAGTAAGCGTCGTCCTTCTCATCATAGTAACCACCGATCTTCCGGTGACTCTCTTAGCAACCACCCGATTGGGCGGTGCGTGTATTTAGGAGTCCGAAAATGGTTCATTGGATGTTTCGAATCATCGTTTATCGATCGTTCTTGGTTGGAAAGCCCTTCTTCCGGAGAGAATTTGCAGCTGGGACAAACGGTTCGGTTCAAACAAATCCAAATAGACACAGAACAAAAAAATGCGAAAGATGTCGTACAATAAAGGGGTCTGATCTGAAGAATAGCAGCGACGCCATTGCCACGGGCATATTCTTCTTCTTCTCCTTTTTTGGCACAACAACCTCAGGTAGGTCTAGGCCTGCCATTTCTGGCTTTCAGTCAGTCCTGCATTCAAGGGGACCCTCCAGTTGGACCATACGACCACCCCATCTGGTCGCACGAACATTGACGTTCGCAAATGCAATAAATAGGAGTATAATAAATGAGCAATTTCAATGGATGGTGTAAAGCTGCACCAGATTCGCTTGTTGTGAACGGTAAGTCAGTGAGTTTTCGCTGCAGTTCTAATATACACATTCGGGCTGTGCTAGTTGAAATTGGCTTTCGCGGCCCGCAAGAACGATCAATAAACCTCTGCTTTCCTCTCCGCAGGATCCCAAACCCCTGATCGTTCCTCATGCCAACATTAATTACCATATGCCTAATGGGAGTTTTTTTCTTCCTTAATTGTGATGCTTTTCAATATCCTAGCGCGAAGGGCCGTAACGTTTGGGTGCGCCACAATGCTCAACAGCACCCAAATACGAACTTAAATAAAATGTTTGTGTGTGTTTCCGTTTCCGTCACTCTCACCGCTTCGCATACGGGAAAGAATGTATTTTTCTTTTGTATCGTGGTGGAAAATGTTACTCTGCTCATAGGAAGTATGTTCTATTGTATTTCTGGTTGTTTGGTGCACAGGTAAATCAAATAGCCATTTCTATTTTGGTGTGTATCTTTTTACGATTACAAGAAATATGCTCCGGTGAATCATTACGATTGAGATTGACAATACTATTGTTTAAATATGGTAAATGGAAAAGTGTAATCGATATCTCTATCCCGGCCGCGGAAGAAAGCGACCCGGGGTGGTACTGTCGGTTGTGTGAGTAGTGAAAAAATACATTATTTCTTACACAGTTAGATACAGTTGCATACGAACACTAGCAGAAACACACTTAAGTTTATGTGGTGTTGTGTACACGGGGTCCGACGAGTCCACGGCTTCGACTGGGACAAGAGCTTGCTGCATTTCGAAAAGGTCCTGGCGCAATCCTTTCGCGTGCAAAAACGCTTCATCCCAGGAAGTTGGCGTACACTTTCGGCCCAACCCCAGTGCGCTACACCACCGCGATACGCGCAAAACGCGTCAGAATCTAGTAAAATCTCGATCACGCCCTCTCTCATCAACGTTCCCGCCAGATGGCGCACTCATAATTTGTTCGGGATTTTACTGCATTCATCTACGTTGCCATGGCAACGGTGCGACACACGTGCCGTGCAGCGGGGCACGCAACTTAACTGCCCGGCGCGTGTCAAACCGTGCCGGCGCGTTATACATTGAAAAGCAGAATGATGAAGGTTATCAAACGAATTACACAAACTACGAAATACTACCTACTCTACGCCATATCAAGTGCACGGGAGAGCACGCAGGGCTAGGGAGAGATATATCGCAAGCAATAATCATTGACCCGCCGTCTAGGAGAACGATGTCTGCTTCGTGCTCGGTTGATCGAAACAGGAACTTTCCACCCTTCGGTACCTAGTCAGCGATCAAAAAAAAAAACAGGTGCTTGACGCACGCTTACGTTTGCTGCTGCTGCCACCAACCCTTAACCCGGCCAAGCGCCGGCTATCGCCCGGACTCGTTTGCCGTTAAATTATTAATGAAAATGCTATCGCTACGCAATGACTCCTTATTATTCAAGAACCTTCATGCACATCTTAACTTTTCACTATCTCGCTTCGCTGTCGTTGTTTTTGCCTCATTCGTTCAGTTCGTCCCTCCCCGGTTTCCAACCAAAGTGATTGGGGATGGTGGTGGTAGATGTTTTCAAACTCTTCACTTAGGTAAATGGTAATCAATCCTACTGGATCGCACGTGGCTTTCGTTTTTGCGTGTTAAAGCCATCGTGCATCATCACGCGTCGTCTACGCTTCTCTTCGCACACAGTACTGTAGCTTTGCCAAATTATGCTGCCTACTCTGTTGTCTGTCTGTGTCAAGACACACTTGTGCTGTAAGTATTCCTGCTGCAGTAGCTCCGCTGCGAGGGATGGCAATGGAATACAATGGAATAGCCGACACGGCCAACACAGCTACAGAAGAGGGCGGCAAATGTAAGAAAAAGCTTGCAGCACTCTGTGCGGTTCTCCTCCTCCCGCTTATGCCCTGAAACCGGCTCGGAAGGAGGCACAAAATATGCACAGAAAAATAGCAAATGTTTTGACAAAAAATCAAACGTAAAACGTAACAAATAAACAAAAAGCAACTAAGAAAATGGGAGGATGTGGCTGGTTGGTTGAAAGCATCCCCGATTGAAGGAAGCGCAACCTTCCCTCCTCCCAATTCGCACACCTGCAACATGCTCCTTTTTAAGTTTTGTTAAGTCTCGGTTCTAGCTCTTCTCTGCCTCATGCCGCTCTCGCTCGTTGCAATCCGGTTGCATGTAGTTAACAACGATAACGATTACACTTTTATAGCACACGCACACGAATCACACCTATACACACACGCACATGACTCTTCTCCTCAGTGCATCACTTGCGCGTACTTGCGCGCTCCGTTACAGTCACAGTTTACATGCTCTTATTTGCTGCATGGTGTTCCGGCGGCCGTGGTTAGCGGTACCGCTGGGCTTGTGATGGTATCGTCGGGGGCGGCGGTGCTGTTGTTGGTGCTCGCCGGTGCTTTGGGCTTTACGTTGTCTAAACCGATCTTGGACAACATCTCGAGGGCACCGCGGGCCGCCTCGTCGTGCGACTCCTGCAGGCTTGCCCCGCTACCGTGGCACAGTTGCGGTGGTTCCGTCGAGAGGATCACCAGGGTCAGATACTCCCCGTGGTTACCTTTCGGGAAGTCGGAGAATTGTACCTGGAAGTTTGGAAGAAATTATTAGTTGTGCTGCCACATTTCTCAAGCTCCAAAATCTCCTACGATAGCAATATCACGGTCAGTTCTTACCTCGAACTTTAACAGTTGGGCCAGATACATCAACTGCTCCTTTTTCGCGCCAATATCGGCCTTCGGTGCCGCCGACGATGCACTCGACACGCCGGAACTGTTCGTGCCGGCGCTATCATTCGAGGCAATGCTGTCGTTCATCGAATCGTTGGACGTCTCACCTTTGCCTAGAGTGGTTTAACATCTGTTAGTCTCGAGCGTACTGGAAAAAATGGCGCTCCAATAAACTCACCTTGGCTCACACCGTTCGAAACCGTGCCGGTACTCGCACCATTCGTTAGCGGTTGACCCGCTGCAGTTGCCTGTGCCGTCGTCACCGCTCCCGCTTGCGCTGGCTCGGCCTGGAAGCGCACCTTGCGCGGCCGCTTCCCACCCGACGGCGACGAATCGTTGGCGGCCCCGGACAGGTTTTCCTTGTTGTCCGCCACCGGTGAACCCTTCGGTTCGGCAGCCGCGTAGCCCAGCTCCACCAGCAGCGCCTCGGCCGCATTCCATTTAGCCGCCTTCTTCGTCATCCCGGTTCCGGTCGCCTGCGCCCCACTGGCACTCACCTCCATTGTAAACTGCCGGCGCCGACCCACGTTCGGCCGATCGTTCTCCACCAGCGTGTACACCGGTTGCTTCTCCTTCCGTGCCTGCTGGATCTGCATCAGCCGCGAGATGGGGTTTTCTTTCTCCGCCACGTCCGTCGCGGACCGTTCCTTGATGAGATTGCGCGCCTTCTTTTTGGCGGTGGCACTGCCAGGATCCGCTGCGGCTGCACTGGCGGCGGCGGCCGCTGCCTTCGGGTTCGATTTACGCTTCTCGGCGGCGTTTGTTGGTGTGACCGGCGGATTGCCAGCACCGTCCGGCCAGGAGGAGGAGGAGGAGGACGCGTACGCCGCCTGTTCCGCTTTCTGGAGCTTGCGCAGCTCGTCCAGCATCTTTTCGGCGGCCCGCTTCTTCGACAGCTTCTTGCCGGTGCCCTCGCCCTCGGTCACGATCGTGCCGACCTTGCACTGAGTTACGAACACCGTCATGTGCGGCGGGCCCTTCTCGCTGATTACCTCGAACACGACCGACAGGCTGCGCTGGACGGCGATCTCGTGTACGAGCGAGATCGGCGACTTGAGCTCGGCGTTCGGATCGTCCGTCGGTGTGCTGCCGTCGGCGAGGGGCGAGCCGTCCCCGTTAGTGAGCCCGTCACCGGGTTTGTTCCTGCCACCGCCATCGGCGCCGTCGGTCGTTAGTGGTTTCAGCACCTCCAGTGCGCGGGCGGCCGCATCGTGACGGGCCGCTTGTGGTGTGTGCCCCTCGCCGTGGAACGTACGTTCGCCGACGCGCAGCACTGCCTTGTAGAACTCGTGCATGGTCACCAGTGGACCAGCGGGACCACCGTGATGCCCGTATCCGCCACCGCCGCCGCCGCCTCCTCCTGCTCCTCCACCTCCTCCGCCACCACCGTCGTGGTGGTGATAGTTGTGTTGCGCAGCATGGTGACGATTAGCATGATCATCACGCACATGGTGACCGTGGTGCTGGTGCTGCTGCTGCTGGTGTCCCGGATGAAATCCACCCATGCCCCCACGTCCGCCAACACCAGCTGCAATACCTCCGCCCGATCCGGCCGGACCATTCGCACGGCACCAGTAACCAGCGGACGCGCCGTAGGCACCCGGTGCCGGTGGTTGCTGTTGGTGGCCAACGCCCGGTGGCTTTTCCTCCACCGGACGGTGTCCACCGGGTGGTGCGGATGTAACCGACGCACCACCACCACCATACTTCGACACCGGCACCGGTACCACCCTCACCTGGTAGACCGTCGGCTCGCCGCGCTTCATCGCGAGCGCGTTCAGCTCGACCGTGGGCGTGAAGCTGCTCACGTTGCCCTTGGTGCCGGTTTTGGTACGCCGGTTCGTCCGGGCCGGCGGATGCTTGTACTTCGTCGCGGCAATCGCATCGCCCGCCGCCTTGTGCTGCGCCTTCTTGATGCTTGCCCCCTCCGCCGTGTACTCCTCATCGCCGAGCTTGAGCGTGACGGTGAAGTGTTTCTTGTGCGCCGGACCGGCCTCTCCCGTCAGACGGTACTGGTGCTGGATCTTGTTGTACCGCGCGAGCTCGTTAACTAAACACATGGTCGTTTTCTCTTTAATGTTTGCCAAGGCTTCTACTAGCGCGTCGTCGCTGCCACCCGATAATAATGCTCCTGCTGCTGCTGCTGCCGCCGATGCGTCCCGTGCCGTTTCGCCCGGTGCGGACGACGATGATGCTCCACCGGTCGGTGCGGTAGTAATGGCGCCAGTGCCGGAGACAGGAAGCTCGAGCGGGCTCGGCAGCGTCGGTACGACGGACGGTGCCGTACTCACTGTCACCGGTATTACCGCAGGCGACTCCTTCGGCAGTGGGGCATCATTTGGCTTTGGGACGATATGCTGCTGCTGCTGCTGCTGCTGCTGCTGCTGTTGCTGTTGCTGATGCTGAGTATGATGGTGAATGTGGTGATGCCGGTTGCCACCACTGGAACCGTTTACGCCAGACGCTTTCGTCTTGTCCATCGTCAGTACGGGCTGATTCGTCTGGTGATGGTTTGCTATCCCCTTCGAACCGGGACCACTGTTTCCATTCGACTGCAACACCGTATGGCCGTGATGGTGGATTTTATCTAAAAAAAAGATGGGAAGGCTATCATTAGCAGTAGACTGTCTAGCACTTCTTCCTCTTCCTCGTTAGCTCAACAAGTTTTCAGGGCGGTACAGATGCTCAGTATAGTTTAATATAGTCTTATTTTAGCGAACGTATTTCAATAACTGTGATCTACTGACACAGTCAACGTGTAAAAGAAAGGGTAGCTAACGATCACTCACTGCTGTACAGGGTGACAAACACACTCTACGCATACGTACGGTCCGTGTTCGATGGGATGTGACGTGTTTTGGTGCCGGCCGGAGTCGCCGCCGAGACCACCGGTATCGGTGGCGGTGCCTGCATCGACACCGGGTGATGCGCGGTGGACACGGGCGCCTGATGCTGTCCCAACCCGGTGCCACGACCCACGACCGCCATCGGATTCAGGTGCTGCTGCTGCTGCTGGTGCGGTGGCGGAAGTGATTGTGGCTGCTGCGAAGTCGGTGGCGGCGGCTGATGCATGTGCGGCGAGGTCATCGGTAGCGGTTTGGGCATGCCGGCACCGTGCGGCAGACTGTAGTACCCGGCGGACGGGCCCTTGCGTGTGTTCTGGGGCTGGTGCGGCGGCGGCGGTACCTGCATCGGAAGGTGCGGCGCCATGCCGGCTGCTGCTGCGGTCTGCTGCGAATGGTCCACCACACCACCGCGCGGATGATGATGGCGCGCCTGGTTCAGTCTGTAAGGAAACGGATAGAAGCAGAAGGGAAACGCGTTAGTGGCGACAACGTGCTCTTTCGTGCTGGCGCGCGAAAAGCGCCTATAGTAGTGGATGAGACGCTGCAGGGAACGAATCGAGTCCACGGGCAGGCGATGGTGATGGTAGTGCTGCTGTTGCTGATAGCGCTGGTAGGGTATGGCTGTGCCGGCCGTCGGTTCCCGATAGTGTCTGCCATCCGGCAGCATCGTGAGCGCATTTGTGGCACGATCGTCCTTTCGCGATCGTCGTCGGCAACGGACTGGCAACACGTGTGAGGCTCTGCCAGTGCAAGGGGAACCTTAAGCTGCTCCGGTGTGCTCGTGTGGTTCAACAATCCTCCGCTAATGCTACTCCGTCAGTCAACATCTCTTCACATCGCACACACACCCATACACTCTTCCAGATATTGCTGCTTCTTCGCGGTGACACAACAGATCTAGTAACCGCAATCTGATTTACCCTATTTACACACTGTGTCATATATTATTAATATGAACAGTACTGTCAACTGCCTCCGTTTTGGTCTCCGCTTCTTGCACCATCTTCGGTATTCCTTTTAGCCGCGGCGAAGATATCTTACTCCTCTCTCCGTTGTGCCGTCATGGTCTCCTTGGATGCCTGTACCCTCTACAGCTTTAGCGTTCGTCTGGCACCCCTTTAGCAGCGTCGAAAGTGAAACATAATTCATTCGCCCAGCAGATTTCCGACCCGAACCTGACGACTTCCTCTGTTGCAGTGTCGTGCGTGTGTGTGTGTATGTGAGAGAGCGAATTTAAATTGAAGGGTTATAAGACGGCAAGATATGTCCTCCGTTCGGTTCGGTCCGGCACAGAATGGACGATGCGACGATTTGAAATAAACAGGAACACGAAGAACTGGACTGACCAGTATTGTCGTCACAGGGCCTCGGTGAGGTGAGAAAAGGATTTACGACCATTTACTGAATAAAACAAATAAATAATAGGACAGTTCGGTCGGGATCCTGCTGGTTCCAGGCTACCGAAATCTGAGCAACCAACACAGAGGGATTGCGAAAGTGTTCGTCTGGGAGGTACGAATGCGGACATCTGGAGGCTCTTCCGAGCGATGTTTCCGGTGTTCTTAACTTAAAAAGTTGTATAAAACTCTACAAAAAAGGCAACTAAAGTTACATATTCACACCATTAAAACAAAAGTGAAGCCCAGACCCGTTTGTCCGAAGCGGGCAGTGTCGGCCATATTTAAAGATCCTCCCCACTGTCGGAGACTGCCCTGCTTTCGCTTCCTTTTCTTTCTCGCCTCACGTCACGCGCCGCAATAATATTTTCATCGTCTTATGAGGTGAGTACCGCGCGCACTTTTAAGTGTTTGCCCATTGTCTATTGCGCATTTGCGCGGATGAGGAGGGCAACATAATAGGGGTTGCAGAATAAGCATGCCGTCGGAGTTGGATTGCAAGCAATATTGAAAAAGTTGAAGAAATGTTGGAAAGAACAGAATTCTCGTCAGGAATCTTTTCACTTGAGTAATCTCACGAAACTTTGATCAGTTTTGATAGAAATTCTTCTTGTTGGCGCTTGCCGATAAACTCCCGATAAACCGGATGGCAGCGGATAGTATCTAATTAGTCATACGTCATCCGTTCGTTTAAGTACGAACACTGCCCAAAATACATTGTATTCAGGGTTCAAGGAAGAAGGGATATCGCTATAGAGTTGCCCCTTCCTGTACGGTGTCGTTAAACGCTTCCGAAACAATTGTCACTCTTGCCAAGGTCATTACAGTATACCGAAATATCGTTTCTGAGGTTAGCAAGTTGGACTGAGAAAGGCGGCGTGCGCAAAAAGGATTATAAATTGATCCTCGCAAGGGCCAGATGCATTGATCTTCCATCTCCCAACAGCCCTGTCGGCGGCGCAATTGATGGCCACGTAGAATTGCACACAGAAGTTGGCCGCAACCGTGACGACGCGGATTCCACCGCGATGATGCGCCATGTAATTTGTGCCGTTTCACGGGAAAGGGGCCAGCACGAAACAAAGCAAGATGTGCGCCGGCTTCCGGAGATGTCCGGTCGGGTTTAATTGCCATTATCTGCACGCTGGAATCCTTCCCGACGGCCGGCTTTCTGCTCCACGTGCAATTATAAACAAGATCCAGTTTGGGCGCAATAATAGGACCAGAAGTATTCCCTGCCACCGGGAGCATTATAAGTATTATGATCGTCGCAACAATGCACGCGCAGCACGCAGTTGACGCGGAGACTTCGACGGTATTTGGCAGCCCTGCGCGGCGTGTCGAGAAAAAAAAAACAACAAAACCCCAGCCGAATCCAGGGGCATGGCTTGGCAATGCAATTTAATCCTCTCTTAACTTTTCCCCTGTTTATGCAAATAATTGCATCCATCGCTGCACATGCACCGCGCGCCGAGATGAGAGGGAGACACACATGCGAAACACCCCTCGTGCGGTTCTACGGTTACTTTATGTGGCCATCATCCGGGCCGGGAGCACGACGATGTCACTTTGCCCGCCACCAGTCGAAGGATCGGACGTACGGCAGGAACCTCTTACAGGATGTTGTACAGTGTGCTTCAAAACTGGCTCGCTAATATGGAAATGGAAAGGAGTTTTCTGGGGAAAAAAACTTTACTTTTCTTCATTATGCTTCGAGATCTCTGCTTAAAAATTGCCAAATCATGAACATGTTGTACTGCGTCACTCGTCGCAACAGATGAACAAAATAATTAAAATCACATCAATATGAAAATTAACATGCACAGCGGAACGTACGTTCCGGAAGCGTTTTATATGGCATGGCTTGCTACAAACGTGAGCATCACTGTACGCCAATTTGATGGCGAAAATGGACCGAAAAAAGAAATAACCTTCACCCATCACCATCGAATGCTCCCTTCGTGTCCTTAGCTTCCTTCGGTCTCCCTCTTTCTCTTTCTCTCTTTCTCTCTTTCTCTCTTTCTCTCTCTCTCTCTCTCTCTCTCTGCCGCAGCTGGATCATATTTTTTGCTGGCACTGTTTCTGCGTTCCGGCAAAAAGGATATGATCCGGCGGCTCACCATTCTACTGCTTATTATTTTGCACTCTTTGCGATTATTCCCTCCCCTCCGATTGCAATCACAGACACACGCAGCAGGCGAGACGTGGTGGTGATTGATCTTTTTTCTCTCCCTCTCTCTCTCTCTCTCTCTCTCTCTCTCTCTCTCTTTCTCTCTCTCTCAGTTCTTTGCTTCTTTTTTCTTTTTTGTGTGTGCTACAAAATATGCATTTCATTGCAGTTTTTATTGGCGTCCAGCCATCGCGCAGAGAGGGGTGCGCGGTTCTGATGATCCTGGCTGGCGCTCCTGTTGGCCCGCTTGGCACAGTGCAGTGCTGCATGCATGCATTTATGCTGCAACATTATATGCGTTTCGTGCGTATCGTTTTTTTGTACTGTTGGTGTCTTGCTTCCTTTTGTGTGCGCGGCACGAATGTGTGTAATTTATTTTATTCGTACATCAACATCCTATCATATCCAGCGCTACCGAGCAATTGAATCTCTCTAGGTCTCTCTTTCACTCCTGCATCCTTGTGAGTCTCCTGTTTTGAATGTTTTTTTTTTTGAGTTTTTAACCTTTTTTTCGGGTGACACTTCCTTTGAAAGACACCTTTGCTTCACTCAACTGCTCATGTTTATGAATGAAGTAGCACAAAAATCGGAACCGAACGGTTGGCAAGGAGAGTAGAGAACTGTCGGAATGGCTATTACCTGGATGCAACGCGATAGTGAAGCTCTTGATGAAGTATGAACATCACGCGGACGTTATTCCTCGTGGAATGAAAAAAAAATAACTAAAACAAATAATAAAAAAGAAGTAAACACAAAAAAGCCGTCGAACACGACAAAATACATCGGCCCATCAGAATGGTAAAATGAATTAAAAAATAAGCAGAAATTAAGATATTTTCCTCTTGAAAATCAACAAACGCGGGATTGCCTAGTTACCCAGGCACCAATAAGCTTGACCGGCTTGTTTCGTAATATAAAAAGTAAGCACGACAATGAACAAATTAAATTATCATACGACAACATGAATGTCCTGTTCGGGAATGTTCGCCACCATCAAATACACACACACACAGAAAACACCCACTACATTTAGCCCCGCGTGCCAAGGGGGAGGGAACCATTTCGCAAACGGGCAAATTATCGATTTTACACCATTCGATTTACCTCTGCCGCCGCCTCAAGCGGGTTTGCGTTTTTTCGCGCAGCGAAATTGTTGCATCTGCGTTGTGGCTGTGTGACATTAAATGTACTCCCCCCTGAGTGTGTGTTTTTTTTTGCCCATCCAGCATGGAGCCAACATTTTGCATCGGGGAATGCAGTGCCAACTTTGCAATCCCTCCGCACCTCTTTCATCTTACCGGGCTCGGACGTGGTCGCGTCAAAAATAAGCAGGTAACGTGAAAGACAGAAGCCCGGGGAATTGAAACATTAAAATCACATTCTGCTCACACAACAATGTCCCGGGAGTGAATGAAAAAGAGAGGGAGAGCGCGAAAGAAACAGAGAGAAAGAGAGATAGGCTCCAGGGAAATGTAATGCAATAAAATGCAGAATGCACTTTCTGCGAGCGTTTGCGTGCTTGAAGGGGGAGTCGTTTTTTTTTTTTTCAATTCTCTTAAAAGCTGTCTGTCACCAGATGGAAACCATGCGACGAGGAATCCGACACATTCTGGAGCTAAATAAACGGTAAATGCTCAGCATGTGTGTGCTGTTCGTACGCAACAGCACGCAAAAAACAGGATTGCTCCATCATATACCGCGTAGCATTACAAATGAAATGCATTCCATCGGATCAAAAAAAAACTCCGCGTAGGGGGGCATATGAAAACGCACGAGCAAAAGGCATTTAATTATTTAGTTTTGCTGCGGTTTGATTTCCTATCGCTCTTCCCATATATCGTAGAGCAGGAGCTTTCTTTTTTAAAGATTTCATTCCACACGATATCCATCCGCTAATGCTTATAATTAGCGCCACACTCATTTATGACTATTGCAATTGGAACTTGTAAATGCGAGGAGGGGTATCTACACACCCTTATTAGTGTTCTGTATAAATTAATTAAAATGCGATTTCTTTTACACAAAATCAAATCACATGATTTTTGTGCGAATTTCCAACTCACCTATTGACCGGATGGTCCCGCTGCATGCTGTGGGGCTGCAGGCCGGTCAGGTGCGTTAGATGCGGCGGTGGTTGATGGGCAGGATGCATCCCCGGATGCTGCTGTGGTTGCATGTGTCCGTGCATGATGCGTGTGCTTCTGTTTATCGCGTTCGGATAACCTCTCTTACGGATGCCGTAAGTGTGGTAAATCAACTGCTACTGCACGTGACACAATACGATACGCACTCACACGCACACTGTTGTATGATCGAGTCACACTGAACTTATGGCGCTGCTGAGAGAAGAAAATGCTTTCGGTGGCGTCTGAAAATGGAAAGGATATACAAATATTTAAAAAATATATTCCTCTACAATAATACAATAGTTTGAAGTACATCACACCAGTCAACATATGGAACAGCATGCTACGATGTTTGGTAAAAATGTTCGCTTCCAACGCACAGGAACGGGCAAACGGATCAGCTGTTCGCAGTGCCTACTGCGTGCACTTTCGTCCTTGCGGTTCGTGCCGCGCAAGAAAGGACATGCAACAAGCTGCCACTGCTTCGGTCCCTCAAGGAGCGGGCATGGAGAAAAAATCGGGTCCTTTCGGAGCATGAATGAAATAACGATCGATACGCGGCTCCTTCGGAGGGGAAGTTCATGCGTCCGTGTCTTGCAGGCTGGCTGGCTGGCTGGTTGGTTAGCTGCGTGTGTGCATGCGTACGTGCGTGCAACACATCTGTCGCGCCCTTCCCTAGGACAGCAGCAACAGCCCGATACCTTTTCCCTTTTTCATGCCATCGCAGGATGACCTTCTCGGATCCTTAAGGGGCTTCCAGGTCGAGCGGGCATCCGGAGTGTTCGGTAAACGCAGGGTTTTTCACGGGTACAATGGAAAAACCTTCCGTCCCGGAAAACCGAGACGCAATATGGAACGTGCTAGATTATTCGAGCGCTAGAAACATGCCTTTGCCTCGTGACGCACGTGATGCTTTTTCTGGACGTGTCATTTACCTTTTTCGAGCGGGATATCCTCGGGTTTTAGTCCGGTTGCGTCCGGAGCAATGTGTGTCCTGCTGCTGGCGCTGGTGAGGTGGAAGGATGCTGATGCTGCGGCAGCTGCTTACTTTTTTCGCTATGTACACTTACGGAACAACGGACACAGTAAACTTCCCTCGTTAGAACGTATCACAATTTTCACACCACTTTTCCACTTCTTCGACACAATTTCAATACATTTTTCATTCAACTAAAGCACGCAGCATCAACCCCATTTTCCTTCCAAACGGGGGGTTTTTCTTTCTCACGCAGTACGCCGACTTCGTCGCCGTCGTCGTCGACGTTGGTGGCACACAAACAACACACTTTTTAACGCTAAACACTACTACACATTGCAGCTTCTCGGCGTCTGACGGGTCGCGGGGATGTTCAGAATCGTCGGCAAACAGTAAGGAAAACGATTTTTGCTTTGAGGTGGATTTTCCGGAGGAAAAAAAGCGAGTGAAAAATTATCTAAACATTTGCCGTTTTCATGGTCGTCTTCTTCTGTTTCTTGTTCTTTTTCCTTGGACGTCCGTGCCAGCTGTCACCGCTCGGTTGACAGCTTTTGCACAGTGGAGCGTCTGCCAAAAAAACGTTGTGTATTTTTCGTACTTTGCAGCTCTATTACTTATTGGAATTTTATAGGAATCTTTTTTACACAGTGAAATGTGTTATATAGTTTTCAGTTAGTCCATTGGGGCTGTAAGCATATTAGTTTAGTTCATACGTAAATGTCCTTCCAAACTTCCACAGTGATCAGCTGTCAAAACAACAAGTGCGCGCCAAAACACGGAACTACCGACTGGATTTGTTTAGATTTTGTGAAACGTTTTTCCTTAATAATTGTAGGGCTGTATAAGGTATTTTACTCAGAAAACATGCCGGAAGAAGTAGCCACAACTTCGGCAACACCAGCGATCTCGAAAGAAGCGGAGGGCAAAAAGAAAAATCTTCCATGGTATGTAGCCGGATAGCAATCAACCCTGTGAGTATGTTGTTAATGTGAATCTTCTCGATCTGCAGGATAGAGAAATATCGTCCACAGCGCTTTGAGGAAATCGTCGGCAACGAAGAAACGGTCGCACGACTGGGAATTTTTGCCTCGCAAGGAAATGCACCAAACATTATCATTGCGGTTAGTGCCGTGCATGTTTTTCCCGTTCCATTGAAGCGCTCTCATCTCTTGCATCATTTTCTTCCCGCAGGGTCCTCCGGGAGTGGGTAAAACGACCACCATCCTGTGTCTGGCGCGTATTCTGCTTGGACCGAACTTTCGGGAGGCCGTGCTCGAGCTGAACGCATCGAATGAGCGTGGTATCGATGTGGTGCGTAGCAAGATCAAAATGTTTGCCCAACAGAAAGTCACGCTGCCCCGCGGGCGTCATAAGATCGTAATTCTCGACGAGGCGGACAGCATGACGGAAGGTGCGCAGCAGGCACTACGCCGTACGATGGAAATCTACAGCAACACGACCCGATTTGCGTTGGCCTGTAACACGAGCGAAAAGATCATCGAACCAATACAGTCACGGTGTGCGATGTTGCGTTTTTCGAAGCTCTCCGACGCACAGGTGCTGGCGAAGGTGGTCGAGGTCTGCCAGCATGAGATTCTCAGCTACGACGAGGATGGGCTGGAAGCGATCGTATTCACGGCGCAGGGTGATATGCGACAGGCGCTGAACAATCTCCAATCAACGGCGAATGGGTTCGGCCACATTAGCGGTGCGAACGTGTTCAAGGTGTGCGATGAGCCCCATCCGCTGCTCGTACAGGACATGCTGCAGCACTGCGTCAAAGGGGACATCCACAAGGCGTACAAGATCATGAGCAAGCTGTGGGGGCTTGGCTATGCGGCGGAGGACATCATCGGAAACATATTCCGCGTCTGCCGGCGCATGGATATGAACGAGAAGCTGAAACTGTACTTCATCCGGGAGATAGGAGAAACGCATATGAAGATTGTCGACGGACTCAACTCGCTGTTGCAGATGTCCGGTTTGCTGGCACGCATGTGTGAAGCTTCTTATGAGCATTCGTAGAAATATTTAAAATCCAGAAAGATTACGATAAAAATAAAATCTTCAATTCCTATTCCATAATTTGCGTTTATATCGTACGCTAGAAGGGTCGTCCGACGCACGCTGAAAAATGTCAAAACGATGTTTGTAAACACAAACGCAAGTTGATGTGCAAAAATGGAAGCTGATAGTGATAAAAACGACCAGGGGCTGCTTTTAAAACAAGGTGCCGAAGGAAAACTCTACATCGGCAACTACAAGGGCCAACGCTGCTTGGTAAAGGAACGTTTTGAGAAGAAATACCGCCACCCGGCTCTCGACCGGCAGCTGACCCGGCAGCGGATTAAAGCGGAACAGAAAGCCTTCCAACGATGCGCGGCGGCCGGCCTCTCCACACCGGCCCTGTACGGGGTGGATCTGGAGGGACGTAAAATTTTCATGGAATTCCTCGACCAGAGCAAAACGGCGAAGGAGTTTGTCGATGAGCACACGATCGTTGGATCTCGCACATCGGAATCTCGCCCGCTGAAGAAGCTGGCGGAAGAGGTTGGTCGTATGGTCGGTGTGCTGCATCGAAACAATCTTGTACACGGTGATCTGACCACCTCGAACATGCTGCTGGACCCGGTGGAAAAAGCGGCTACCGATGGCGATGACAACGAATGGCCGTACCGGCTGGTGACGATCGATTTTGGGCTGTCGCATTTTAGCGATAACGTGGAGAACAAGGGCGTCGATCTGTACGTGCTCGAGCGGGCAATTCTGAGCGCCCATAGTCAGCTGCCGGAACTGTTCGGGATGATTCTGGAGGCTTACCGTGCGCACAACACAAACCGTTGCGAGGAAACCATCGCGAAGTATGAAGAGGTTCGTGCCCGTGGACGTAAGCGAACGATGGTTGGCTAGGGATAGGAAACGCTGAACGTCTCGGTTTCGACATTTTATTGAATTGTTTGCAGCAAATAAAGCGAACGTTTTGATGATGCTACCACCCATGTGCGATGTGAACAGTTAGACTTTAGAACCCATAAAAAGCGTGTTTGGAAGACAAGAATCGTATCGTCCTGTTGAGCGTTTACAGCCGGGAAGCCATGCCTCCGGATGCGACAATCGTTTCGCCGGTAATGTAGCTGGCATCATCCGATACGAGGAATGCGCAAACGCCGGAAATCTCCTTTGGTTGTGCAATTCGACCCATAGGAATGCGTGAGAGGGTTGCCTCTTTGGCGGCGTCCGATTCTTGAAGCTGCGAAACGAATCAGTCTATTAGAATAAGCCCCAAACAAACGCCTCGAATCGTAGATGCTTACCGCTCCGGCAAACTTCGTTTGCACCACGCCGGGTGCGATACAGTTCACGCGAATGTTCTCGGGAGCAAGATCCTGGCTGGCCGCCTTCGTTAACCCGAACAGTGCCGTCTTGCTCACGGAATACGCACCCAGCAGGTTGAACGGTTGAAAGCCGGCGATGGACGAAATGAACACGATGCTGCCTCCCGCGCGCTGCCGCAGGAACGGCAGCGATTCCTTGGCCAGCAGGTACGAACACTTCACATTCACCTCGAATATCTTATCCCAGGCCGTCTCGCTACATTCAAGCACACCGCCCACTTCCGGATTGACAGCGGCATTCGAGACGAGAATGTCGATGCCGCCGTATTTCTGTGCCGCATGTTCGAAAAGTGCCTTCCGGTCGGCGCTGTTCGCCACATGACACTTGATGCCGGACACCTCGACCCCGGCACTACGCAGGTCGCTCACGGCACGGTCAACGTTTTGCTGCTTGCGACTGCTCACGACCACCTTCGCACCCTCCTGCCCGAGACGCTCGGCAATGGCGTAACCGATTCTGCAATTAAATTCGAAGAGGGAAACTTCAAAATACCGCTCTGCCAGCGCTACAGGTGATGTGGTAAACGTATTTACCCTTCTGTGGAGGCGGTTACGATGGCAACCTTTCCGGTCAGCCGCTTGGCTGCAATTTGCGTGCACAGTTGGCGATCCATCGTCTTTCGGATGGTTTGTGTGAGTGCGGCACTTCCAGCAATCGTGCGTAGCATTTTCTCCAAATTGGCCACTTGTAATGCCGGTGAACTTTGAACCAGTCTTACGGTAGGCGATAAGACGAGAGGCAAAAACGAAAAAGGTACAACGAATTGATAAGGATTCCACTGTCACTGATATCCCTTCCTGCCGTTGTTGTTGGATGATTAGCAAAACTTGGTGCCATTTTAATGTTAATGTGTGTTGAAGTATTCGCTCAGCATACCCAAATATTCGCCACTTGAGCTGCTTTTTTTGTCAATCGAGAATAAATTTTACGTTTACTTACACACACTAGATATCACAGAAATTTTATAATAATTTAATATAAAAACTTTATGCTATTTTTACCGAAAAATATGTAAACGGATAGGTTTGTTTGTAAATAAACAGGCTCACAGTGTGCGCCTTTGCGGTCCGCAAATTTGACAGTTTCGAAGAAGCGGCTGAATTTGCTGAATGTGAGTTACGGATTGCATACTTTGTGGCGCTGAAGGAGGTGAGCGATTTAAAAAGTATGTTACAGCGTAACAGCTGGAATACGAAAATGTGACGAAAATAATACGTTAACTCGTCCTGACAAGGTTCCGATAAGGTTCCTATAAGTTTACGATACGGCTCCGATAATATTCATATAAGGTTCCGATAAGATTCAGCTAACATTCCGTTAAGGCTCCTAAAAAAGGTTCTCATAAGGTTCTATAAAAAATATGAACTCGTATAGAACAAAAGCTGAGTTTGGCAGAAAATATCCTAGCCTGAGTTTGGCAGAAAGCCAAGGGCAGGTGTGCAAGTGCTTCACACACCACACGATTCGAATCTCAGTTAAACTGTAACAGAAGAAGTAGATTAAAATCTGCATAAACTGATTTGCCAGTGAGGAGATTCGATAAATATCATTCACATTAAAGTAGTTTGAAAACTCCAATACACTTTGCTTGTTCCTTCCCGTTCGGACACGTTTCCCGTTATGCAACGTGTTTGAATTCGAGGTGTCTTTGAAGTTTCGAATGTATATTACTTAACACAGCTACAGGGAGCTAGATACAAAAAAAAAGTTGTAAATGTCCTTCCGTTACGCTACTGTAACAACCCCCACCTTCGTTCGGCCTCGTGTCTCCTCAATCAGTGCCGATGTTGTTCGGTGGCAGTGAACCGTTGCGTGGAGCGTGATTTCCGACGTTTGGAAAATGTTTTTATCACTTGCGAATCGGCGTATGCAAACCGACGCAACACACGGCACAGGAGGGTGCACATCGTCCACGTATGTGGCAGTGTTGGGGGTAAATGGCAGAACAGTCATTTCTCCGACGAAAGCTATTCATCTTTTTTAAATAATTCTGCCTGCCAGCGGGACGCGGCAGATCAGCATCGAGAATCTCCGACGCGGACGGACGGTGGACGTCCGACTGACGCACATGCCCCGGCGCAATTGCTTTATTGCTCGCGTGGAGTAATCTGTGGGCAGAGATCTTCTTGAAGACGGGACCGGGGCCTTGCAAACACAGGACACCCTCCTACACACCACCGAGTCAACACAATTCGACTTCATTAGAGCTGCGGCGAGGGGTTGCCCTAGGGCGGCTGCGAATCGCTTCAGATCGAGTGGGAATGATAAGCGCATCCTTACCGACAAACAATTTAATCCCGGCTTCGTCATCCAGTGCGCGACCAGAGGCGAGGACATCTTCCGGCTGGCAATAAAGTCAATTTATTTAGTCTGTTATAGGACGGCGCGGTCTCGCTCAACCCCTCCGCATCGCGCAGGACCTGTTCCAGCAGTGTATAATTATTTCAACCCCCGGTAATTGCTCCCTAGGTGGTGTTTTTTTTCTGTGTGTATGTGGCTTCTCTCCCCTACCGTACCGTCAGAAATCAAACACCGAGCGAAGGAATAAAGTGAACAGCAATTGACGCCATTGTAATTTGGTTTTAAGTCGCACCAAATTAATTGTTAATCGAGGAGATGCGGCGCGCCCGCTGGAAGAAAGACTGTTTGCCAGACCGCACGGACTATTTGGCCGCCGATTGGTCCGCTGGGACTTTGCCAGCGCCACCGGAGCGAGTGGTGGTCTGTGGTTTGGTACGATCTTCGGTTGCATTTGGGCCAATTTGCCGATCCACCCGGACCCGGTTAAACGGGTGCTTTATGGTATCGTGAAAGTATCAGATTAAAGATTTATTGCACTTCGGATAGCGATCCTGGTGGTGGGGAAAGTTGTTTAATAAGAAAAGTTTTTTTCATCGTTTTACTGCCGCGATTGAAGATTGTGTGTGGATGTAGATTACGTCAAGTTTTGATTGGAGGTTGTATAATCGACGAAACGTTTCTTTCCACTTTCGAACGACATAATAACGGGAAGGATAGATCGTTAACCTTGCTCACTCATTTGGCGTTATCATCCTGCGAGATACATTTACGAAACTAGCATAAAAAGCAGCGATAAATCGTTTTTGAACTGCATGTTGCATAGTTTTTGGCGCAATTTAGCTCTATTTTCCTAAAAGTATGCAATCTGCAGGGTAAACACTTTGATACTGCATCTCTGCTCATTCTGTTGAAGTTCAATGTGAGCAATTCGTTAAAGAAGCATTTTGCTCGCCAATTGCATACTTACGGGCTGATTGTGTAAGTTTGCGCCTAAAAGTATGCTATCTGTACCACTCTATTTCTATTGAAATATTGTATAAAGGTGTATTAAAGCGTTATTAAACACTAAACTGATTTAAGGAGTGCAGATTGCATACATTTGGGCGTACATTTGATATTTCAGCCCATAAGTATGCAAAATGCATACATTTTCGAACAAATTTGAGGTTTACAGCCTTTATTTGCCCTATCTTGCATGATAATGCCCACCGGGCGGGTTCTGAGGTCCGGAAGTATTGAAACAGTTCTTACATTTGATTTCATATTTTTAACTAACATTAGTTCTATAAACAAGTACAAATCTTGCTGCTGGAAATATGTTGCATACTTTTAGGATGATTAAGTAAATTTTGTGAAAACCTAGCAATTTGCACTACACTAATGCTTTATTAAAGTATTATTTTACTTTACTTTTAAAGCATACTTTTAGGATGATTAAGTAAATTTTGTGAAAACCTAGCAATTTGCACTACACTAATGCTTTATTAACGTATTATTTTCCTTGTTTTATACAACAAAAAAACTCCAGAAGCACTTTGCGACGAACAAGAAAGGTTCGCTTTTTCAAAAAATTTCAACAAACTCGCCTTCAAACCAACCCCTTCTTGGCAGACGGTTACACAATTCGTGAATGAGTTTATGACATCTCACTTGCCCGATTAAAGCATGTCCTCGCACACGGAACAATACTCGGTGGACACATTTTATGTTAATTTTAATCGCTCGCTATTTTGTGTCCGAAGCTGGAAGCGGGCTACAGTTAACCGTAGCCCATTTACATCTGGCCCATGTTTTATTGGTGGTTTTTCCAATGTTTCGTCGGGAGGTGCAATAGTTTCCGCCCGATCAAGGTGATAACATCTCCGTGGCGTGTCCGTTGCGTTTTGCGTTTTGAACGACAGCGCCCTGGACGACGAGGGCAAAACGGGAGTAGGAGAAGTAAAAAAACAACTTTCCGCCACATGAAAAGCGGACGTAAAGGCGTACAACTAAATACATTTACGCTAGATAACCATCGAGCCTCCGAGTTCCCCCTGCGTCGTAAGGGGAATAGTGTGGAATAAATAGAAGCAACCAACAGCGAAAAAAAAGACCGTCCCTCCCGGTTTGCCCCTGTCAGACAGGACCGCCACTTCGGGATGATAAACGGCCACAGGAAGAAAAACAAATCTGGGAAACAAACGGTTCCCTCCGCCCCGGCCGGCCGCCCGGTAAGTGAAACCGATGAGTAAACATTTTAGCAACATTTGAGAAGAAAAGGTACACAGCATCCCAAGGCCTCGGCAGAGGGACAGGATCGGGCGAAAACAGAGGCAGGAAAAAAAAATGTTTCAGCAGTTTTGCGCGGCGCAGACGACAGCCGAGCCGGAAGTCGCACGGGACGGGCCGTGGGCATGAAGTATGTTTGTGTGATTGTTCTGTTTACGCTCGTTTGACATCCTCGAGCGGTTGAGGTCCCCGGGGCAGGGAGCGAATAGCGATTGTGCCCACGTGGCGCAGCGTTTGATTCCACCCGCGGTGAGCTTGAATTGATTTCGGGCGGAAATTCGAACCGAGCTCTCGGGCTCCCAGGGTTATGTCGATTGATTTTGAGACGTCTCGAAGGCAGTGGCGGCCTGTTTGCCTGTTGGCAGGCGCGTGCGGATGGGCACGAACGTTCGGTAGGCCTCAAGAAGACCGCCGCAAGAGCGTCTCGAGTTTCGAAAGATTAATGATCACCGCACTAAGAGGGCCGTCCGATGGGGATTGAGGTGATTTACATGGGGTGATGTCTTGTTTTTTGTTTTCTTCTGTATTTTCTGACATGCAGGAGGGTTTTAGGTGCTTCAAGTCATTCGTTCTTTTTATATTTTATTTTTCAGACATTTTTATGTAGACTTGTGAGGGAAATTGTTTAAGAAGAAAACAAATAAGGCGATAATAAACATTGATGTTCTTCATATTGCAGGGATTAGGGCTAATCCGCCCAAAAGTATGCTATTTGCATGACAACCCCTTTATTACTGGTGTTCAAACGTTTGACCCTTCTAGGCATGCTCTTAGTACATGTTTTAGTACAACGCTTTAATCTATTTTTTAAATTAAGAAAAAAAGGAAAAAAGTGAGTTAAAAGCACTCCAGAATAGTTAAATTGTGTTTAAGAACATTAGTGTCTCCGAGAGGACAGCCAAATGCAAAAGAGAATTTGTTTAGGTTGACTTAATTTACTTTAGCACGGGTTGACGAAGTCTAGAAGTCACTTTGTATTTGACAGCTCTGTCATCCCTGGATACTATCGGCAATGCATGGCATGCTAAGTACCATTTGAAGCCATTTGTATGCTACGCTACATCCACACTGCACCCTGAAGTACTTGTGCGTACAGCAACCTCAATTACCATCTGTGCCCAGAATGTTGCCAGTGATTAGGCAACTTTGCAACATTGCTCATTACATAATGGGCAAACATTCGTCGGGAAGCCTCAAATCCCCGGATCCGGGAGCTTTGCAGTCGCCGGAGAAGGGCAACAATTAAAGAACAAAGAATTTAGGAGTACCCAGCACGACGTTGACACACAGATGGAGGACCATTTATCAGATGAAATCCATCCAATTTGTGCTGTGTGTGCTCCGTGGGAGCACACCGACAGGGCAGTGGAGATTAGCTCTTGACACTAGCAGACACAAGCTACAGTTCCATTGTCTTCAAGACAAAGGATAGATACAAAAAAAAACTGCCAAACTGTGTGTGCTCGCTTGTACGATTCATCCAATTTTCAGGCGCCCGTTTTGTGGATTCCTGGGAACACTATCTGACAAAACGCCATCCACAACTTGATTGCTATGTTTGTGTTGAGCAAGAAACGGACGAAATCAAAAGTTGTTCTAAGCCACATTCGCACGCGGGGTCTAGAAGAAGCCGTTCATTGAACTTCGGGCGACGTTGGGAGCGTTCCATCCGAGAATCACGGTCGACGAAAGAGGCACTAATATGCTGGATGGTGCACTTCTGCCTTTTTTCCCTGCTACCATTCCGTAAGAAGAGCCAACGAAGATTTCGGGAGTAAGATTCCAGCGGGCACCAATCGCCCATCGCGAGAAAACTTGGCCGCCATCTTGGCGCCAGCGTTATGTACAAACAGTTTTATTCTTAGTAACTCCCTTAGTTTCGTGTCTCCGCAATCCGTTTTGCGGGATTGACATTGCGCGAGCGACGTTCCCGCTTGCCCACTTCCCAAGAATGAGCTGGAGAGAAGATTCTTCCGCTTTGCCAGGGCACTCCCAAACCCGCGGGGAATAGTATATAGCATCTTTTGTAACTGTTTGCCGCTTTTTACGTCCGTCCCGAGTGAATGGGCTGCGAGCTGCAAAGTGGATTTGGTTGGAAATGGGATTGTAGATCTTTCGATTTGATTGTTTGTGGCGTGGAGGCGTCAGCGTAGAGGTCTCTGGTGTGATTTTGTTTTTTTTTTTGCTTCTTTTGTTGTTTCGACAAGACGGTTCCCTTAAAACCCTTACACTGTAACGGAGCGAAAAGAGCAAGCACCTTACAGGGGCATCTTTTATGGGCGATGATAACTTTTGATCGTTGTTCCTCATGCATGACTAAAGAATGCATAAAGTAAGTTGTAATGGCGTTAGCAAAAGTAGATCCGAATCGCTGCCAGTATCCTGGTTCTGTGATTTATGGCTGTAGTTTTACACGGTATGGTTCTGTGCGCCATCAAAAGGATGACTTTTATTTGCGATTGTTCAAAATTTGTTCCAAAGCGAAGAAATTGCTATTGAATAACCATCGTAACGGGCTGAACTGATCATTAGAACGCTAGCGCCAAAATGTATATGAACATGCTACATTCTTGTATTTTTAGTAGCTCTTAGTATGTACGCTATTGCCTACGGTAGTCTCAATAACATAAACTATTGATACATTTGGCAAGTGTGGCTAATAATTTTGATAATGATAACATATGAAAACCAGGAATATGTTAATACGAATTGCATACTTCTGGGCTGTGTTAACGTTTTGAAGTGTAAACGAGTTAGATAAACGATAATAACGTAAACGATTATTCAAAGGAGCAGAAAAAACTATCGAAGGAAGCCACATCGATCGCTGTAGCCATGAGCCAACGCATCGTTGCATAGTTGCGCCTAAATGTATGTGAAGCGATCACAATCTTGTGTTCCAAGTATCTTATGTTATGCCCGCTATTACTTAGGGTGCTTTCAATTATACAAACTATTGATAAATTTGTTACGGATCGCCATAAACTAACGATTGTTTTCGATTGTGTACATCGCAAAATTGTTGCCAACGCGTGTCAAACTCGCCGTAAGCGTGTGTCGCTCTCTTCGCAACAATAGATAGGAATATGTACAACCGTTTCGCCTCCGCTGATGGATATCTTCTTCCACGATAAAAGTTCACCAATATCCTCCTTCCGATCCGGCGTGCCGTCATCGATAGCATTAGCTATCGGGTGCGTTTGCTAGAGTTTTGTTGTTGTTCAGAATCTGACCGCTGGGAGAACTAACCCACGCGTCAATTCGTCACACACCGGAAGAAAGTGCGACCGTTCGGCAACCGGCAACCGGAACCGATTCGCCCGAAGACGGCGACGGCACCCATCAATTTTTATTACCGTAACATCCAACAAAACGCGTGAGGTACCGTGACGCACCGATTTATCTCCATCGAAGGCAATCGAAGCCGTGTGTTCCCGCCGGTACGAACGGATTTTCGTCACTTCCGGGCGAAGTTTCCTATCGAACTAGCTGTGTAGGATGTTTTTTTTTTGTTTTGTTTTGTTCTGCTGCTCGCGATGAAGTCAAAGTCCATTCTCTCCCTCAATTCGACTGTGATTCGTTCGTTACTTGCTTGGTCGGGAGTTCCCCGGCGCCGGAAGTGTGCAGGCGAATCGAATCAAAATAATGCCATAAATAAAAACAAATCAATTGTATCGTTCGGTTGCCGGCCGGCGTCCTTCCCGCGTTTTGCCACCATAACCACACATGACCCAACCGAAGTCATGCATGCATGTTCGATTTGCTCCTGCACCCGGGAGGGGTGCTGGTGATCTGTCGGCAAGTTTGGAGGAGATTTTTCCCAATATTATGTTAGCAAATAGTTTTCGTTTCGCAAAATCAAGTATACTCCCGGCCTGGGGTGCTGTAGCCAATTGAAGCGAGCCAGCAACATGGGTGACAACATAATTTATACAAATGTGTGTGTCGTACGGACGCCGGCGATGGTATCCCGGAAATACCATTAAGATTATCACTCCAAGATGTCGAGGCCGGGTCGAGCAATGCTCTGGGAGCAATTTCTTCAAAGGGGATGTGGACGTGCAAGTTCTCGCGACATATGGCTCAGATGACTAAAGAGGAAATTTGTGCGTTTATTAATTTTCGAGATTACTTGAAGCTATTTCATATTGGAGCACGCTGTATCAATACACAACTACTCACAAATCCTCTTCAATATTGTGGCAAATGGGTATCGAAAGGATCGCGCGTTCCCGGTCTCTATGTATTACAGAAAAGCGATGCTTCACGCGGCCAATAGTTGGCAACGGGTGACTTCTTAATGTGAGATTAAAAAAAAAAAAACGAGGAAACCCTTGCACTTGTCTGGTTTCCATCTTTCACTGGACGGAGAGTGTCATCACGGGACGGTGACAGTGATATTTTCCCGCGCACGCCAAAAAGGGTGGATAGTTTTCCCTCCCGCCAAACCAGAGCTCACCCTCGCGACCAATAAAACCAAGTGAAGTGCAAGGAAAACGTACCCATCCGGCGGTGCAGTTGATGCGTAACGGACATAAAAAGGACGAGCGGCGCCGTGAGTCATCGTGCAAATGGAGATTTATTATCGTGCGATGCTGGGGAGTTTTGAGCGTCGGCGATATATGAAGATCACTTCACGCGGGATGGATTTATGATATGAAATAATAGGAAAAAAAAGCTGAATCTGGTGGATCTTTTAGTGTTGTCCTAATGGCAACATCCCGGTGAAATCCGTCCCGATTGGACATAAAGTTGTAGAGCTGCGCTCTTCGCGCTTGTACGCTAGCGCTCATGCATATTTATGCCATTCGTTCCGTGGCCATCGATGAAGTCGATGACAAATGAGAAACATTTCACGCCATCTTTTTATTCCGGCTCATCAAACGGATCCGTTTGATGACTCGGCACCGAATGATCAATCCCGAAAACCGCGCGGTCACAGATGTGATCCCCGGCTTCGACTTCCTTGGAGATACGACAGACGGTAGGAGATCCGTTTGGAATGACTCACGGACTTGCGTTTCTTGCGTTTTTTTCTCTCTCTCCACATTAACGACCAATACTACGGAACACCCCAGCTCCGGAACGTGCGTTTCGGATTAAAGCGAGCCGATTTTCCAGGCGTCATTAACTCGTAATTTAATGATTTTTTATGATTTCCATTTCGCATCGGATAATTTAACGATTGTTTCGTTGCTCCCGCGCGCGCTCCGGCTGCAAAGGGACGTGCCGTAACCCCTGCCTGCGAAGAAGTGGATCTTCCCCACGGACGCAAGTCCGCAGAGTGCGCGTTAAAAAAAGGGGAAAAATTAATTGTCACCACCAAACCACGCATCTCCGGAAGCGCGCGTTGTAGTCTTTCATCAGGAGACAATTCGGCAGACAGCAGGAAAGGACGACGGAAAGCGTGCCTTATGGACCGGAGTCGCAACGCCGAGGAAGGTGATGATGAAGTCGAACATTTATAATCGCTATAACTAACAAAAAAAAAAATAAAAATAAAACCATTCCAACATGAAAATCGCCAGCCGTTCCGTCTCCCAGGCGACACCGTTCGCTCGTTGGTCGGATTCGAGACGGATCTAATCAGGCGTTTATGGCCGCTACAAATGTGGCCGTTCCGGGTCTGAAGTGTTCGCAGGTTCGCAGGCGTGCGTTGCAGCGAAGAGGAGATTTAAAATAAACAGCTCTCGATGGAGGGGTAGCAATTAAAAAAGCGCCAAGTAAACAACAATAAAACTGTGGTGACAGCTAGCCAAACAGAGCAATCCATGGAATGACAACCCAAGCAATCCAGCCAATGGGCGCCTAAATGTATGCTCACGTGGTGTGCTTCGCTGAGTGATAGTACGAGGTTGCGGAAAGAGTTGCTACTTCTTTTTGGTGCTAAACCGCGCATCTCGCTGTATGTCTAGCGATATCTAACGGTGCAAAAGAATCGCAAGAAAAAATGTCTGAAAACGTCTGAACGGACACGTTCACCGAACCACGAGCATCATAAATCAGCGATTCGAAGCCGTCCCTCATGGGCTGTAGGGAGTTTCTTCGCTTCGTCTCGGCCCTTCCCCGCCAGACCGGAAGTCGTTCATAATGCAAACGTTACTGAAACCGATTTTAGGAAGATGTTCGCATCCGGCTTCCGAACCGGCAGCGAACGGCTCAAGCGTTTTTGTTCCCGAACAGACCCCCGGCTGGATTATTGCCAATGCAGTCATGCAGTCCTTTAAGAATGGCTCTCCGCTTCTTTTTTTCCCTTCCACTCCTTCTGCTTGCTCATTCTCACAAAAGGGGGCGCTCGCTAGAATAATGTTATTACAGTAATGCATTGCATTGCCCGGTGTATGTGCGTTTGTTTGCATGGCGTGGAAAGTGATATTTATTTATCTTCCTACTTGCAAGGGGAACTGTTCGCGTCGCTGCAGTAATGGTATGACAAATGCCACATTTTCCGCACACAGCTCGGGCCCTCGTCGGCGCTGCAAACCCACAGCATCCCAGCAGCGGCTGGGTCCCGAAATCGCTGCCGAGTCATCGAGTGGCAAATCACCTGCACGTGACCGTTTATTTGGTGTCGGTTCGGGTCAACTGCGCGGCGGGGAGGACAGCGTTTTGTGATGTAAAATATTCATCGTGCTCTTAACGGCGCTCGAAGTGAAGCTAATTAATCATTGGTGAATGGAGGGACATGAGTGAAGGTATCAAAATACACGTACCAGATTTGTGTTCTGGTTGTAAACAAGGAGCTATTGATTGGAATGGATGTGTTTTGAAGTCTTATCGCGGGTTAGTTGCTCGTGGCATGTGTATTTTAGAAATGTACGCTTGAAGTCTTTATTATTATTATGCTCATCCTTTGCAATGGGTTGCCCTCTAACCCATCTGGAAGTTAGGCTTAAATAGTTTAATTGAAAGCTAAATGAAATATTTGTACTAAACGTTGTACTAAAACCGATTCGATTGCAAATTCATTTCCTTCGGTGTTCTCAGAATATTTACAGAAAAGTAGTTAATATATTTGTACAAAATCTTATGCTAAAAATGCTATGCACAAAGGTTTAGTGCTAGTTAATAGTCAAAATAAACCAATGCCATAATAAGCCTTCGTTGGTATCAATCTGGGCATTACATACATTTAGGCGTTAGCGTGTTGGACGAAAAAAAAAACACATTATACGAAAAGTTTAAAACCTTCCAATTTGATTTATTGATCAATAGTCAGATGTCGTTTAATTTCCTCCGAACTATGGTTACCAGTTGTCAGTGGCAAATGTTCTATTTGCGAATGTACTCGGATCTGTTTCGAACCTATTTCGCCATAAATGGCACTACAACGTTGATGGGCGCATAAACGACCCTAGAAATGATTACACGGACGCACGGTGATGAGCAATAACCTGAGTACATCGTGGTGACATGCGGCAGAGGCAGACCATTTGGGCGTTCTCGGACGCGCGGGGGTAAATTTCTTCAGATCCTTTCCGGACCGGACCCGTTTACGACTTATTTATGCGAATCAACGAAAGTGCAATAAAATCCCATGCCACGGGTGGGTCACATTAGGACGCAAAACACCGACGCCCAAACACGCGGAGAGGGAGCTTAAAAATCGGCCAGAATTTAATCAAATTAATTGAAAAACATTACCATTGCACGCACGAACCCGGGCACGGGTAGCGCGTTTGCCGTCGTGGGCAGCTGTCATAATCGCTCCGCTCCCGGTGTCCCTTTTGCCCCGGTGCCTGCTGCAAACGAGCATAATCATGCCGAAATGACAAACGGGCGATTCGGCACAAAATGTGTGCAATTTTTGCGACGACCTCGGGAGGGATCGGTTCTGCAAGAGAGAAAGGAAAAAAGGGTGTTTCACATTGCAGCACGGCAGGCACGGCGATTGTCGATAAATCTCGGCTCGATTTCAAGCGTTAAGTGAGCGCGGCACTGAAGACGGAACCCGTAGCAATTGGCCCGAGCGTTTGGCGGGAACTTAATTCAATTAATCGTGATGGTAATGAAAATTTATGGCCCAATTTGCTTTGTTGCAGCGCGGTGATGTGCAGCGTTACGCTCACTTTCTACGCACGCTAGGGACGCGGCGATCGAATTTATAAAATAAAAGTATAGCTTCAAGTACCTCACGGTTCGGTGGGTAAATGGAGCTCTTGCATTAATATCCTTGTGGCGGTCCATTCGGGGCGTTGACCGGATGTAATGCGAATGGTCAGTAGTGGATTAATGTCCTGAAGAAACTTCATTTCATTAGGCTATAATCACTGTGCAAGAAGCTGTACAATGAATTGTCATGGACGCACTCTGTAGACGGACGTCTACTAAAATAATATACTTAACACCTAATGTCAGAACGCTAGCCAAACAAACGTCATAAAAACCCTTGAGAAAGGTATTTCTTCCTTAATGTTTCTGCTAGAGAAAAAAAATTTCCACAATCTGCCATGCTTGCATAATCAGCAGAAGCTGTTAAGCGTAGCAGAACAACAGCCCGAAACTGCTGACAAGCTTATTACTGCGGAGATTTCCGCTTGCTAACAAAAGCACACGGCCGCAACCAAGATGGCGCTGGTAATGGCGCTCGATGTTTCTGCTTACAAATGGCAGCAACACAAACTCCCGGGATCCACTGGGTTTCCCCGCTCCCAAAGCGAAGCGCCTTAGAGCCGTGTGGATAGTGAGTAGGAATGACAGGTTGCTTCCGTTCTAGCCCCGGGCTACAACTCGAAGCACGTTTCGTGTCGTCGGTTTGGGCACATTCCGGCAGCATTTATTCTCGCCTAACGGTAGATTTTTTGTGTTGCTATCGGTCAACGACGTCAGCAGGCGTCAGCGGGAGACTGTCCGCCACGTTGGCGCCAGCTGGACGGGCCGGTACTTGGTAACGTGCGGATCTTTTTTCTGTTTTTTGTCTTGCTTTTTGCTTTGCACTGCGTCAACCGTCTATTGGTAACCGCCCGGGGATCCGCCCGGGCAGTATCACAAACACCACCATGAACCAATGGCGGCCGCAGTATGTACTACTAGCGGCACGAGAATAAAATGGCGGTTTGCGCAAAGAGACTTCGTGGCCCCAGCTCGCAATACCAGCCAGATTTGGTACGATATTCCACTGCCGTTATGGGGACGTATGGGACCGGCTCCCGACGGAAAGAGAAACAACTAGGCTTAGGAATGTTTGCAATGGGATGAAGTGGCATGGATTCGGGTTTCCCGGACCGGGACAATGACATAAAATGGCGCCAGCAAGGCTGGAAAATAAGATACGGCAGTTTGGAGCGATTTTTTTTTGGCGGCTCCCGCCGGTCGATCGATGCCGTGCGGAACGGAAGGAAATCGTAAAAAGAGCAAAGTTCTATGTACTGTACACAGTCGCTTGCAATAACGCCACAATGCGCACGACCACTATACCGTTGAGACAGTATCGATTTTTTTTACTCTGGTATTCTTGTAAAATAAAAATTTATGCTTTTAAGACATCTATACGGTTTTTAGTACAAAACATGTGGCAAAGAATTGTTTTACAAAGCTCTTTAATTGTGGTGGATGACTCGTAAGGATTCTAACTCTATGCATACCGCCATTTTGTTATAACCAACGGTTTTTTATGTTTATGTACACCATTTGTGCACCTGATCCTTCCCATCAGATAACAGCGAAAGCACATAAGCCAAAGCGCCCGCAACTCACTCCTCCGGTTGCTTTGGGCCATCGTGTGCGTATTAGATGTTCGAAACATTTGGGGGACGTTTTTGCTACTGGAAAGACATGCGCGCGCGAAAGACCACAGCTACATCAGGCGAAGATGGGGAGCGCCAGTGGTGGTGGGAAATATCAAACAACCAGTAGCGAAACAGATTCGGGAAGGAAACCATCAACGGTTTTTCCACTAGCAACACCCCACTCATCCCACGAACCGCCATAGGTGGGTGGATCCGGCTGAACAGGGGGGGGAAAAACTGCGCACCGAATCCGATTCCGGCATCTTCTGCGCGATTTTTCTTTCACGGGCCAATGGTCTCTATAGACGATGGGAGGGTGGGGCTGAAGATTATTCATTTTTTTGCCGCTATGGCCAGGAAAATGCTTTATAACGTTGTAACTATTTGCTTTCCAATGATAGTTTTCAAGTTGGTTTGTGATGCATCAATTGTTAATACTGCTTTCGTTTTTCAAAACTATTTCCCGGATGGAGCTATTACATATTTTTCACTAGCTTTTGATAATACTAATCTGTATTTCGTAACTTGGTAATTTGGTTCATTTGGTACAAATTTTCCAGCTAGGATTTATAGAATACTTCGGTATATATTTCAGTTCACAAATTACAGTTCGGAACATAAACATGTTGGTTCACATGTTGTTAGCGTATAAAGTTCTAAAACAGTAAAGCTTTCTCCTGGCAGTAGAGATGTCAAAGTGAGAGGATAGGTGGGTTCACACGAGTCGAACTCTGCTCGAATTTGTACGATCTGCGAACCTTTTTTGTCAATGTATTAGTGAGTCGAGTTATGTTCGGCGAGTCACCGAGTTCAAACATTGCAAAGTTGTTTTTTTCACATTTGCAAAAAGGTACAGTATTTTACCAGCTGCTCGAAGCCGCTTACTTATTGGCTATTTTCATAGGTGTGGTTAGAAAGGTTTATTGGAAATTATTAAAACTTAGGTGACGAAATGTCGATTTTATGATGAAAATCAAATGAACCGAGTAGAGGAGCAAAATGCTTTTCGTTAAGTTATAAAAAACAGAGCAATATATAATCCCTTGATATTTCATATGTATCATGTAAGGCTTAACATTCATGATCGGAAATGTTGCCATTATCAGTGTGAATAAAATGGCGTTGCTTTTGGGATTTTCCGAATTGGCCGGCCGTGCTAACTCGCGCATTCGAGTACTCGGGCACTCGAAAGTTCACCGCTTCAATCAACTGCTCGAATCTTACACATCGTGTACACGGGGTACTGCCCGACATGCTTTGACGTTTTCCTAACGTTTTGACGTTTGGTTCTCAAGTCGTTATACAGACGTGTAAAGCCCGCTTTATTTATCTTCTTCTTCTTTTTCTTCTTTTTCAAAACAAAGTTGAAAAAACAAAGAATGCGTGTGCTGCTGCCGTAATTTTTTAAAACTGTTCGTTAAAGTGTAGTGAAAGTTAGTAAACAGCAATAGAAATCCAGCTCCTTCACCTTGGTTGGGCCGTGAAACAATACATTTTGCTAGATCGGATCCAATCGATCCGCCCCATCCCTGGTTGCTGCTGCTGCGCGCCGTGTGCCTTTACGCGGGTCGCTTCCGTGTGCATTTTCCGTGCTTTCCCGTGCTGAAAATCTTCCGCAACTCCCCGAAACAGGTACGTGCGTATCATTAAATGTCGTGAGAGTGCGTGGGTGCAGTGGGCTGGCCGTTCCGGTGGCTGCAAAGGTGAAAAATCGGGTCCTTCGCTTGCATCTGGCTGTGGTGCTGCGCCGCCAGCAGAAGGGCGACGCGGCGCCGCCGTGTTTTTCAATGGATTGTCGGCAAGCCACCCCCTCCTTCGTCGTGTCGTGCGTGAGGGGGAGTTATGGGAGAGAGAATAAAAGTTGCGCAAATTATACGATACCAGCTCCAAACGGCAGCATACGGTACGACACGAAAATCAAGGTGTAATAAGCCCACGGACGATAAGAAGTGTGCGCTGCATTATCGTTGCAGCGGGGTTGCTGAGGTAAGGCAAAAAGGCCTACGCTGATTATCGCCAACCGTGCATTACCATCGAAGCGTGCGGGTCGCCATTTTTTCGTTCCCGTCGCGCGTCGCGCTTCCCGGCCCGTTTCCGTTTGGTCCGTGTCCGTTGTTGTTCCAGGTGGAAAATCGTTTTTCCACCAGCGTAGCGTGCTTTATCGAGCGGATTTTGGAACATTACGTGTGCGTGCGTTGCAGTGTTTTGGGAGGAATTGGAACCGATCAACTGTGCGTGAACGTTTTTTGTGAATGAAGCCCTCATGTCGGCCGAAGAAAAACTATGCCCATATCGGAAAGCGTGCGTGTAAACTTTTTCGCTTCCGAACCCCTTCAAGTCATTATCGGGGAAGAAAAAAGCGGATGTATCCGATGTGATTCATGAACCACCGTCGAGCAGAAGTGGGTTCCGGGAAAGCAAAAGAGTGCTGTAGAAGTACACACTCATACACACGGCCACAAATACTCATTGCCACTCGCCGATAACCAGCAGACACTGGAACGCGCAAAGACCTCCGCAGTACGCGTGAGATACTGATAACAGCGGAATGCATCAGCAACGCCCTGGAACACCACAGCAACCGTAGTAGAGGCGGATTTCCTGGTCCAGCGCAGCAATAGAAGCAACAGGAAGCATAAGAACCTTCGTGTAACCCCTTTCTCACCAGAGTAATAGGCGGTGTAATTTCTCGGTACGCGGGGCAGAAGGTATTTTTTTTGGTGTGTTTGTGCCCAGAAGACGCTGTGCTGCCCGCGTTCAATGAGCGTGCCCGTACGGTTTATTTTTCGTGTTCTAAAATTAGCCGCATATGAAATCATCATGCGTTATTTTTGGTTTCTCGGTAAACTACCAACCATCGCCGAACGGGCCGCGTTTCGGATGCTGCTTCTGATACCCATGCCCCGCGCACAACAAAACCCCATGGACAAGGGTCGAAAGGGTGCTATGCAGTGGGTGCACGAAGAACCCATCGGGCAGAACCCGGTCCAAATATTCCGATTCTCACAGCGACTGATATTGCTCATGGGAAATTGATCGTGTCCAGAGAGCGGTGGACTTAAACCCCTGTTGGATTGTCTGTCCGGAACAGTGGAATGCTGTCAATCAGCGAGTTCAACGGAACTTTAGTGACAGAAGGGGTTCTAAGCATTGCCCGCTTCTTGGATGACTACATGACCCACAGGACCTTTGAACCGTCTCGTGAGATTTCCGAACGGACTGGTACCGAATTTGGACACATTTGAACTACTGTAGGGCGTTACAAGGTTTTTAGTTTTTGTTTTTTTGTTGTTGTTTGTTATATGGTTTATTGGAAATTGCCCTAGCTGGAACAGCTGGAACATCGATCGGAGCAAGTGATAATTCGACTGAAGTCTGGTCTAGTTTGGAGGACACTATGGAGGATATGTTGATCGTTTTAATGCTAGGTTCAACCGTATCAATAGGCTTTAGTAGTTCGTAGTATATCGCATCAAGTTGATCCCACCAAATACAAAGCGTTATAACCGTGCTGATAAGATCCTCAATCTCCTTCTTACAGAAGCTTCTCCTTAAGTTCTACTTCGCCGTAGACTTCAGAACTTTGCGTGTGAGTGATTTGTGATCGTCTATATTGAATGTAACTCAAACAAATACTAACTGCTACAATCAACGCACTAATGATAGCTTCTCTGATGTTAAAGATTACGTCGTCAAATCATTCGATACCTGCTTAATTGACCATCACCAATCGCATGATGATGATGATGGTGCCCCACCCTGCAACGCAGGTGCTAAAAGGCAGGTTTGATGGATGAGCGTAGCCGGAGCACATTGTGTGTGTGCCGTTACCATCTGCGCCGGATGACCGTATACTGGAGAGGAATCGCCCCAGCCAGACATTCAAATATCCAACATCTCAAGTCAGGCACGAGTCAGCAACCGTTCCACATGGACTGATGGGTGTCGGTGCATCGGTGGATCGCACGATTACCGGTTATCGGAACTCATCATCAGCGCTGGTGCTGCTGCTACCGCTTGGATCCACCCTTTGTCTATGCGCTCGAGCGCGTGGAACGATTGCTACCGCGAGATACACCCGTGGTTCGCCTTGAGGCGTCGCGGGACGATGTCGAGATTGAACGTCGGTGGACTACATTCGGACCTTCGGATCGCCCGGGAGACGCTTTTGGGCGGGAGTACGAATGGGTAGCGAACTCCACTAGTGCCTTGCCGGCACTAGGCAGACGCGCTTATGAATGGTACGGTTTGTGGCACAAGTCCCATCGGTTCGCCCTTGGTGTGTGACTGAAGAGTAGAGCACACGGAGTCGCAACAAAAAGACAAAGAAACAAACGTGTGCAGTTGCACTTGCACTTGTCTACCGCCACATTGCACCACCCTTATTTGAAGTGGAGTGGAGTGCTTGTGGAGAGATCGATTGGCCGAGCCGGGCGGAATGGCCCCGAGAACACCCACCTGCGAAGCACACCGACCTGTCTGTGATATCATTGCTGAACTATTTTGCCCCCCTTAAGTCTCACATACGGCATGTGTGTTTGTGTGCCGGTCCTTCTCACCTTTGCATGCACCGGAGTTTGGGTGTTTCATAGTGGTTGCTTCGAAATGTGTGCCTCCTCGCCTCCTGTTGGCGCGTAGTCGAACGTATCACCTTGCTTGGTTCCGACGCCTTCGCACACATGACGCCCAATCGGCCGATTGGCACCCCAACGATCCCGGGGGCGGATTGGATTGGCTTTCGCGCACGGGCAGGGCAGGGGCAAGCAAAGCAAATCCTACGCTTCGTCGCGCGCGCACCGTAGCGGGTTAAGCTGGCGAGGCAAAGCGACGCGCTGGACGGACGGATGGGCTGGTGAATGAATCAATCGAGCGGAGGCATACTGCGGCAAATGTCACCTCCGTTCTCCAACGTTCGTTAGACCGTTTGATGGGTTCGGAGCGGAGATGTGGAGGGTTTTTGTTGTTGTTACACTGAATCCAGTTATTCCGTCCGTTTGCTCGGTAATGTGTTTTATGAATGAAACCTGTCGCGCCTAGTGATGGGGACATTGATCGGGATTCGATCCGGGTGTTCCGGATCTTAATACACCTCGGAATCTCGGAGCTGAATCTTGGCAGATCCAGGGTGATCCATGACTTGGGATCGGATCCAATCCGGGATCAACTTCAACCATCACTACCATCGCGTGGACATTGAAATGAGTTTGATGTTCCAGGTCGCTCGAGAGCGATCGCCAATATTTGGAAAACGGATCAAATATCTGCGCGCAACCGTGGAGGAAGCCGTACCGCGCGTTGGTGACATTCTTCCCAACGGCCAGGCCTTCGGCTCGGCCAGGGAAAATTGAGTGCTGTGGAATGCGTTGCGCTGGCTTTTCTCTTCTCGCCCCTGTGGAGAAAGCGGAAGCCCTACTCAGCCACAGCCCACAAGTGCTCTCGGACGCGTCAATCCAGTCGTCCGTCGGCGCGTCCAACGCATGGGTTGCATCCCATTTTTGGCAGAACGGTAACGGTAAGACGAGCGCAGAAGCAGACGAGTGTCGCAGTGATAGCGCTGGTCGCACCAAACCCGGCCATAACTCGATCGGCCGAACGGGCTTTCCCTCGTGGAGCTGCATTCCGATCCGCGTCAGTCGCAATACGCTTCTTATCGCCGCTTGCGGTTCTGGATGCTAATTTGTTTGCGCTGCGAACACCGGCAGCTACCGCCGTGCCTAGTTCTCGGCACACTACCGACGGCACTACCGCAAAGGGTCTCTCCGGGCACGTCCAGAGAACCGTCGCCATCACCACCACCACAAGCAGACGCGAATAAAAACAATTAACGCGCTGAGATGGACATTAGCCGTCCGCGGTTTCGTTTCGTGCTGCATCCCGAGCGTTCTCTCCCACTCTCGCACTGGGTATGGTGGGGTATGGCGCTCGGCTGATCTCATCGGTTCCACGAACGATCGCGGCTCGCTCACCTCGCTCGGGATCGGCGGTTCGGCTAGCGTGCGCTCGCGCCGTCGACTTCAATTTGAACGATCACGTTGCCCGGAACCGGTGTGTATTCGCGTGTGCGCTGCTGTGGGAAGAGAGAAACGACCGCGCGGATCGAGTTGGGCCGTTTTTCTACTTCTTCTGTATTTCGGAAGGGTAAGATTCTGCTCCAAAGATTGTGGCACTGTGTTAAGTTATTACTCCGGATGATATGCGCTTTAGCGTCATATGCGTGTGCGCGAATCGTGACGAGAGATGGTCCTTCTGTGAGGCGCTAGAAGGAAGCGAAAATAACCCACCAAAGAGTGGCGCATCCTTGAAACAACTGCATAAGTGACGTGTGTAAAGGGTAAAATACTACGCAGGAGTGATTGAGGTGTACGATCGAAAACACCCTCCATATGCACGTGAATGTGTTTGTGATTGAGTGCTTCGTGGTGATACCTCGATCGATCGAATTGAGGGTAGTGTCGAATGGAAGTTAAAAGACATGTTTCGTAAGACGCGGTGATATTTTGAAAAGTCCATCCTCCTTCCTTGTCCCCTGCTTTGTCTACATTCGTTGGGGAATGGGAAGGAATGATACCGAACCAACAACTAGACCGGTTTGCGAAACGAAGTCCTCTGCTAGGGATATCGTCAGTTCTTTCGGCGCTGCTTTCGGGCATGTTCAATTAATTTCGTGAATGATCCCTTTAATTCAATTCAACATCTGAGTGTTCAAGGCTTCGCATTTCTCATGGCGGTGGTATTTGTTTTCCAGAAGTGATTAAGTTGTGCGTGCGTGCGTGCTTGTTGAAGATTCTACACTCCTGGAAGATTGAAGACATTCGGATGTCGAGTGTGCGATTGACGAAATCAAGCGTATAAAAAACAAGAAAAAAAGATCCGCTCCCGAGTTTTGCCCGTAGTTCTTGGCGGTAGACATCACAGCGTGCAGCGGGCAGATATTAGTAAACATCGCATCACGAGTGTGTGGCAACATCGGATATATCGTGTATTTATAACGTCGAATATCTTTCCCACACCCAACTCCCAACCTTAGCGGTCGGCCGTACTCGAAACATAATTTCGCGCCCACAACTTCTTCTGCTGGCTTGAACCATTCGCTACTCCTACTGATCGTGAGGGTGGGATGTGATAGTGTGCGTGTGTATGTGTGTTTCCATTCGGTTTCTAGTGCAGTGGTAGTAGACCATCGCCGGCAGTAACCTCGCCAAACGATTCGTCCCACGTCGACCAGCCAGAGCATCGTTGGAAGGTAGCGTGCGTTACTTTGGCGACCATCTGCTACTACTACTGCTAGGGCCTGCCACTACTCGCTCCACTAGAGCACGCACGATCCTCGACACTTTGTGGCACCCCCGCAAAGCATTGTCCGTGGTCCGTGTTTTCTGAAGAAACAGCGCTCGACTCGATACGATCACCCAGAAGTTCGGAGCAACGCGATTAAGAAGGGACCTGCCGTGAAGCAGTTAATTGGATAATGTGGAGGCGGCGGCACAACGCGGTGGCACTTGGTGAAGGTTACGCCCGAGAGCGTGTAAGATCCCACGAGAGCGAGATGTGCTTCGCCGCCCTCAGTACCTGTCACATGTTGACCAATCGAGGTGGACTTCGTTCGGGCACGATCCGCCTAGGGAGGCTCTCACGAGTGCGCCGATATGATGCACCAGCCAACTGCATTGATGGGAGGCTAGGCTTGAGCGAAATGGGAAAGATGACTCCCCAGTGTACGATCACCGAACGATCGTCTATGATCCATCGGAAGTCTCTTTCCCAAACTCTGACGGATTCGATTGGTTTCACAACATTGCCGCCATAGATTGATCTCCTGACGTCAAAACGACCAGCTGCTAGGTTGGGGAACTAAGCACACACGGACGGGGACAGGGGTGGACGCCACTGAAACGGTTTCTTTCGCCAGAAATCGAGTGAATCACACAGACGAAACTTAGCTCAGCGTGCCTGCAATTGCGCTGCCACGTCACGCGCGAAACGAAACTCTCTTCTCCGTCGCCAGCCGCGATCGGCCACATCCGGCTAACCAGTTTTATTTTTTCGTCGTATTCCACACACTCACCGCTGCTGGTGGTGGTTGTGATTTCGCGATCGCAAACACACAGGTGTTGTGGTCTTTTATCTGCGCTTGTTTGCTTGGGAGCGAGGCGTGGGGTGGGGGACACCATTTTTAATGTCTCCCCCTATGAGTTGTGTGCCATGTTGCTGGTGTTGCCAGCATAAAGCGAACTCGCTCTTCGTCCTTCGCGTTTGCATTACGTCAGGGAGGGCGAGATCTTTATCTCTGTCGCTCGGTCTTCTCGCTTCGCGCTATCGTTTCATTATGATCGTACGGGCGTGTTTTTTTTTTTGGGTTTGTTTTGCGAAACTTCCTACCCTTCTTTTTTCGGCCAGCTGTCAACTTTCTTTAATAATTCGTTTTTTTCGCCAGTGTGTTTCACACAAAAACGAATATGCGATGCACTCCAAGCGAAGCGATTCCTGTTGCGTTTCTACCAACGGATCCGGATGCTTTCAACATTTCTGCTTTCGTGTGGTCAGCAAAATTGTGCCGACCAAGCTATCGAGCTATCGAGGTTGTTGGGCGTGTTTGTCAGAGCCGTGTTTCGGTTTGGTTTGGCCAGAGAAGCTGGATAATTTTTCGTCCACACACCGGCGTACCGGCGTTCATCACGACGGGCGAAGTTATAAATAGTTTTCGATCGCGTTCGAACACAACCACCAGCGAGCAGCAGTTTGCGAAGAGTGTGGTCATTTCGACTTTCATCGTTGTGTTCTGATGATCACATCAGCGTCGTCGGCAGCATCTGGATGAGATGGTTCAAGCCACTGGGCAAGATACCTTTCGATATGGCGTTGGTGCAGTGTATTCCCACATGAAACATGTTCTGTTATTGTAATTAGCAGCAAGTTCAGATGTGTAGACGCAGATCTACACTAGGTTTCGAATACAAGTTAATAACTTCATATGTCCCAGGGGCAATGAAATGTTTCTCGTCTTAGGATCACAGGATCCAATCACGAACTCCGATCCGGACTCCATCATGGTCCGGAACCATTTCCAGCTACTCCTCCAAACGTTCCCATGCGGTCGGTAATAACGATGCCGTCTGTCACTCACTCAGCATCATTCATCCGGGTGTTGGCCCAACTCAAGTCCATTGAAGAGCTGCTAGCGTAGTGCGGCTCACAGGGGGATCTGTTGTCATACACCACCATTATGCTAGCATGTCATGCGTGTTTGCCCGAAGAGCCGTGTGTGATTTTTCGTGTAATAGCACATCCACATCGGCAAAGTGCAATGCCAACGATTTATATTTAGAAACTTGTCTTCTGCGTACCAGTGATCGCTCCGTCATGTTGCTGCAAATGCACTTTTCGTTAGAATTTATGAGTTGACGACGACGAATTTAATATCGTGTTGGTGTCAATAAACAAACAAGATTTTCCCAGAACTTTGTGTGTGTGCTCTACTCAACGTGTAGAACAATACGGCTGCATTTGTTTATCTCCGCGGCTATCAGGTGTACCTACTGCTCGAGCTTATCGTACCCCGTTGCTAGTGGGAGCCGACGTTTAAGCGACGCTCCGGCGACCGGTTTATCAGCATAACAGGTTGCTCACCTGTTCTTATCTGAAGCACACCTAGCACGGCTGAGACACTACGCTCAGCACACGCCCAGCTCCACGAGACACCAACATGAACGCACCTCGCGGTGGCGTCAAATATCATCCCCGAGATGAAGCTCCCCAGCTCCACGCTCCATGATGGCAAGCCAGCCGTATCACTTACGCTCCATGCCCTGTCTGACTAAACGAATGGCGTCGTTGTACGGCAATTAGCTTTCATTGTCAGGCCCGATCGGTTAGAACCGAGAGGCCCGCGAGATCCAAACGGCCATCTCACGCACGAGCATCGACTACAATTGACGACTACAGCAGATACATTGGAGAGTGGCATTACCTCATCGCGCGCGCTGATGATGCGGTTTGCACGGAGAGGCATCTGCCGCCTAATTGGTAAGGTTAACTTTGCGCCAGGCTGGCCAGCAGCCGCACGATGATCGTATGACGTCAGTTTTTGCCGCCTTCTTCTACGCGACGATCGCACCGTCGTTGTTGTCCTTGTGCGGAGCGAGTTTAGGTTGCAGTTTTTTTTTTGTTTGGTGCCGTGTTCGATGTGTTCCGCCATGCAGGAAATGGCACCAATACACACGAAGTATTCCCAAAATGGACCATCCAGTAGTGGTGAGAGAGGGGGACTGTGCGTGGTGTGTCAGATCGCTCGCAACTTCCGCTCTAATCGATTTAGTGTGTGCTGCGATTCGTGGGAGGAAAGGAGACAGCTTTAAAACTGACTACCAAAGAGCTTCGTTTATTGTTATTCGATCGTTCGTTCGCCTGCCTGTGCACACGGACGGGGGCGCCATTTATGGTGTCCCTTTTGGCGCGTGTGTGCCGGTGCGGGGTTGTGTTGTGAAGAATTCGAAAAAACCATCCACAAACCTTCGGACGGAGTTGGAGGAAGAGGAGGAGGAGGTGTACACGCTGTTGTCTTGATGCGCGACTGCCGATCTCGAAAGAGCGGGAGACCGGGCCGAAGATCTGGTAGAATAATAAACATAACCTAAATTCGTCTCGCATCGTGCGTCGCAAGAGAAGCACAGGATGATTGGATCTGCCGACAGCGGCAGCAATTGTGGCTCCACCATTTGCATCGAATGCCGCTTTCGAACCCCGCCGGTGGGCATTGTCTGCACGCTAGAGCACATCTTTGGCCCTTCGGGTCCACCCAAACCAAATCCGGAAGGTGTAAACATACGGCGAGCATCTTCGTTTGCAAATATGGCACGCATTGGCGAGACGATTTAAGATCCGTATGGGTTGTTTAACGTTTGGACAGAGGAGAAATAAACACCGCGTGTGCGTTAATTAAATTATGAGCTGAAGTTATTCGGCGCTTCGTTTCCCACCGAAGAGGTCATCGAGTCGATAACTTCATACTACTTCGCCCGGCTCCGGAGATCTCGTATTTCGTGTCTAACGCTTACCTTGGGCGGAGTTTGGCGTAAGTCTGAGAAATGTCAAGTGAATATTTTACGATTATAGGCCGGCGCCACCGGCCGAAGAACCGCTGAGCTGCCCAGCAGTTGCGCTGCTGCTTGCCTATATAAGGCGGCTCGTGCCTTGCGCGCTCGGTCCAGCCCTCTAGGGTTCTCCATCAAACACTTACCACACCGCTACAAGAGCTACAAGCGCACGAATCGATCGATCTAACGGGGTCGTTTCAATTGGCGTTGGTGCAACAGTGAGTGACTTCAAATGCGCTACTGATTTGCTGGAGTATCCACACACGCTCGCACGCAGAGACGGGACGGAGATGCAGGAGTCACGTCGTGAATGCTTAATTTACGATCGTCCACCGGATCGCCGTTGAAGTTCGCTGGTAGTAGGACAAGCTCCGAATGATTCGTGGGGGAAAAGGCGCAAGAATGCAACTCCCGGGAATGTATTTTTGTAAGTTTCTCCGGATATAAGCATTCTTCACTTCCTCGCGGATTTGTCGGATGCGCATCACCGGCGCATGGTTTTCGCGGAGTCAGCGCAGCACGCGCACAGGTTTCGAATTCTCCTCCAAACTTGCACCAACTGCAGTGTGGGTAGTGGAGTGTCTTATAGCAATGCATTTCTGTGCCGCGTTTGTTTACAGACTATCGAAAGGGGCAGAGGGAGGAGGGGACTGTGAGCTGCGTGCGTGTGTGTGTGTGTGTGTGTGTGTGTGTGTGTGTGTGTGTGTGTGTGTGTGTGTGTGTGTGTGTGTGTGTGTGCGTGTGCTATGGGTGGCGTATTTTGTTTGCCATCATTGCCTTTCCGCCGCCCATCGTTCAGCGCGTCATCAACTCTTGTCGAGTGTGTGTGGGGTTCCTTGGTTCCTTTGGGGGTAAGGGACAACCAAGCGAGGTGTTGTTGTTGATACATTCGTCTGTTTGCTTCAGCGCTCGGTTTGGTTTGGCTTACTTTGCCTCCACGTTGGGAGGGATCGAAGAGGAGCGAGGTGTGTTTGGTTTCGCTTGGAGGTTCTTTATCTACACATTCCTTAGGTGAATATCTTGGATGTTGCTGTTGTTGCTGTGTTGCTCCAAGAAAAGGTGCCGTAGACCTGGTTCGCTTGGAGACCTGGCGATTAAGCTGTATCGGTGTGTGCAGGGCGTGTGCTTTTCCTTATCGCGACTCTTGTCGGAGTGTCCAACACGTTCTCGTGGTTGGATTTTATGGCAGTAACTGTTGTGTGTGGTGAGATATGGATTGCATTCGACATTTGCTTGCTACCTTTTTGATGAGCCAGCACCACCACTCTCTGCGTCCCATCGTTTGACATCAAACGAGTCGCCAGCAGTCGTCAGCCATCAATCTCTCTTGGCTTATGGGACGCCCCGGTGCTTCGAGTCAAAGCACATCATGCTGACCATGGCCAGACTGGCGTCCCCACCTGAGGGTCAGAATTCAGAGATCCGACGTTCATTACCTGTACGTCGTCGTCGTCGTCGGATAAACGACCCAGGGACACCTCCATTACCTCCGTGACTCGACCCGAATGGCGCAATATTTGTGCTGACTCTTGTGCTGACCGTGCATACTAAAAATAAGCACCGTGCGCGCACACCCCGACAGTACCGAGAGGGTGGCATATAAATTTCGCGCCGTGTTAGCAACACTCCGACCCGTCCGTTCGTCCGGCCGTCCTTAGCTCCGCTTGGGGGACGTTCTTCTGTTTCTTCTTCTCCGGATTTGGTGCGTGTGTGTGTGTGCGCGCGCGTTCCTAAGCTCGTGTTTGCCGTCACGGCTGCGTGCAAAATCGACAGCTGAAGTAGAGGCCAAGCGATGCAGAGCGATCGTGCCCTGTGCGCTCTCCAGGTCTTTCCAGACTTGTGGACGCGAGAAGAGAAATCTTTCGGAAGGAACGGGGCTGTGTTTTATCAAAATTTATTGATCGAAGATTTACGATAGGAGCACGGCAGCTGGCGTCGGGACGCAGATAAATCATGAACGGTTTATGTGACGTAAAATAGTGGTATTAAAACTAATGCTGTAAAGAGTGCCTCTACCTGGGTGGTATATGAGTAGTGGAAGATCACTTTCATTCAATGGCGCTAGTTGACGCGTTTGTCATAAACTCTAGATTTTGGGGAAGCGCAATCCCCCGCGCCTAAGATGTGGCTTCAGTTTTGGTTGGAATGATCTCAACCATAGCGCGCAAACGTAAACTCACTGCTAGGCGTGTAATCTGAGCACCATATGTGCGAACGAACCGCCATCTAGCAGCGTTGGAAGGGGCGCTCGGGCGCAAATCTTCTCATTTTTAACCACACAGATCGTAATTTTTCGGATTATGTCGAAATTGGGAGCGAGAGCGATGGGATTTCTGCTGTGGAGTAACGCCGTATGGGAGTGCAGCAACTAACAGCGAAAACAGATTATGCCCGAATCGTCGTGTACGAGCGTGCAAGTTAATCCTACGCAGTCCCATGGGCGACGTGACGGTCTACCTAACGAAGCACACGATCGTTTTGCAATGTGACTGTTTTCTTGACGGAAAGTGTCTCTAAAGACCCAGCCGCGTGATGGGTAGGTGGCATCATAGACATAGCTTTCTTTTTTCCGGCATGAAGCTTTGAAACTTTGAAACAGAAGACACACGATCGGATCTGGCGGAGGTGGAGGATGTTGTTGTAATCGGTCGCGTGCGTTGGCGATGCACATTTCTATCTATCGACCGGACGTGATCGATACCCGGCGGACGATACATCGCCCCGGGAAGGTGTTGTTGAATGTTTTCCTGTTTGCATATCAACAACGCACCTCTCGGGTCGTTTTGGGATGGGAAAGCGATTGGATTGGAACGAAAGTAAAAGGCGTCGGGAAGTGTGGGAGTTTGGCGTCGTGCGTGTCGTCTTGAATGCCAGCGGGAGTCAGGAGATCGCGCGACACCGCGCTGTAATTTACGATCGAAACTGAAACAAAACCATCACACTACCCAACTCGTGCTGCAGAGCGATGGTGTTTCTTTCCGTGTTACGAGGGAGCACCTAATAGAAATGTGCTGCAGGCGGTTAGGAACACCTCTCGCACACAGTGTGTTTGTTTGTATAATGCTGCACCTCTGAACTCCTCCCCGTGAAGCATCATAAATTATGCGCATTATAATATCGATCGATTGTGGAACACTGTGTCTGTGCCCATTGGATCGCGATCGCGTGTTGCTCCTCCAGACATATATATCTTGACAGTGACAACATTCCCGAAGGGAGGAGGTCTCGTTAGGCGGGCAGAGGTGCGTATGTCTTTAATAGGGGACCGATACACGTGAATATCAACGATTTGGCAATCGTGGAAAGGGTGTGACACAGAACTGACGCTCTCCCGTCCTGCCAGTGCCCTTTTGAAGTGTGCTCCACTTAACGTGCAGTGAGCGAGCTGAAAGATGAATCACTTTGCGAGCGCGTCTTGCAGACGCCACTGAAAGCCGTGTGACGAGTGTGTTAACGCGGGTGCCGCGATTGTGTGTCACCGAACGGGCAGAAGCTGTGTGCCAAACCAGAGACGCCTGTTTCTGTTGCCCCAAGTCCAAGTCTTACTGCGAGCAGACACTCTCGTGCTGACGTAGAATTGAACTTCATCAAGTGGCACCCTGCAGTCCCCAAAGGCAGTACGATCGGTTTGTGTTGCTGATCTACAGTTCGTCTCAGCTGTATATCGGGTTCACCTTTGAATCCGTTACGAGCGGCGGCTCCTCGTGATGGTGACACATCCTAGCTGTTGGGAGCCAGCTGTTGAAAGTGTGCGCGCACGGCCGTCTTATAATTATCCTGCACGTCCGAGACGTGGTCGACCGTCGCCCCAAACGCAAACACGAGACAGAGGAGTTTAGTCATCGTCATTAGTGCCCGGTTGTAATGTTGGGACTTTGCCTACCACGTTCCCCGTCGTCTTGAAGCTGTTTGTGCCCGTTGCAGCCGATCGCGCCAATTTCAAGTGCCGAAGCCGTTGTTGTTATTTAATGACCCACATCGTAAAACGACCAACACCCCGTCACCCATTGTCCGATAAGTGCGGTGGAATATCCTCACGTAGCAGACGAGTTCCGCTGCAAGCTGTAAGCGTTGGTGAAGGTGGAGCCTTTTGTTCTTTGTTTTTAGAGTTGTGTGTGTGTGTTGTGTTTTGTTTTTGCGGCTAAAGTCCGTTTGTGTGCTGTGCTGCGACTGTTTTGTACCGTATCTTTCGTGGATCGTGGAAACATGAATGACCTTCAGCTCAGTAAATTAATGATTGATGTTCTTTGAGGTTATGTTTTCTATATCTTTCGCGTTCAAACTGTCATAACGCACGTTTCGCATCAGTCCGAAGTATGAGGCAAAAATGAAACAATATTTAATATGGTTTTTATTAGCAGCAGCCTTCGCTTCGCTTCTCAATGAGCATGCATTCATTCGGTGGCGCTCTCGAAGAAGTAATTTGTCTTGTAAGCAGAGGGCGGGACGATAAAATCGGTATTTGCATCGGCTGGTGCCAGAGAAAAATGGCACTGACGGCTCATTACTATGCATACGGTAGCAAAGGTGTCACACCCTTCGATGATGTGCACAGTGCATCTTTGGAGAGTATTAATCCACATGAAACTAAAGTGAAAATTTGTTGAAGTCATGACTCAAGTTACGTTCCTACAACAATAGTGCATGTTCTGCACAACAAGGTACATGACTCAAAAATATTTAAAAAAAACAAAGTGTATGCGTTCGACACCTTTGGCGTAACATATTATCATAATTATTATATCGAACAGCTCCGGAACAGCGCGACGACTGAGCAAGGGGAAGAGGTTGTGAAATAAAAAGAAGAAAACAAACAACTTCAACTGTGTGCCAACTGTTGTGCATGTCTGGAATGCAACCGGAGACGCCCCTCCCTGGTATTCGAGATCACCTCACACCCGATCGGAATGCAACTGCAACGACTGACTTTAATAGGAAGATAGACGAGGCGGAAAACCCCTTTTGCTTACACCAACTGCAAAAAAAAACACATCGTTTCTTTAGCGTTCCCGCTTTCTTTTTAAAGGTCGAGGAGAGATCCTCGGTTGCAGAAACATTTTCACGTCGCTCGTTTGCTCATCGGGGGCCGTCGAAAAAAAAATCGTAAACGAGGCGCGAACGGAGGCACTCTGCGGAGAGAGCACGCCGATTTTCCACCGCAACTGCATTGTGGAGGTCATCTGTTTATTCGGTTGTCTTGCGGCGAATGCAATGCACTGCAAACGCGGAAGACGGCGTAGGCGGTTCTCGCCAGTGTTTTCCTCATTTTCGCTTACAATGTCGCAACGGAGAATCGGGCAGCCTGTTTGGGTTAATATGGTTTCCAGTTGCGATCGGTGGGTGATCGATGGGTTGGCTCCTCGTAAACAGTTGTTCACTCCGAGTCGTTGAGCCATTATAGGCTGCCAACTTCTTGCCAGGCACATTGAAACGAACGACTGTGTACCGTTCAGTTATTTAAAGATTCTTCGCGAGCTGACTCACGGCGAATCTCTGCAACGTCGAAGGGGCAATCTGGACTGTTCCGACTTATCATCGGATATTGAGTGTTTGTGTGTAAATACAGTGTTTGTTTAAATTGCAATATCAATAAACAGGAAACGGTTCGGGAGGACGACGTGAATCACTGCCATTGTCATTCCAATCGATTATTCCAGATTAACTACAGTCTGCAGTTCAGATGTGTAAATCGCAGATCGTCTTCTTCGTATCGGAGAACTCGATCCTAGAATGTTGCAGTCAAAAAAGGGTCTATTGCTGCATACGAATGCAACTCTTTGTTAGCAGAAGATGCAAAAAGTTGCATGCCACGCTTCGTGAAACGTGCAAATCCGCCTCGGTCGCATAAATCGTTCTTCCAAATGTGGCATTCAACGGGCTGGGCGAGAAAAAAAAACAACGCACACTTACGATTGCCAATGACGTCGTACCGCGCAACGTCGGCCTGCAAAGCAGCTGCATCACATTTGCCGGATGGTGTGACCGCGGCTCCACCCAGTGATGCCACTTATTGATCGCGGCAGGTCGGTCAGTATTTGAAGTTTTTGTCGGCTGAAAAGTTTGACGCGAGCGCGTGTGCACCGCTGCCATTCACACGTTGTGCTGTGGAATGGAATTTTAGCATGTCTGCACACCGTGAACACGCGCCCGTTAGTGTGAGGGACAGTCGTGAATTAAAACAATTGATAGTTGTGTGCTAAAGTGGTTCGATTGGGTGTAAGCTGTTGCTCAAGGTGATTTCTTCCAGCCGCTGGAGACGCCTGGTGCCTTATGGAGCCGGCCGAGCTGGAAAGCGAAAGAGAAAGAGAGAGAGGGTTTGTAAGGAAAATAAATTATTTCCCTTTAATGCACTACATCGTTGGTACGAGAGCGAGGAAACGTCGAAGGTGGGCGACGGTGGTACCGGCAGGACATAATTCATTTATCACGTTGTGATAGACGCATTTAGCGAGACCCCTCTGGCCAACATCCATAGTGGCGCGAGGCAATAAATAGTCTGCTACTGCGAGATGGAGTAATAATGCATGTAGGAGTAGTTGTACAAGCCACCGTTCTATTTGGAAGAGTTACAACACATTAGAATCCTATCCGTATGCTCCATCCATATATCCAACGTCCCTCTCAGGTGATACTCTGCAAAAATACAAGTGCTTTAAGATTTGGTTTATTTTAAACGTATTCAAATAACTCTTTTATTGATCGGATCGGACTCACTTGAATGCATCTTAAATGAGCTGTCAAACATACCAACATTTCATATCTCTAATAAGAGCATTCACGGATACAAACAACAGACGAACTCCATCTCCCAACGCTCGGGAAGAGTCACCTCAGGAAGACTTCAACGTAATGAAAACTCCATCTAGTGTGGAAAAATGGCAAACAAAATCAAGATGTACGCGCCCTGCTACACTAACGCGACATAATCAGTCACCCCATCAGTGCCACTCTGATAGGAATGTGTCTTGGAGGCGCAGAAGTTGTCCTCCCGAAGGCGCGCGCGCGCGCCACCGAAAGCCCTCGCAGGAAGGAAGCATTTTCCAGCGAAGAAAAACGGAAGCGGAACGCAACCCCATACCAGGCATAGAGGTACCGGAAGTTGTTGACGTTGACGATGTGGCTGGGTGGGTGGTTGGTGGGCAGGTACACGGTCATATCACATCCTTACGCTTCCTGCCGATTCTTACGGCTATGGAAGGCGAGCAAAACAAGCTTCTCGATAGTGCCAAAGGCCGTGGATAATTCGCATCTCCTTCTCCCGCAATGAAGGGGAGAGATGATATCCATCTCAGAAGGGTGGAGGAGGAGGAGGTAGAGAGAAGGCAGAGAAAATCCGTGGCGCCCGCCAGTCGGACGCCAGCGCACGACTTTTGTCGAGATGATGTCGGCAGTACGCCGGCGGTTTATGGAGCCGCGCGCGTATGTACAACGACGCTGGGCTCTGGGTGGCCGTGTTATGTGCTCGCCGTATTCCTCCACCATTTGCGGTGCTCTCTGTCGCTCTCGGGTGTGGAAAGCTCGCCGCTGCGAAGCCCACGGACTGGTAGCAACCTCCAGTTGAAGTCGTCCTTGCAGAGATGGCACGCTTTGTGTTAGTGTTGTTGCTTCCTCCACACTATTACACGCGGCTCGAGTGGTGGCGGGCCGAGCTTTGCAGCTTCCACGGAAGACACACCCGGGAACGGATGGAGCCGGAAAGTTTGCCACTTGGTTGCTCCCGCTCGCTTTCATCTCGCCTCGCAGGCGACTGATGTTTTTTTTTGCCGTGAAGCCGCAACATTATGCGATTGAGTGTGACACCTTTCCACCGGGCCGGGGGCGTTGTACGCACCTTTACTTTAATGACGTTAAAACCGGCGTTGAGCGTTGAGCGCGAGGTGGCGTTTGATGCGTTGAAAGTGTTAACAGTTCTTCCTTGCCACCGGACACAATTGTTCTGATGTTAATCGTTTCCTTCTCCTTTCTTTTTAGTAACATCCAACGGTCAGCAGCAAAACGGACTGTGTACAAGAACGAAAAAAGCGATCGGAACCAGCGGAAGTCGTACCCAATATCAAGCGCAACGCAACGGGAGCAGGAATCGAAAGCTGCAAACACCCAACGACGGCCTTTGATCGCAGGTTTTACACGACAGGACGACCGCGACACGATAAGCAATAATTAGTCAGTCGCCAAGCAACAACACGTGCCTCACGAGCGAAAGCGGTACGATCGAAAGCGAACCGAAAGTGTCTTAAGTGTGTGTTTTAGTGTTTTAGTGTCTGTCCAGCTCACATCGACTAACCTACTACCCACTCTACCCGCGACGACCTACCTGCCGCCGTACGACGAGGGCGCACTGCCGCAGCAATCATCACACAAATCAACATATGCGCGCAGGATTGCCCTCGGGAAGCGGTGCAAACGGTTTTGCGGGAAGCAGTTCTGACGTATCACTAACCACGGTAAGTGATTTTGCGGGAGCTAACAGCGATGGGCCAAGAATTTTGTTGACTGCCGCACCAGTATCCTCCGCCCAAAATGAGTCCTTTATCACGGTGCGTACTTCCGGTCGAGTTCGAGATGAAATAAATGGCTGTTTTGTCCGCGCGACGGGATGAATGTTGTACTTTTCGGGATCTGTAAAAAATCTGTGCCGCACACACTGTGTGTGAGGAGAGAGAAAATCCGCTTGGTGGAACGCACGCAACACCTACGGGAAGAGGCTGAGCCGGTGCTGTGTGGTGGAGCACAATTTATCTGGCGCCAAACGGTCGCGCCATTCAGGGATGGAAACTCCCGGAACACCGCCCCGATCGGCGTGGGATGGCATTCCTCGCTACTGCTGCTGCTGTTCAAGCGACGAGGACGATGTGTTGTCCTGCTACCGGTTTTGCACTGTTGACGCGGGCGAGGCGGGCTCCATTGGGTGTGTTGCTATGTCTTGATCTCGGGGTGTTCCAACGTGTGTGAAGAAAGTTAAGAAAGCGCTCCTTGTCGTTTGCTCAAGAACAGCTTCCATTGGCAACAGTCTCGTTTGAAAGTTACGCAGAGTTTTGAGCGATAATAGAAGAGTTTCGTGTCATTGACGCCAGAAGCTGGCTAATACAAGTCGAACGATGCGGCCAGTATTTCAGGTTTGGTGATGAATTCCGTCGTCCTTCCACACAACTCACAGATTAGCGACATTAAGTATGGAGACAACAAAATCGTTGCTCCCATCATGTCCCCATGTTGGGGTTATCCGTCTATAGGGGTTATCCGGAGATATTTCAGTTAGTTCTGGTTACGTAGCACACACACACACACACCCACACACCCACACAGAAACACATAGCAAGAGAAAAAAGTCAGCTCCAAAACCCGTTCCGTAACGATTTATTATCCATTTGATTTCGTACTTCCATTTAGTAAAAATTAAACGGGTATTCCGGGGGAAAGCCGTGAAGCGGCTGTGTGTGTATGTGAGCGAGGGAGAGAGAGTGTGTATCTGCAGAGAGCACAGGAGGGTGCTATAGAAGGGGGTGCTTATGTAATGGAAACGTATTACATAGCCACGTGTACAGCGCGCATTGTCACCGATCGCAACGGGCGAAAAACAATGTGACACAGAACAGGCACGAGGACACCAATACCAATAGACGCGCGCGGGCTTCCCCTCGGCTCGAGTCGGCTTTTCCGTGCAGTGGGAAAGGATATGCGCGCACTTGCGGGGTCGAATGTGACGTGTGTATGTGGCACTGGCACCAGTGCGCCTGTGTACAAATGCGCGGTGTGTGTGCGTGTCTGTTTGCGTGGTTCTACCAACACCACCGCCGAATGTGGCTGTGTGCTGCGCGCTTGCGTTCGTCTTCATCCTTTCGCTGATATCTGCCGTCTCTGTCGTCGGAAGAAAATTCGATGTTTTCGGCGAAAGCAGCATCAGTTTGCACTGTCTCTTTCGGCTTCGGTCGCTGCCTGCTCGCCGTTCTAGGAGTAAATAACACCGCGAATCTCTCGCGGCATCCTGAGATACGTCAGGCAGGCATCTCCTCCCGTCCCGACAACTTGGATCCGCCAGTGGCGAAGAACGTTTCGTCGGAATCCTCCGGCGGTGGGATAACGTCATTCTAGGCCTAGCCGCGGCCACGATCGGACGGAAGCCGGCTGGACGCGTAGCCGTCGCTGACTTTGGTGTCGCCGGTGGTGGTGGTGGTGGTCGTGGTACGTACATATACGTGTCGTAGTCGTAGCCGCCCGAGGCCAGCCGGTCAATGGACGCTGGCAGCAGTTTGTAGTCGTGCTCCGGCCGTGCCGTGGGCAAGTCGTCGCCTCGGGATCGCACACAAAATCCGGGACTCCCTCCCGGACAGTGACAGAGGTTGGTGCGACATTGGTGCCGTTTTGTGCTAGGAACAATGGAAGATCTCTGCCGGCGCTGGTGTGCAGCACATCCCTAGGAAGCGCTGCTGTGTCGTCCCGGTTCCGAGTCTCCCGGCTCACCAAGTGCCTCCAGAACCCGCCTGTGCCTTGTGGAACTTTACGAGTTGGAAGTTAGTGGCAGCCGCTCGGAAGACTCCCGTGTACTGTTACTGTTAAGTTTTGTCGAGGAGACGCTCCGCCGGATCGGATCAGGGTTAAGTTTTTGTTTTAGTTTTTGTTCGCGCAGAGCAATCGTATCGGGCCGGATAATTTCGCTAACCCACAAGTGTGCTTAAGTCGGAAGAATCGAACGGTCATCGCGGAACTCCTCGGAATGCATTCCGACCAGCAGCCAGCCGGCCGTTCGCTGGGAACAGTTTGTGAGTGTGTGTGTGCGTCGTGCGTTTGGCAAGAACTTTCGGCCAACTCCAGCGATCATCGCGTCCGCTGCAACTGTGCCTTCGCTCACGGGAAGTCGGGCTACCGTAGTTTGGTGTGTTTTTTGGAAAGCACCGCCCGCAGTCGGAAACGTGAGTGTCCATACGTTCTCGAGTCCTTTCTTTGTAGTTGGATTGTTTTCAGTTCGTTGCTGTAGCTCGGAGAACTAGTTTTCCCAAGCGTGGAGGAGGCGAGCCTGTAGTCGCTGCAACATTGCATTGCTACCGTGCGCTGGAAGTTTGGGAAAACTTTTGCTCCACAATAAAAGAATCTTCTTATCTTCTTCGCCGTGTGTGTGTATGCGTGCTTTCGAGCGAGTAAGTGATCCGTTTTGCTGATGCGGTGTAGGATTGGGGTACGAGAATCAGGCTGGGTTCAGCTAGAAAGCAGGGCAACGATGTTGCGTATCGAATTTCATTTGGTGCAAGTTTCCGGCTAGGGAAGTTTTATTTAATTTAGAATGCTGTGTTTGCGCAAAGGATATCCTTTCATTGGTGAAAGTTTACACATTTAAGTTGTCCGTAGTTCTCGTCAATTCTTTCTTCTTTACTATCGCTTTTAGCTAGCAACACGGTCAGTTCAGATATTCGTAATTATCGAAACCGAAACCGAACCGGACGTTATTTCCATACCATCTGCCCATCCATCAAACAGGAGTTTGTCGGTATCCGTTTCGTACGCACGAGCGAGGCCGTCACCACCATATCGTGACGTTCCTGTCACGTGGCTTCAGTTCCAGCTCGGTCGCGCCAGCATGAAGCGACGTTTTTATTTATTTTTCACAAGCGTCATCAACGCGCGCTTACACGTTTGGAGTAGTAGGAGGCCTGTTTGGACTATTGAGGTTAGGTCGGTGGAATGTTAGGTTAGGTTGAGGGCCAGTGAGCCACAGAAGTGAAAATTCTTTTTCCCATCCCCGACGAATGCATAATTCTGGGGGCCTTCTGGTTGGCGTATCCCACCCAGGGAAACGGAGCAAAGGGTGAGATAAAAGTTTTCCCCTGATGAAGGCTCTGATCCTTTCCATATTCATCTGAGGGATCCGTTTTTTTTTTCTCGCCCTGTTCGGGTACGTCCTCGTCCCACTCCTGTGCGATCGTGTAACCCGATCACCCTAGAGTGTGTGAGAGAGAGAGAGACAGAAAGCGCGCGTGGGAGAGAGTAGAGAAGGGTCAGTAAGTGGGAAAGTTTGGTTACCTCCGGATTTGACTCTGAACGGCGGGCGGAAGTTAAACCGGGTGGAAGTCGATTGTTCTCGTGATTGCGGGTTTGGTCGGTATTTGGTCACTTTTTCTTGTTCTGCGCTCCAAAAAAAAAGCCTGTGAAATCCTTCTTATTTTATTCAGCTAGTGTACGTGAGGAGGAGTCTTTTGAACGAGGTGTTTATGATGGCCATTTGGGAGCACAAGATTCTGACGAATGTCGTCGGCTCTTACGAAACGCGTAAAGATCCAGTGTGAGGCTTTAATTATATTTGGAAAAGTTTTGGGGGCTTGGGGCTTTCAAACGAAAGGCAGATTCTTTCGAGATGTAATGCGTTTTAAAGATATTTTTATTATATTAATGTGTGTTCTTTGCGTCACAGTCTTCTCACCGCCGGGCAGAACTCATTTACATGGTGATCTACTCTTTTTTGCCGCACCACAAACTCATTGGTACACCGGAAAATTCCAATTTCCCATCTGTTCAACGTGGCGGCGGGTTTCATCCCTAACTGTTGGGGATGGAAAAATGTGGAGTATTTGGAAAAAAGCGGCCATTTTTCGTCGACAAACCGCCCGCTGCAGGCGAGTCCGATTGTTCCAAAGTTTTTCATATCTTTCCCGAATGCTTCCAAAACCACACTGAATCACGTGGCTTGCAGTGGAGCAATAGGCAGAATGTGGAATGTGAAACAAGGCGGATAAGCCAGAAAAAGTACACGAACGTGTGTGTTTTTCCGCCCTATTTTTCGGAACCGGTTTGGATATCGGCGGTTTGGTTAGGTGAAAAAGGTGCCTGCTACGAGCTTTCCCTTCAAAGTCTCAAACCAGCAGCAGCAGCAGTAGGAGCAGCAGGAGCACAGCGGTGAACTAATTTACGAAATTTAATAAAACTTTCGCACGCGTTTTTTCGTGTTGTGCGCGCCCAGTGTATATTCGGTGGCCAGGCCACCGTGCAGAGTTGTGTGCAGAGTGCAGAGAAGCAGGAAGAAAGAGAAGATAGGAATAGGAACCGACACGCGAAAATATTCCAACCATTGGTTCACATTACAACGAACGCGTTCAGGGCCAAAAGTAAGGTTAGGTTCCGCTACTTTCCACTGTCGATAAAAAATGTTCCCTTGGTGGTTTTATCTATCGCTAATAGTAGTTTATACTGCAAACTTGCTCAAACATACACACCGGCGTAGAAGAAGGGTTCGAAGGATCGTTTCGTTACTCGTTTCCACTGGCATTGCGTTCTCGTCATTACCTTTTTGTCCATTTTTTCCATCTCTTTCCCTTTCTTTTCACCAACGAATGCGCCTATAACTATGCTCGGCACTGTACGACACCTGGCGCGCTCGTAGGAGGAGGAAGCCGCACAAATGATCGACTTCTACCAGATCGATGCTTCCGATACGCCGGTACAGCCGAGAACTCTCTGTTATAAACGCCACCATGCATCGAACCTTGAGCAGCAGCAGCAGCAGTAGTGCCTTCTAAATCCGGTCCATTACTATACCACAAGTTGTTGTACCCACACACAAACACACACACAATCCCCCCGTTGTTGATTATTGTTGTACGGGCAAGCAAACGTCTCCCGCAAAACCCACACAACCGTGCCTTTCGTGTTACCGAGCGGTTAGTTCCTATTTTTCATCGTTGGGTTATAATACTTCGGTTCACTGCTGAGACACCAGTACTTTGTTATTGCACGCTCTCACTCACACCCCCCCCTCACTTCTCACGGTCTCGCGTCCTTCGTGGTGTGCAGGGGCAGGGTTGGTCGAAATTGGCACGCGTTTCTTCCAACGCCACCACCGATCCCGACGCACAACCCAGCCCGACGCGCCGCGCCAGGACGCGGACAGGCAAGACGTTCCCGGTTTGTGCCTTTGGTCGCCTTTTTCGGTCGCTTCTAAGTTCTTCGACCACGGACGACACCCGTCCGTCCGTGGACACCCCGTGTATATGTGTGCGTTTGACCGTGTGTGCGTGTGTGATTTAGTCATGTAGAGACATTTTGCCATAAGAGAGTTTCGACGGTTTCGACGAAATGATTGCCAGCATCATGGAGCAACTGGTGCCGCAAGAAGTCGTCCTGGACGGGTAAGTGTACAGATGGGGTCAATGTTTCATCCCGGGGGTCTACCTTTCGTAAAGGTTACAGAAGTTCTTCGACTTTACTTGCCATTCCCTCTATCTCCCTCATTTCGATTCTCCCCCTCCGGGTGGCCTGGTTGGAAAGTCGTGAAACGTACATAAACAACTGGCAGCTTTCCACAAACACCTCACAGCGCAGCGCAAGAACCGATCGTAAGGCTTAATTTATCATTGCCACCAGCCACCGGTTAACCACCCGGCACTAGGTACCCGGTTAAGTAGGCACTAGGTAGTGGTGCAGATAAGTTCCTACCCGTTTAGTCATGGCGCCGTCGTTGAAGCCTGCCATCATTTGTACTAATTTTTGGTGACCTGCCGCGGCGGCTCGTACCGGGTTATTCCGGATGAAATATTGACGGGCGCTGGCTTATCCAGACAGTGTTTTCAACGCACGAAAAGCGAGCTAGTGGGTCGTGTGATGGACGATAACGAGGGAGCAGGTTGTGGGCGTTCACCCGCATTCACTGGCCCGCTATCCGTTTCGTACGCAAACACGCATTCCAAGCTTGCTTTCCGCGGTGGATCCGTTTGGAGATCCAACACTTTTGCGTGTGTGCACGTGTGCTCAATGAAAAACCCACGACCATTGGACGCCTCCGAGTTGTTGTTACTAGCGGTGCCGTGGAGAACGCCGCGTCAAGTTTCGTCCTTACCCGAACGAGCCTGCTTGTCCACAAGGAATGCTCGCGGCGCATTTCGAAGCAACCGACACAGTTTGGTTTGACAGTTCTCTGTCTGTGCCACGAGCAGCGAGTAGGGAACGCTGATAAACTGAGGCATTTTAGAGGTTTTTGTGGGCTCCCGTTCTCCATCTCGCTTGCTCGCAGGCTCGCCTTCGCACAGGTTGAGGTTAGCGCGACTTTAAAATCGATTTTTGTCGGCTCACTTTGGGGACAGTTCTGTTACGGTTTAAAACTTGTTTCCATTCCAGTTCACGAGGTGTGTGTGTGTGTGTGCGCGTTGTTTGTGGTGACACACAAACACTGCAGCGATAGTGAAGGTGCCCGCAAGAGAAGACCTGATCATGTTTGACGTGCCTGCCGGCTAGTTCGCCCCACGTCAAGCTGATGGCTGGCTGGCTTAAACTTCGAGGGCTTTTCCAACCGTTTTCAACTGTTTTCCGTGTTTCGTTCTCTCTCTCTCTTTCTCCCTCTTGCTCTGTCTCTTCCTGCAACTGACAGAACTCACCATTAGGCACGATAAATGATCGTTTCGGCGGTGGGTATGTGTTTGTAATATCTCCAGTTTCCGTGCCTTCGTGGACGTTCCCGAAACATTGGGGTTGTTGGCCGCCCGACGGTCATGTTGTGCGAACATTAATCCCAGAGAAAAGTGAAAGAATTGTGGGCTCGAGTTGTTTGGCGTACTCGAGAGCACCAGGACAGATGGCGCTGCGACCGGAGCGACGGGCTGGACTAATTACGTCCCGGCGCTTCTTCGGGCCTTCGTTCGCTTTCGGGCTTAGTGCCGAGCCGTCGTGTGGGCATCAGGGCGTAATGGGCAATAACACGAGCGGTTCGTTTCGTTCTGTTTGTTTGTTTGTTTACTACGTATGGTCAGCCGAGTCCTGCCCTGCGGATGAGGTTTGGTGGCGGAGAATGCAGCTGGATGTGTGGTGTAGCGTTATAAAAATAATTCGAACTGTGGCGCCCTGGTGCATTACGCGCGCTGGTGTGTGCAATTTCGTGTCGGACTACAAACTTGTGTGCGCGGGAAAACGCAACACATCGGCTGGCTGGACGCCGCACGGTCAGGAGTCGCTCCGGGAGTCCAGGGAGGGCCGGAATTAATTGAAATTTTTTGACCACAATTTAATGCGCTCCGGTCCAGTCAGTCAGCTGCGCACCAGACTGTCCACAATGTCCCCTCGGAGGATCGGGTGTGACAGCACCGCAGAAGGGGGCAGTATGTGTGACACACCACACACGCGCACACCGCAGGACAATAAAAAGCGTGTTAACTGATGTCAATCGGTGACGGTGGCAATAAACCGGAAAGCGAGAATGAAGAAAAAAGCGCTGGATCGCATCCGAGAGGTGGAACCATAACTCTCTCACTCTCTCTCTCTCTCTGTCTGCAAAAGGACTCCCTTCAGAATCTGGAGGGAAAAAACTGGAACAACACTGAAGTGGCGACATGTCTGTTCCGAATTTATAGACTCTAAATGGTCAACCGTGGACCAAGGACCGTATTTACTAGTCGCTTCGGTCAGCTAAAGACCCGGCCCTGGAGTGTGTCCGGAAGCAGCAGCTGAAGTTAATGCCACCATTTGCTCTCTTCCAGCACCAGCTTATTGGTGCTTTAAATTGCTCGCATCACATCGTTGGCGGCGATCGTTTTCAGTCGGAATTCGATTGTGTTCGGAGTCCTGCTTATTGGATGTCTCGCGTGTGCGTTCTTGGACGTCTCTGGACGTGGATGTCTGCAAGTGTCCCAAGACCCGGGTGGAGAGCGGTGTAAACTAGAAGCGTTATGGTCAGCAGCTGGGCTTAAATGAGTCTTTTTTTTTTTCGTTGTGAGACAAATCGCCCTCATGCTACGCTCGGCGCTGTGGCTTTAATTTTCTTTGCGTTCCCCGCTGGGCGGCACCAGGCGTCTCCATTTCTGTATGACTCCATATCTTCGAGTGCGCCGCTTGCAAACGAACGGTCGGTTTGCGTTGTTTTTATGATGCATTCAAGCTACAGCCGCACATATTCGTATCTTCCGCCTGGGGGAGGGGGTAATGTCCGTGCCAAACATTATCCATTTGGACTCTGTTTGTCATCGTCAAACTCATCGTGACCACGGGCGACATAATTGATCTCTTCCCATGGAAACCACGGCTTTTCTTTGCTCGCCTGTTTGCCTTGCTGGTGGTGGAAAAAAGCAGCGACATTTTTGGCAGCGAAAAGCGAACTTCTTGGCCCTAAAAATTGAACACGATATGTGCGACCCCGGGGCCAAGTCATCGCCGGCCGGCCGGGCTATAATTCAATGAATGCTATTGTCCTGCTGTCCAGCGAGGGGTTGTTTTCGTGAGCCAATCAATGAATCAATGGCGGTCGTGCTTCCAGCACCCAATTAGAGTGCCGATTCTTCGGATCAGTTTCGGGGCGTAGGTGGCCCACTCCTGGAGAGGATAATGCGGGGGTAATGTGAAACGCCGGTGGAGGCGAATGTATATATATATTAACACTTTGAACGCGTTTCCCTTTTTTCCCTATTGTTTGTGTGCATGTGCGTATGTGTGTAAATACGTCCACCTCTCTGACTCGCCGTTGCCGGCCAGATGAAATGGGGATGATTTATTTTTATCACTCTCACTCCCCTGCAAGTACAAACAACCCGGGGAGACCATCTTTATGCCCGACCGAATTCAATTCCGATCATCCCCGGAATGGATGGGCCCGAGCCGGACGCATTGACTCTAATTAGGATGATTGAACGACACGGTCGAACCGGGAGGAAGGCTAAGTTGTTGCAGCTCAGAAGCTGGAAGAGGGGTCTTCATATTCAACAACTAATACACCCCGTCCTGCAGCTCGACTGCTCACCCAACGGCATCGGCTTTCTGGATGAGGAGACGGACAAAAAAGAAGCAGGTCATCTGCTCACCTCCATGGAGACAGAGGATGTAAAGGCAGCTGTCAAGCGTCCGTCAGACGCCCCCGCCCCGGTATCGGGAATCGGGAGCACAGGACTTGTCACCATGGTGAGATTGGTAACTAATTTGCGCCCAAAGAACGCGACGAAGTGGGACGCGAACGACAGACGCCGCGTTATTAACAACTTATTATTAACAGTCACTGTTCAGCATCAATTAAACGTACGCTTGAGATGTTTGGGTTCGGCGACTCCGTCGTCGTTGGCATGGAGCGAACCGAAAAAGAAAAACACATTTTTGACGTATCGAATTTGTCATGTGCAGGAGAAATAGTACATGCATCAATTGTCAGATTGACATATGCTCTTTTGACAGCTGTCAAAGTGAGAATGTTATAGCAGGCATAGACATAGGAATCTAGATCGATTTCGGGGCTTGATCTAGATCACCAGAACGGGATCAGGATCTGTAAAGTTTTCGATCCAGGATTGGGGTCCAGATTTGTCACGCCTGAGTTTGATTCTATTAAATTACTGATGCTGTGCTCACTGCCTAACCAAATGGCTGAGTGGTAATTGTTTCTCAGAAACAATCCAAAGACCATCCAGCCAGGGAACACCGCTGGCAAAACGAATTCAGTTAAAGCTGTTAGCACTCTCGGTATTAGAAGGAAATGAAACATGAATGACGGAAATGAGCAAAACAAAAGCCAAATAATTGCGCTCTAAGGTGGGAAAGGAACTACGAAACTTTAACTACGAAAATACAGCAACAGCACCAACAACAAAAAAACACGGACCGAGACTTATTCAATTACTTCGATTCTATCGTCGTCTCGCGCATAACGACGGTGTGGACGACGCCGCGGGAAACCACCGAACGAAGCATTCCGATAGGCGGAAGGAGTTAATTTTCGTCATCAAGTCAAAGCCGGCTTCAATCAAAGGCACGCCGAACGTTCCCGGCGGGTGGCTCCGGTAGATTGTAGATTGTGTCGCCTTCCTTCGACTATACGGGTAGGTTAAACAAATTGTCTTGTTATAGATGCGCCACACCTATCGTCCAGGCCATCCACCGAGTTGTGCTGGAAGTTCTTATCCTCATTAACACTCGGTACTGCAAAACGCTCCCGTGTGGGGTTTTTTTGTTGTTGTATGAAATGTTCGAAGTCGTAAAGTCGAACGAAGAACGAACGAAAAACGCATTTCATCCAGAGAACGTACTCCGAACGACCCCCTTCGGTGAGAACAAAACCAACAGAGGGAGCACCAAAAATTCAGGAATGGAGGCTGAATCGGGTGGAGGCTCGGCCAACGAACCACACCGGAATTGATTTTAAAAGGATTATTTTTCCATTAGGTTCAGCTCAAAATTGAATTCATTTTAATCAATGGAAACCCGGTGGGAAGGTTTTTTTTCACTATTTTGGATGGTTGCTTGTCGTGCTGGATCTTCCCTGCAGGGGACATCACAGATCCCACTCCCAGAACCCGACGAGTGTCCAACTTTTCCCGCCAAGTTTGACTGACACTGACGACCGGGGCGCGTTGGGGGGCTGTTGGCCGTATTTTGTATTATAGAATCGGAGGGAATTCTTGTTCGTTTTTTTGTTTCCTGTTTTGTGAAGCTGCTCGCTTGGTTGTTCTATTTTCCGTTTGATCCACGACAGAGCGGCAGGAAAGTGTGCGTGTGTCTGTGTGTCATCGAATGTCGGTCGGTACGCCATGATGACAGTTTGAAACCAAAGTCGCAAAAGATGGGGCCGAGAGTGGACGCGGATATGGAGAACGGGTATAATTGGCGGATGGTGGATAAATGGAGCGCAATAAGGAGGACTCGCGCAAAAAAGCGCACACACACACACCCGCATCGCACGGAAAATGTGTCAATAATTATCGGACAAACCTGCCCCAGTATCCAGGGCACGAGGGATACGCTCTCGGGATCTAATAAAGGGGCGGTTTTAACCTCTCTCTCTCTCTCCTCAAAAGTCCCCGAGTTATCACTTTTTTGAGTGGAGAATTATAATTTTGGTCCGCCACCAAGCGCACGGGTAGGATGAAAAGCTCGTTACGCAATGTTCTAATTCATTATTGAACGATTTTTTGAGGTGACCCACCCGGGGTTGGCTCCTCTTGGAAAAGGTAATCAGACCAGAGTGTCGCGTAACAGTGGGAGCAGTGAAAAATCGTAAGCGCCAATAATCCACCGAAGAGACCGCCGTGCTGAGCCGGTGGTAGGCTTCGGAATTTCTTTTGAATGCACTAGCTTAAAGCAGTCTTTTTAAAAATTCCGTTCCGTGCTCCAGATATAATGTACGTACGGGCCGGTCCATCTTCTACAGAGACACCGAGAGAAGAAATGGCGAAAAGAGCATCAAGAAAGGAATACAACAGAACGGCCATCAAATTAATCATTCACACACATACAAAAGGAAGAAAAACTCCCCCTCTCTCTCTCACACACACACACACTCAGAAACACACACACCCATACTGGTGGAAAACTCACACCGGCTTGGTTTTGTCGCGCGTGGCAAGTTTTCCGGCCGATGGAGATTTTATTTGCACACCGGGCCATTCCATGTTGCTTCGTAGAATTCGTTCGGCTTACATCATGGCGCGCGACAGCTGTGCGTGCAGTGTGCGCCTCCCCCCTCCCAAAACGACTATCTATCAACACAACGACTTGTCTGCGAACTCGGGACATAGTGCCTGTTGTGTCTGTCGACCGATGTCCAAGCGGCGTCCAGACGCAGAGATAAACAGCAAAGCAAGTTGTGGCACGGTTCTGGAGGCGACCAAATGTCGGCAGTTTACCAAGTTATTGCCGTTTCGGCTGTGCCGGAAAGTCCTGAGGGTTTGTAAGTTTCGTCTGGGGGAGATTTGTGTCTGTTCCCGAGAGTCGTCAGGTTCGCTGGCGAGAAATTAATATCTTCATTCATAAATTAAACCCTTCCGGAGTGGCGAGTGGTTCCCCAACAAAAAATCAAGGGAGTCTCGAGCCCATACAAGACTCACGCTCGTTGAGACATTACGTTGTCCAACTGTTGTGTTGGAAAAACTTCCCCGAAACGAAACAAATCAATCATCACCGTACGCCGCAGCGGAATGAACCCGAGTCGGAAGTCTTTATCGACGACGACAGTTTGCAGTTTTAAAACGCCTCCTTCACCTCTATTCTCACTTTATCGATCGACGAGCGTCCGTTCGAAGTCTTCTGGGCGTCGATATATTCGCTCTCCCTTCGCCCCTTTTCTCTGACTTTCGAGATAAGCGTAATGAGTCGCGTATGAAATGGAAACTCACCGACGCAGTCTGTCAGTCTTCTTCGAAGACGAAGGCACGCGATCGATTATCTTCGCGAGCGTCGGAAGATGAGGATGATGCGTTCATTGTAAGGGCTATAACCATAAACCATCGTCTCGAGGCGCGACGCCGTGCGCGACATTTCCAGCCACCATCCAGCAGAACGGCTACCAGAGGACACATTTGGAGATGAAAAATGGGTACCCAAAATGTTGACTTTCGTTGAAAAATGTCTCGTAAAATGTTTTCGAGCCACACACGCGACCAGGCGGGCATTCCTTTCTCCCGTCTCCAAACATATTGTGCGTCAAAAGTCTGTTGATACCGTCAAAGGTTCGGTTTCGCGGTGCCCGTGGTGCTGTGTTTGAAGCCATCGTCCTCGAGTCGCTGTGGCTTCGTTGACTTCTTCCTGGGCTTTGGGTCGCAGTCGCAGCAGACGCTCCACGCAGCTCCACATATGGCTCCAGAAACACACCGGCTGGCCGGGTGTGTGATAAGGAAGGTATGATGCTCCCCATGAAATGCACCCTTTCAGCTTCTCCGGACTCGTTCTTTCGGTGTGAAGAAAGGAATTTTAATCCTTCTTAAAGCAGCTCATAAGCTCCGTCGCCTCGAGGAGCTCTCCCGTTGGTTTGTGTGAGCTGTGTGACGAGAAGGATTCGAATCCACATTGACAACAAACTCCTTCTCCGGTTCGTGTCCCCCATACTCGTGCCCAAGGTCTTCACTCCTAGCTTGTCACCGTGGAGTAAGTTTTGTGTGACGAAATGTGTGACTATTGTTTCCGACAGGTCTCGTCGCCAACTTGCGGGCGCTTTATGTAACGAAAGCGCGGGTTCACGCAGAGGCAGACCGCTGTGGGTGGTGGGCACGCAAGCGGATTGTTTTTCGACCCACTGACTACTACTGTTGCCTCCGTCCGTCGCGCGCCTTTCGCACGGGCCACGCACGGGCGGCTCGCGTTTGCTGCAATGTTCTGTTTGATGGAAAACCTTTTGAAGAAAAAGCTACCCTGGATGCCGCAGTGTTGGTGGCGTTTACTGAAAGCGAGCCGGGGATAAGGCGAACGTTGAATAGAGGATAAGTCGCGGGACCTGCCGTGTCTGGTGCGTCCCTATCTGCGGCTTTGAGTGTATTGGTTACCGCTAAACGTGAGTACGCGCGTTTGTGTTGGTGTACGGACTGCGCAGAAGTCTTTTCACCGCTTGCATGCTACACGGGATGCCCGCATACAGACGCAGACAGACGAGCACAGCAACCCTTATTTTAGCGTAGAAGAGGGGTGAATTTTCCCTCCCTCCGTTGGGTGAAGCGAATCAGTTTTCCTCACAAGCGTAGGGCGTTTGCTTGTATTGGTGCAGGTGACAGGCGAAGGATAAAGCAAAGCAGGCTGTGTATCATCGTGTGCCTGCTTCGTTCAGTTGCTGCTACACCACCGAAGGAGTAACAAGCGAAAATACTTGTGCGTTGCGTTGTCGAACACGGTTTGGACGGATTTTGTGCAAAAACATCTCGTGCTTAGCGTTCTTTTAAACATCCACCGCTACTGTCTTGTGGGGAAGTGCTTACGAAAATGAAATTTTCTTTTTACGTAAGGAGTAAGTGCTTCCCTCTTGCTAAAGGACGCATCGAGCCATCGAATGTACTTAACGGCGCTTGTGTGTGTGCGTTTGCCTAAGTACACAGGATAATACGATTATGGGTGAATTCCTTCCAGCTAGTGTGGGTGTATGTGTGCGTGTGTGTATTGGTGCCGCATCGGGTGTGCCGTGTGTTGTGTACAACCCACCACTACTACACACGGGAAATACCGCACACTCTCGCCGCATCGTTCGAGCATTCACCCATACAAACAACCGCCACCATCATCACCGCTTGTGTGAAGGAAAAAGCGTGTTTTCCCACAAAACCATAAAATGCTTTCGAAGTTGCTCTCCGCATTCTAAAACCGAGCTGATACACACCAACATAACAAAAAAAAAGAAACTCTAGCACTTTGAAGAACGACGATTGATTTCACCTCAGCTGTCGTGTGAAAACTAAGATTCGTTTAATTAAGTGAAAGTGACGGTGGAAATTTGGACGCCACACTGTTGAGCTGAGGAAGGATTAAGTGCGAATTTAAAGAGACTCTAGAGGAAGCCATTGCGGGAAGCGACAATGGCTCCAACAGAACGGTGAGTTTGTCAAGATTTAAAGCCATTTTTACAACTTTTAAACGCCTGAAAATCCCGACTTGTGTCCTGCATGCGCGCCTTCCTCTCGAAAATGGTATCAATTTGTTCAAATGGGCCTACGTAAGAATCACTCACGCTCGGTGAGGGGTACAGGCGATAGAAAGAGAACGCGTGAAGCCATCGCCCGTCCCACGTATTGCTTGAGAAACGGAAAGGCTCTCATCGTACCGGAAGCTAATGTGGCATAACGGCTAAACGGTGCCACATATTCCCCCAACCCTTTTGTGTTTATTTGTCTACTTCGTGGAGGTTCAACATCCGTGAACATTGTTTATCAGGTTAGAGAATAATTTAATATCCGGAACAATCGAACAGGTTTGCTCACATCTATATGCACACAGAAACCTATGGAGGCGGGATTTCAATTTGGGATTTGAACTCTGGACGGGTGATGCACTCAGCGTGGAACGATGCGTTTGTCAACTGCTCTATGGAACGCTCAGTTCGCCGAAACGATATTCTGCAATAAAAGATTCCGCAGATAATTGCAATCGAATGCAAAAGGAAGCTAAAGATGCAACACTGCACATGGTTGTTTTTGGACAGTATCTGCCTATTCTTTTTCTATTAATCACCTTTTCCTCGGCCTCAAACCACCACCCGCATTTGTCACGAATGGTCTTTTCTCTTTCGAGGGTGATGAAATAGAAGTTCCTTCCCGAAGCAGGATACAGACAAACAGAGAGAGGGAGAGGTGGAATAGCTCACAGGACACAGGAAGGAAGAGACAGGGTACGGGAAGCGTAGTCACGGAACACCGCGAATCGATGGAATTGTTCGCTGCCGTCGCAGCATATCCAGCCAGCCACATCACCTTGCCTTTTCCACCCTATTGTCACGTTGGTTCAGCAAAATTATGATAATTTCATGCAGCACCCTTGGTGTGTTCATGTGTTTTTGTTGCTGTGAACGAATGCGTTCTTTCGAATCGGCTTCTCGACCGGTTCCGGTTTCTGGATGTGGTGCTCATGACCCAGCCGTTGCTTGTACGCGTCCTCTATCCTGCTTTCTGCCCGATAAGCATTAAATTCCGCATTTAATTCCGCATTGTATAACTGATGAGGACGATTCGGAACTAAAACAAAAAAAAACACAGACATACACACACCCACAAGAATCATTTTATTGAGTAGTGAGTTGTGAAATCCGTCCATCAGCACATCCCACCAGGCTTCACCAATGTTTGGTTTGGCTCGGACTAAAATGGAATGGATTAAAACAGATCACTGCAGCAGAACGTAACGGACGGACCGGACGTGTCCCGCCCGCGGCCGCCTTTATTTCCGGCACGGCCCCTAGCCACCCGTCGTCGGTTCTCCGTGGTATAGCCTTGGAACGGTGGAACGGCCACCTAGTGCAACGTTTCGCTGGATAAGCAATAGGGATCGATAAATTTGCATTAAGCATGGCCTTATCATCGTTATCCACACCGGTGGAAAGCCGATAAAGTGTGGTACGGGCTGGCGTGATGTGTTTGGCTTGAGTGTAGCAAAACAAAGAGAGAGAGAGAGCGAGCACACCCGAAGTGCAGGCATGGACATAACCGTTGCATCATTTATAGCTGGTATCGAAGCATCAATGCATCATACTTGACGGAACGAAACGGGAATGATGCGGAGGGGCACCGGTTACGGCACGGTGTGTGTCCCAGATCTGCAGGTGTGCTCTCCGGCAACAGGTTGTTCATTGATTCGAAGCGTTAAAATCGGCACGGTTGCTTCCTGGATAGGGTGCTGAGCATTCCGGCAAGATAACGCTCGCTGTTGCCACAGGAGACATGCTTCTCTTTATGTAGATTGTTGTTTTGCGCGTTTTGTTTTGCTGATGATCAAAACAAATCCTTTTGAACTATTGCTGGAGGTGATTTTCAAAGTGATGAGATGCTTCTAGTTTGAGCACTTGATACTGTGTAAGACGATACATTCATCTCAGCGATCGTGGCTCTTAGAAAGAACCAATATTCAAACCGCGATGGGAAATCACATATTACCTGGAGTGAAACTGCTCCAATGTCTGCTATCGATTCTGTGTTGCTTCTGAACAAAGCTCGAATCGATTGCAGAACCCCAACGCTTAACGATGGAGATTGTGGCTGCAACTGATTGTGATGGTTTGAAAATTAATCTCGGAGTCCCACTCCAAATACCTGTGAGTTCTTTAATCTTCGTATGTATGTCTTTGCTAGCAAGAAAGTGTATCCACGTGATGAAAAAAACCAAAGCCTAAAGGTAGCATGTCGTTTGCATACATAATTACCGAGAAAACTTGGTCATCATGCCTTGCTGCAGAAATAATCGGTTGGAAACAATCAAGCAGGTGCCTCACCATCCATACTCACCAAAGGTTCAAGTGGCTGGAGGAGACCCATTGTCCCGGGACACTAGGATCGTCTTACCGAACCGGAAGACCCGCAGTGGAGCATGAAGTGTGGTGGAAGTAACCACCCCCGGTATCCCCTTTTTTCTTCACTTCCAGTGGCAAACGGGGGCAAATATCGGCAGTTATCCTTCTGCACAATTGCAGGATTATTATCCCTCCGACCGCTCGGCTCGGTTGCGTCACGTTTCCACGTCCCGTCCGGCTCGTGGGGGTGACAGATCCAAAGAACCTCTCGCCATTTGATGTTGTCGTCCGGCACGGGAGCAGCACGAACACACCGAGACATTCAAATGTGTGTTTGCTAATCTTTCACCTTATTGAAGGACAAAAAACACCGCTTCCTGGACGACGCCGTCTGGAGACAATCGACAGAGAGAAAGAGAGAGAGAGAGAGAGAGAGAGAAGAAGAGAGAGAGAGAAAGTTAAAAAACATCATACGACCATAGCGCCGACCGGACAACGCCGCCGTTTCGACGAGCGAAAAACGTCGATGGCAGGGAGTCTCCATGGTCTACGGCAAGCTGTTTTCTTATCGGCTTCCACAGGGCAACGACCCACAAGTAGTTTGGCGAAACCACCACCACCAAGGTGGTGGAGCGTTAAAAGAAAAAAGCTTCTTGTTCCTCCTGCAATAACCAACCATTCATCTTTTGGTGTCATCTTCTTTTTTGTCGTTGCAATCGAACGTGTGCTCTTTTATTTGCCTGTTTTTCGTTTGACACCGAACCGTCACTGCTTGCGTGCGGTGAGACACCTTCCGACGGACACGTCGGAGGTTTGAGCCTCCTTTCTCTATAAGCTTTCAAAGAAAAGATGCTACGAGGGTGTCCACATGGGTGTGTATGTGTCTATGTACATCGTTACGAGAAGATGATTTTCCTTTGTGTTTGTGTGCGTGTGTGTGTGTGTGCGCGCAGGCGTCCTATCCGTTGTTATGGCGACAATGATGCTCGATGGATGGCTGTGATGTGCTACTGCCGGGTGCTGCATTCGGTGTAGGTGTACACCGAGGCCTATAGGCCCATTCGAGTAGGCTAGTTTTGTCTGCAGCTTCGGTTGACAGTTCAAGTAGCAGCGTGAGGCGATGGAGCTGTTCGATGGCTTTTTCTTATCGTCGCTGGAGTTTGGTAGAGAATCAAATGGGGGGAGCGTGTTCTATTCACTGGTTCCAGTATATTTCAATTAGTTTCTACGACCGGATGTGTCGACACTTCCCCGAAGGTGCCGCTCTGTTGGACAACGTCAGTAAGGATGGATACCTAAAGCGAATAGACGCTACCGAGACACATTCTGCGTGCAAGAGGGGTTTTCTTCCCTGCCCAAGCGCAGGAACCGGAACCAGGAGTTCCGGAGTTTTCCTCCCATGCTGCCGAAAAGTGAATAATCACATTAATCCCACCTCTGCGGTGTCAGATTAGGAAAATAAAATTAATGAACGACGGTCGCCGGACGGCCGCCTGGTCGCCTTGGTGAGCACTGCCTCCTCACCGGAACCGCCACTAGGGATACCATGCCACCCATTACGCTTCCGCCAGCGGTGGATTAGAGTGCCGGCGTGCACGCCGTGCTCCCGGACGAGCCAAATCCAATAGAATAATAATGGCGCGCCATTTTTCAACCGTCCATAAACGATAATGAGAAGCACAAGAGGACACTTCGCACGGAAGCGATATTCGATCAACTCCGCCGGAGCGTGTTGGCCCCTTTCCCCAGCGGAAGAAAGCGTTATCGATTTATCGAGCAACACAGGCTCGAGTTGAGGTTGGCGTCGCCGCTTTGGGAGAGCACGATTTATGGTCCCGTTTTTCGACGGGCTACAGATTTTAATGTAACGGCTAATTTTCCACTCCACTGCAGGCGGAGGGGGATGTGGGCGGCCTTAAGGATCTTTCGGCGGGTAGTTCTTGAGTCGCAATCGATAACCCGAGCAGCGTGTTGGCGTACGACAAGTGGCTGCCTTTCCGAAGTCGTCACCGGTCGCTTCGTTCCAAACACACTCAGCAGGCAAGTGTCGCAACGAAAGGGAAACGTGACTGCGATACAGCTTCGTGACTTACGGCGGTTGACACGCTCGCAGCAAGTGTATTGCACCCGCCTCTTCCTGGGCCTTCGGCATGTGGAGCGGGAAAGCGAAGAAATGGCAGAGCGCAGGGCAGGCATACTCACACCTACCGAGGCAGGTTAGCAGTTAGCAGCACTTCTTCACGCGTGGAGTGGTTTCAGGGTGTGCGATTCGGTTCGGGTGGAAAAAATGTGCCCGATAAGAAGAAACATGATGCGCTTTTTTATCGACAGAATTCCGCTGCCAGTTTGCGGTTTAAAAGACACTCACCGGGGCAGGGGTAATGTGTTCCAAACGCCCGAATCGTTGGAGCGCGCACACCGTGTATCCGGGTGGATTTTATTTGTCCGCGCTTTGCGGTCCTTTTTTCGACATGACGAGCAGCGGCGGCGGTCTCGAGTCTGTGCTCGGTGACAGCCTCACACAGGACGAAACGATAGATTGTGATTTATGACGCTTTCGACACGCGCAGCTCCAATGCAGCGTGATGTGGTGGGGTCCTTTGCAAACTTCCCAAGCGCACTGTGGTGGTCAATTTATGTGCTCCATGTTTTTTGGTTCGTTGTTCAGCGCGGTTGGATCACTCCGCATGGAATGTCCGAACGATTGAGTGACGCGAGATGATAAGGATATAATGGCGTCCAAAACCGCCACATTGCTGCACTTAATCGCACTGTTGAATTTTCAAAAGAATCTCGAAGCGACGACTGGGTACTGGTGACATTTGGTGGAAACAACAGTTTGGCAAATAGGATTTCACAAAGTGTGTCCACAACTAACGGCAACGTTTTTTTTTGTTTCACCCTCTTCTTCTTCTGCTCACTTATCGCAGCTTCACTAGAGCAGCCATCATAGCAGCTGCACAGGCCCGAGAATGTCCACACTCTCCCTGCGCATCAGCCTCGAGGGAGGCCGGGTGACAAAGACGATCCAGTTCGATCCGAGCACGACCGTGTTCGATGCGTGCCGCATCATCAAGGACAAGTTCGCGGAGGCGGTACAGGGCCAGGCGCAGGAGTTCGGCCTCTTCCTCGCGGACGATGACACCCGGCAGGGCGTGTGGCTGGAGCCGGCCCGCAACCTCGGCTACTACATGCTGCACAACCACGACGTGCTGGAGTACCGGCAGAAGCACCGGACGTTGCGCGTCCGCATGCTGGACGGTGCGGTCAAGACGATCCTGGTCGACGACTCGCAGCCGGTGTCGCAGCTGATGGTCGTCATCTGCACGAAGATCGGCATCACCAACCACGAGGAGTACGGGCTGGTGCGCGAGGACCCGGAGCCGCAGAACGAAAACCAGCCGGACAACCGCTCCAACACCGGTACGCTGACGTTGCGCCGGAAGGCGCAGGAAAAGGAGCGCGACACCAAGATGGAGAGCCTGCGGAAGAAGCTGCGCACGGACGACGAGATCAACTGGGTGGACGTGGGCAAGACGCTGCGCGAGCAGGGCATCGACGAGCAGGAGACGGTGCTGCTGCGGCGCAAGTTCTTCTACTCCGACCAGAACATCGACTCGCGCGATCCGGTACAGCTGAATCTGCTGTACGTGCAGGCCCGGGACGCCATTCTGGATGGGACGCATCCCGTCACGCAGGACAAGGCGTGCGAGTTCGCCGGCATCCAGGTGCAGATCCAGTTCGGCGATCACAACGAGACGAAGCATAGGCCAGGATTTCTGGAGTACGTATAGTGGCGACCGCGGAACGTTCGGAAGCGTTCTCCTAACCCCAGCACTGTTGGTGTTTGTTTTGTTTTTCAGTTTGCGCGAATTCTTGCCTGCCTCGTACGTCCGCACGAAAAACATCGAGCGGAAGGTGTTTGCCGAGCACCGGAAGCACATCGGGCTGTCCGAGCTGGAGGCAAAGTACGTCTACACCAAGACGGCCCGCGAGCTCCCGACGTACGGTGTCACGTTCTTCCTCGTGAAGGAGAAGATGACCGGCAAGAACAAGCTCGTGCCGCGGCTGCTGGGCGTCACGAAGGACTCCGTGCTGCGGCTGGACGAAACGACGAAGGAGATCCTGAAGTCGTGGCCTCTGACGACCGTCCGTCGATGGGGCGCCTCACCGAACACGTTCACGCTCGACTTCGGCGACTACGCCGACTCGTACTACTCGGTGCAGACGACTGAAGCGGAGCAAATCGTGCAGCTGATCGCCGGCTACATCGACATCATCCTCAAGAAGAAGCAAGCGAAGGACCATTTCGGTATCGAGGGCGATGAAGGGTCCACCATGGTGGAGGAAAGCGTCGCACCGTCAAAGTAAGGAAGGCACTGCGGCTTGCAGCGGATTCAGAGAATAGCCATCCTAAAGGGGGTTCGCTTTTATCGTGGGCAATGTTAGCAGACGATAAATTTTTAGTATCTTCATCGAGACACGGAAACTAGAAACACTCCTCGGTAGAACGATTGGCCAATTAGGTTTTAGAGGGAAGATTTAGACTTTATTTCCACTTACCATACAACGGATTATCTACCCCGAGGATGGTTATTCTGTGAACGATGTTTATAGAACCGTCTTAGACGAATGTGCTTATTGAGCGAGTGTTTTTTTCGCTTCACAGAGCTACCTTCCTGCAACATGAGGAGACGAACAAATCCGGCAAGGTGGAAACTCACTCCATTGCCAAGCCGGCCATAATGCGCGGAACCGACGGTAAGCATCACAAAGCTTGTTTCAAGCTTGTCCTGTAGGGCACAAACCAGATCCAAATGAATCCAAACTTCCGTTCAGTGATTTCTGGTTTGTTCTCTCATTTTGTTTCGGTTTGTAAGCGTTGCACTATTCTTTTGTCGTATTTTATTCTTTATTGTCAAAGTTTTAATCTTCTTTTTATATATTTTTTCATTTATTTTTATCCGTCGCCCTTTTGTTCTTGGTTCCGTTTCGAACGCGCGTGATTGGGGGTGTGTGTATGATTGACTTTATTACTACTGGCACGGTTTGAAGGCGAGCGGCCGTACGGTACGGGCGAGATGCAATCGATACAGTACGGTGCCATCGTCGGTCAGGTCAACCTGGCACACCAGCCACCGATGGTGAGAGCAGCAAACGCTGCACCCTTATCTATTTACTTTCTGTTAACGTACTAATTATGTCTTGTGCCTAGTTAACATTGCGTCCCGTTGCTTGTTCGGGAGGGCTCACCTGCGCCCCCTACGAAAGCGACTCCGATAGTCGGGCCCTGGTACTCACGGTATCATGAAGCTTTCACCACCCTTTCCGTTTCATCTCGTTTCACGCTGCGCAAAACCATTGTTGTCGTTGCCTACTAAAAACTTAACCCCACGTCATAATCTCGCCAAATAACGCAAACTTCCAGACGTAGGTGAATTACAATTTTGGCCTCTATCTAAATGACTCACACGCTCACACTCATTACCCATCACTCAGCAACTCAACTAACACACACTCACACACACGCATTGTTTACTAACTGAGAAAGAAGAAAAAATCACAGCCAAACTAACTCAAACTTGTACTTCCGATGTTCCTTCCCATCAGTTGCAACAAACACGCATTAGCTCGGTACTGTCCGAACCGCAGCGCGCACTGCTCGGCTACATTTCCGCCGGCCAGGATGCGCTCAACCGCGCCGAAAAGGACCTGGAAACGAAGGTGCAGCTGCCACCGCTCGGCACCGATCCGGGTTCGCTGCAATGGCGCGAGGAAACGCTCGACACGTCGAAGCAAACGGTCACCACGCATCTGGCCACGATGAACGCAGCCACGGCGCAGGTCGTCACCGCGTCGCAACCGGATGAGATCGACCACGAGGCAGTCGGAGCGGCCGTATCGCAGATCACGCAGAGCATCCCGGAGGTCACGAAGGAGGTGCGACTGATCGCGGCCCTCATGGACGATGACTGCACCGGCGACAAGCTGCTCGAGGCAACACGCAAGCTATGCAACGCGTTCAGCGACCTGCTACGGTCGGCCGAACCCGAAAGCAAGGAACCGCGCCAGAATCTGCTGAATGCGGCGACGCGCGTCGGCGAAGCCAGCGGCCAGGTGCTGAGCACGATCGGTGAGGAGAGCGTCGAGAGTCGCGAGCTGCACGACATGTTGCTCAGCTTAGCGAAGGCGGTCGCGAACACAACGGCTGCGCTGGTGCTGAAGGCGAAATCGATCGCTGCCGTCACGGAGGATGAGGCGACGCGGAACAGAGGTGAGTTGGGGATGGGGGTGTCAACTGCACAAAGAAGGCGCTAACTTATCGCTCGTTGCTCTTTTCAGTCATCGGTGCGGCTAGTCAATGCGCGTTGGCCACCAGCCAGCTGGTGGCGTGCGCTCGTGTCGTGGCCCCCACCATTCAGAGTCCCGCCTGCCGGGAGCAGCTGGAAGCAGCGGCCCGTGAAGTTGCCAAAGCTGTCGCGCATCTCGCGGAAGTGTGCAACGAAGCGACCGACAATCAACAGCTGCGTGGCGATCTTACCGCCGCGGCGAAGGATGTCTCCAAATCGCTCACCGATCTGCTCGAACACATCAAACTGAGCGCGCGCGAGAAGGCACGGCGTGTGGAGAACGAGAACCCCGTCGACAACGTGCTGGTCGCCACGGACATCCTCGTGTCGTCGACCGACCCGCAGGAGATGATCCGTCAGGCGCAACAGCTCGGTAAGGCCACGGCCCAGCTCATACAGAGCATCAAGGGTGAGGCCGAGAGCCAGCACGACTCGAGCATGCAGCGGAAGCTGCTGGAAGCGGCCAAACAGCTGGCGGACGCCACGGCACGCATGGTGGAGGCGGCTCGGCTCTGTGCCGGCAATCCGCACGACTCGGCCCACCAGGAAACGCTACGAGCGGCGGCGGAGGAACTGCGCGTCATCACAACGTCCACCGCAAACACGCCGGCCATCAAGCGTCAGTTGATCGGGCGGCTGGAACAGTGCGCCAAGCAGGCCGCTTCATCGGCTACCCAGTGCATAACGGCCGCGCAGAACTCGCTCATCCACAGTAACGACGTGCAGACGAAGGAGATTCTGCTGCAGGACTGCCAAGCGGTGGCCGATCAGATTCCGCGCTTGGTGGCGGGTGTGAAGAGCACACTGTCGCGCCCGGACGACCCGAACGCGCAGCTCGGTTTGATTGACGCGGCGGAGATGTTCCTCGAGCCGGGTGCACAGATGGCGGGTTCGGCCCGTGAGCTGCAACCCACGGTGATGGATCAGGCCGCCGCGCAGCAGCTCGGTCGGTGCTCGGTCAACCTGACGCACGCGATACACGACCTGCGGCTGGCGGCCCACCGTGCCCGTGAGGCGTGCGGTGGCAACGAGCTGGATGCGGCTCTAGAAGCGGTCCGCAACCTTCGCAACGTGCTGAACGATACGCGCCGGGCGGCCCAGGAGGGCAGCCTGCGCCCACTGCCAAGGGAAACGGCCGACAGTTGCTTCAAGCAGCTGGCCGCGGCCAGCAACTCGGTGGACGTGTCAATGCACCAGCTGATGAGTGCCGCCCAGCAGGGTAATCGAACGTACGCGGGTGTTGCCGGACGCGACACGGCGCTCGCACTTGGCGATTACACCAAGAGTGTGCGCGGTGTGCTCGTCACGACGAAAAATCCGGCCGTGGTTGACTGCGCGGACGAGGTGATCGTGGACGCGCTGCGCGTGATTGAGGAGGCACAGCGTACGCTGCAGAACCTCGACAACCAGGAGGCGCTGCTGATAGCGATCAAGCGCACGAAGCATTCGCTCGGTCGCACCATCGACTGCCTGCCGGGTGTGAAGGACATCAACGAGGCGTTCGAGACGATGAGCGACCTGCGCAGCATTCTCGATACGGGTGAGTACCCGCCGTCCGAGCGCCCGTACGGGCATCTCCAGAATGAGCTGAAGTCGGCCGCTGATCAGTTGAACGTGGCCGGCGGCCAGGTGGCCCAGTCGTACGACAGCTCGATCAAGCTGGCTGGCACGAGCCAAGAATTTTGCCATGCATACAAGGAACTGCTCACGGTCACGCTCGAGATGGCGGGTCAGACGGCAGAAGATCGCGCCCGGGAGGAGATCGTTAACTCACTGCGCGGTGTCTCGAACCAATCGATCAGTCTGCTCGGTACGGCTCGTTACGTCGCCGGTGATCCCGATCGTCCCAATGCGAAGAACGAACTGTCGTCCGCGGCGCGGCTCGTCACGGAGAGCATCAATCGGCTGGTGGATGTGTGCACGCAGGCCGCACCCGGTCAGAAAGAGTGTGACGGCGCGATCCGTAGCATTGAGTCGCTGCGCCCGCTACTCGAATCACCACAGGAGTCGCTCACCGATCAGGGCTACTTCGATTGTCTCGATACGGTGCTGGAGAAGTCGCGCACGCTCGGCGAAGGCATGACGGGCATTGCGAACAACGCCAAGAACTCGAAGCACGTCGAGTTCGGACACTCGGTCAACTCTGTGTCGGAGTCGATCCGCGGGCTGATCGAGTCGGCCGCACAGGCAGCCTACCTGGTGGGGGTGTCCAATCCAACCAGCGTCGGCGGTCGGCCGGGCATTGTCGACCAGGCGCAGTACGCCCGCGCCTCCCAGGCGATCCGTCAGAGCTGTGACGTGCTGCGCGGACAGGCATCGTCGCAACCGCAGGTCCTCTCGGCAGCGACCGTCATCGCCAAGCACACGTCCGCACTGTGCAACGCGTGCCGTAATGCCAGCTCCACCACCACCAATCCCGTCGCCAAGCGACACTTCGTCCAAGCGGCCAAGGAAGTGGCCAACTCGACGGCCGCACTGGTGCGCGAAATTAAGGCGCTCGATCAGGACTACAGTCCCGGCTCGCGGCAGCGGTGTGCGGCCGCAACGGAACCTCTGCTCGAGGCCGTTTCGTCGCTCTGTCACTTCGCGTCGTCGCCCGAGTTCATCTCCATCCCGGCGCGCATCTCAACCGAGGGTCGCAAAGCGCAGGAACCGATCCTGGCCGCCGGACGTGGCATCCTGGACGGTGCGGTCGACATGGTGCGCACGGCGAAGGTGCTCGCGGTCACGCCAACCGATCCGCCCGTGTGGCAACAGCTCGCTACCCACAGTCGCAACGTGTCGGAGAGTATCAAGCAGCTGGCGTCGAGCATCCGCGAGAAAGCACCGGGCCAGATGCAGTGCGATCAGGTGCTGGAGGTGCTGAAGGACTGCTCGCGCGAGCTGAACTCCGCGGCGCTCGCGGTTGGTGTGGATGGTTTGCCGCAGCGTAAGGATAGCAACCTGCAGGGCTTCACCAATCAGTCGCTGAACGCCGCCTCCGAGCTGATCGATCGGCTGGAGCCGGTAAAGTCTTCCGCGAAGAAGAACGCCGAAAGTTTGGGCCACGCCGTCAACCAGATTGCGAAGCACATAGTGCCGCTGACGAATGGGGTGATTGGTGCGTGTTCGCAGCTGGTTCACTCCGGCCAGCAGACGGTGCTGATCAATCAGGTCAAGTCGGTGGTGGAGTGTTGCGCCCAGCTCGTCCAGACGGCGAAACAGGCGGGTGGTAATCCACGGGCCGCTCACTTCCACCCGGAGCTGGACGAAGCGGTCGAGTCGACGCGCGAGGCAATTCAGGAGCTGAACGCGACGGTCGAACGACTCTCGACGGAGAACGGTGTAGTGACGGGGCTGATGGAGCAGATCTCCCGTTCGATGTCTCGTATCTCCGACAAGCGTCAGTCGTTCCTGGGCGCTTCGCTCAACGACACCTACGTCGACTATCAGACGCGTATGGTGCAGAGTGCGAAGGAGATCGCACGGTATGCGAACGAGATCAACGCTAAGGCGGCGATCGATCCGTCCAAACTGGCGCAGCTCTGCGTGGAGATGACGCATCACTACACGCAGCTGGCGCAGGATGCAATCGGGGCCTCGGCGCTCACCACCTCGCCGGATGTGGCGATTCGTATCCGCAACACCGTCCAGGATCTCGGCCGCTCGGTGAACGTGCTGATCCAATCGACCACCGGCATCCGGAAGGACGACAGCAGCGGACTGGTGGAGATATCGCGTGGTGCACGCGACGTCTCGGAGAAGGTCGCTCAGGTACTGGCGGCCCTGCAGGCGGGATCACGAGGAACGCAGGCGTGTATCAATGCTTCCAGCACGGTTTCCGCCATCATCAGCGATCTGGACACGACGATCATGTTCGCCACGGCCGGTACTCTGCAGTCAACCGACGAGGACGGCAAGTTCTCCGACCATCGTGAGCACATCCTGAAGACGGCGAAGGCGCTCGTCGAGGACACGAAGATACTTGTGGCCGGTGCGGCCGGTACGCAGGATCAGCTTGCAGCAGCCGCACAGAATGCAGTCACGACAATTTGTAAGTGTTGGTTGAATTCGTTGTTGGGTGGCTAACGCACTAAGACACTCCTATCTTCCACAGTGCAATTGGCCGACGCAGTCAAGCATGGGGCCGCCTCGCTCGGTTCCGGTCAGCCCGACTCGCAAGTGATGGTGATTAACGCGGTTAAAGACGTCGCCGCTGCACTCGGTGAGCTTATAAACGCTACTAAACTCGCCTCCGGCAAGCCCATTAACGATCCAGCTATGAATGATTTGAAAGATAGCGCTAAGGTATGTTCGTTTTCGTTTCGTTTGTTTAAGTTTGTACCACCCGTTTTATTTTTCCCCCCATTTCTCGCTTCTGCGCCACCTATCGTTTTGGCTTTCATCTTCCCCCACACTACACCACCGCAAAATCAACTCCATCCCCAATCCAATATTCCGGTTCCTATGAGCTCCCATTTTGAATGTTTACGCTCGCGCCCACACGTGTCTGCACGCCGTGTTGTACGTTTTGTTTGTTTAACGCGTGCACGTACGTATTGGCGGTGAAGTTGTGTTTGGATGTATGTACCACAGCTAGAATGAGCACTCGGTTGCATCTGCGAAAAATCTTTTTCGACAAGATCGTCGAAAAGTGCCTGTTTAACCGCTAACAAAATATGACAGTTGAACTTCCTTCTGGAGTTTGAATTGCTTCATGTTCCTTGCTTACAGCAGGGTTTGTACATACAACTCTAAACTCCATACTAAACTCCTCGAGCTAAGCAGTTCTGCGAAGCTCGCAACGTTGCTTCTATGTTTCTAAAAACCTCTTAACAAGCACATCTATCTGGCCAAATCCATTCAATTAATACTGCACAGATTAAACTATAATACAATGTATGTAGAACCGCCGCAAACACACTTAAAAACACACATGACACACGCCAGAGATACCAGAGACAGACACCCTCCTTCATTATACAAAACCACCCTGATGGTTATTGCTTCTATTCGGATCATACGAGATACTATAGGCAAGACATTCTCATGGAACTGTCACTCCATACATCATCCAATACCGATACAGTTTTGCCTAACACATAAACGCTCATTCTAAGCAATCTCTCGATCAGAAGCAGTTCACAGCCATGCCGATTAGCATAATCAAGATGAATGACTTTACCACGGAACGTTTAAACATCGCGATCACGTTCTTCCTATGCCTCGTACATCCAGAATGCAGGAAAGAGGGTGGTGTTGCCTTGCTCCGCGTTTTATAGACTGCGATCGGACTGCGATGTGTTTCTGTTATAAGTTTGCTGATGGTGCATGCTAGCACGACGTTCATTTCCGAGCGTTCTCTCTTTTCACTTATCGGTAAAGCACTCTGCGCTCTTTGTACTTCCAACCGCCGTTCAGACCCGTGTTCAGTCTCTGTCCTCTATCTGCTTGATGGACCAATGATGTGGAATGCAGTGTGTAGTAGCAAACCGTCTACGCTGTTTAACAGTAAAGTTCGCCTTGGATACTGACTGGTGGGGAATGTAGTTGGCCTACGAACGCACGTCGTGTTCTGCATGACATATGGGAATGCGTTGGTTTCTTTCCGCCTGTATCTCTCTATCTTGTGTTTTAGGTACTTCCTGTAAAATGGGTGCTCCAAGAAGGGAGGGTTACTGTTTGAGTTGATCTAACACATCCTGCCGGTCGTACTTCCGTACCTAACTGCATCCCTAGTGTATTGTATTTGCTCGTACTGTACAAGCTCTCCTCGTAGCTATCGAACGAACGACTAGAGCGTGGTGTAGTGGTCGTACTGCTGCTGACGGGTCGGTTGAATCGGTGTAACACAAATACACAACCTGCCTTCACTGTTAGTAACCGTCTGGATGGAGATTGTGTAGTATTTTGCGGAACGCACTAACTATCCCGCTCGTTAAGGGTGTGTGTGTGTGTGTGCGCGCGCGAATGTGACCAAGGAGACACGGGATACTTGTTCTAACGTGGGTTCGGTTGTGGATGAGCATATATCCAACCAGGTCCTACTGCTTCCACATGAACCTAAGACCCAGCTATACATCCAATCCATGAACCCGAGAGTGTAGTAATACTCCGCTGCACAGTTTGTTGACATTTCCTATGAGGTGTCTTTTCTATGTGTCCCTTCCTCGTTCCATTCCACAGATGATACGCGAACTGTGCCTTACCGAGACGAGCACTTCCGTCCTGGCCGGATATCGTCCGCAGGGCGGTGGCGACCAGTACACTTTCGCACACCAACAGCAAACACACACCACCACTGCCCACGCGAGCTCTTACTGTTCGACCTAATAAATACGCACCGCTTCACAGTTGTCAGATGCTGCATTTGCATCGTTGTCTTCATCGTCGTTACTTAGTATGTTAGTTGTTTAGTGTATCGTGCACGTGTAGTGTCTCGCATTATCCTCACCGGGAAGAGGACATGATTGTACCCGTGTCGCTTGCGTCTGATGTCGTTGTATCGCTTTCGCCCCGCAACAAAGATCTCCAGCCGCTCGCTCCCAGCCGCTATCCACCCGTCTCCAACAGAACCTGACCTATCGCCACTCCACTGTACCATTCGTCGTTCGTGTTTTTCTTTCTTTTCAAACCCAAAATTGATTCATCACGCCGCGCTTTCGGCACTGCTATCAAAATGCGCGCGCGCGCACACACACACAACAGATCATTCCGTGCACTAGTAGCAACGCTAGCGCCGCCTGCTGGTGGCTATCCGATCAGGAGGAGGAACTGCTGCACCTTCTGTCTGCCGTGCCGACTCTGTTCGATGGAGCGTTTTAATTGGCAGTCTTTACCCGTACTAATATGCGAGTGCCATACGTATTCTCCCTACCATCTCTGCATTTATTATACACCCGTTAAGTTATAGTCCCAATTTGTTCGTCTCAATGTCGTCTCCGGAAATAAATGTATGTTTGTGTATCCGTATTCCGTCCTTGTTATTTCCTGCCCCTCCACGATACGCTTGCCTTCGAAAGCCCCCGAGACGGGGACACTGTGTCTATTCTTTTCCATTCACCTCCGTTGTGGCGTTGGTTGCGTGTGCTCCCAAATTTGGCGTTGCGTTACTAAATTCCTCCCAGTGTCGTGTGATAAAGTGTGTCCTGATGCAAAAAAGACCCACCGGATCTTTGCAAACACCAGTACACGTCTACCTCGGCAAAAGGGTAACGATGAAGAGCGAAGAGAGAGAGAGAGAGAGAAGTAAATGGAACTGTAGGTAAAAGTACATTCATTTTTTCTGATTATGCTCCCCGACGGCTGCTGTCCTGAAGAAGAAACGATTCACTAACTGCTTCCGAGAGATGGAGTATTTTGACAAGTAGTACCTATCACCGTGAGTCCTTGTAACGCGTCCTTCAATTGAGTAAACTTAACTAGCCGAACTATAGCAACACAACCATTAAAGCAAGTTTCCATTAGTTTCGTCACTATCAGTATCAAAATGTTTCATACTCTCGTGCTTGTTTTGAAAACATCATCTAACCGTTGTCGTGTTTGCGTCCTCACTAACATTCCACCGTCCTCCCGGTTGCGGAGTGCGCGTTACGATCCAGTACTAATTTGGTATTTTTGTTTTTTCTTCCCCACCAATCATGGTCACCAATCAGGTCATGGTGATGAATGTCACCTCGCTGCTTAAGACGGTGAAGGCCGTCGAGGACGAACACACGCGCGGCACACGCGCCATGGAAGCTACGGTGGACGCCATCTCGCAGGAGCTGCGCTCCATGCAGTTCGCCCCGGAGATGATGCGCTCGAGCATGCAGCAACTGTCCCGCCCAGAAGATCTGATCAGCGTGACCAAGCACGTCACGGCCGCCACGGCGAAGGCGGTCGCAGCCGGTGCGTCCAACCTGCAGGCGGACATCGCGGCCGCGGCCAACCTCGGCCGTAAGACGATCTCCGACATGCTGAGCGTGTGCAAGTCCGTCGCCTGGTCGTGCGCGGAAACGCAGGATCTGCGGCAGCGCACGCTCGATGCCGGGTCGGCGGTGGCGATCGCCTACCGCGATCTGCTGGAGGGTGTACTGAGCAACTGCACGGCGGACGAAAGGATGCAGCTGTCGCGGCGGGTCGCCATGTGCGTGACGGATCTGGTCGGTATGGCGCAGCTGCTGAAGGGATCGGACTGGGTCGATCCGGACGACCCGACGGTGATAGCGGAGAACGAGCTGCTCGGGGCAGCCGCCTCGATCGAGGCTGCCGCCAAGAAGCTGGCTAACCTGCGCCCTCGTCGGCAGGAAGTGAAGGTGAGAAACCGTTGTTCATCTGCGCCACTAACATGCCATACTTTAGCGATTGAAGCTTAGGGTGTTTGTGAAGTGAACACCCTACATATCCTCACTAACCTAACCTACTCTCGTACCCAGCCCGTACTCTCACCCTTCCTCCCGGTGTTGGTGGGACAGTTTCGGTGAGATATGTTTGATATTCTTGGTTGTTAAGTTTTCAATTATCACCCAGGAATCAAACATATTATTATCGTGGCTGTCGTTGGTCGTCGGAAATCGGAAACGCAAGCAACAAAACTCGTTGAAACTACTGATGAACAAACATATGTTGAAATTGTATGCAGTGAACATGACATAAAATATTCGGTGCAGTTGTGTATAAGTGTTGTTTTGCCATGTCTTTGATTTGCCATTTAGTTTTGTTGCAATCTTTAGTTCCGTTTTTCGTTTTTTTTGTGTAGTTAAATTACTACTTTTGTAGTATTTGTTTAGTTTTCTACAATCCATTGAAACTTTTCGTTACTTTATTTTTGATATAGCTTATGTGGGTGAAAATAACAACTAAAATATTTGAATGCCATCTTTCACGCACGAATGATTTTACATTTATTTTCTTGTTTTCGCTATACGTTTCTTCCACACCAGGAAGCGGATGAGAATCTAAACTTTGACGAAATGATCCTGGAGGCGGCGAAGAGCATCATGGCGGCATCGTCTTCGCTGGTGCGCGCCGCCAACGCTGCCCAGCGTGAGCTGATCGATCAGGGTAAGGTGGCGAAACGGCCGCTTACCTCCTCGGACGATGGTCAGTGGTCGGAGGGATTGATTTCGGCCGCTCGGCTGGTGGCCGCTGCCACCCACAGCCTGGTGGAGGCGGCCCAGAACCTGGTGCAGGGTGTCGGCACGGAGGAGATGCTCATCTCGTCTGCGAAGCAGGTCGCCAGCTCCACAGCACAGCTGCTCATCGCCTGCAAGGTCAAGTCCGACCCGAACTCCGAGACGGGCCGGCGGCTGCAGGCGGCCGGCAATGCCGTCATCAAGTCCACCGACAAGCTGGTGCAGGCGGCCCAGCAAGCGATCGAGGGCGAGGAGGAGCACACGCTCCGGCTGAACCGCAACATGGTTGACGGGATGGCGCAGGAGATAAACGCGCGTTCGGAGATTCTGATGCGCGAGCGGCAGCTCGAGGAGGCGAAGAACAAACTGATCGCCATCCGGCACGCCAAGTACCGGCAGAAGCTGGGCGGCGGGGGCGGCTTCACGACGGACGAGAGCGACGAGGGCGGTATCGCTCCGCCACCGTTCGCCGGCTACGGGCAGTCGACGTCACCGAAGCCACCGCAAACGCTACCGAAGCCGGGCACCTACTCGCCATCGTCGCTCGGTGCGTCCCCGGCCCAGGGTGCCAGCACGATGCCCCGTCTGGGACAACAGCACCCGACGTCACCGGCCAGCCCCGGCAGCTTCCAGCGGCCGGGCTCCGGTAACCAGCTGCTCACAGCGAACGCCGTCCCGAAACCGTACCAGTCCGACACCCTGAAATCGCCATCGGCACTGGTATCGCCATCGATGCTCAACCGCTCGTACGACATGACGCGCGTCGAGAACACCAACCTCAGCGCGTCCAAGTTCAACCGCACGCAGTTCGATGCCGCCGTGCAGGATCTGCAGAACAAGGTGCAACCGCTCAGCACGTTCCGCTCGTCGCCAACGCATCCGCACACGAACGGCGGAAGTGGAAGCTCGCCGGCGCCACAAACGTACGAAGGATTCACTACCAGGTGAGCGATGCTTTGAAGTGCTGTTACCGAAAGGAAAATCACACGTTTTCCACACACTGTAGCCCATCGATCTCGCGTTGGCGAAGTTCCCGGCTCATCACACAGCTCTTCTGCTCCTTTGTGTCAATACTCTTGTACAGTGTCGAATGAGCATGAGTCCTGCAGGAGAGCTCCCCCTTTCGAGAGTTGTGTACATCCTTTAGTCCGATTTTGTCTATTCTATGTGTTTCTTGACTTCTCAACTAGCACAACTAATGCATGCACATGCTGCCAAAACGCAGAGTATAATACCGTTTTCGATGGTGATGGTGCAGCCGAGTAGAGATTTACTTAACATCGTATGCATAGTATGTTAACCAGTTTGGCGATAAAGAAGTAAACCTAACGTAACAGTCCTTTACTTTTTGTGGCGAGAATTGCTCGCTAGCAAGGACCCTGTAGTAGCAGGTCGTTATTCAGATTGTTTTGTTTGGAAGAACAATCTCATATTTCGCGGGGATTCTAAGATATATCGCATATACTTAAGACTAGTACCATATAACAGGAAAACATATTTCTTAAACAAAAAGTAACAGATTAGAAACTCGTTAATCAATCTTGAATTCACCCTTGAACTAGGAGCTCCGTTCCTGTGACATGTAAGCGAATTAAAACGTGTACTTATCATAATCGCAACCCTAACCACTAAATCAAACCAATGTTTTCTTTCTCTCTTTCTCTGTTTTTTTTTATTCCCTTCTCTTCGTCGCACCCGTGCGCAGATACGAAACCCGTGTCTTCCAGAATGCCAATAACACTAATCCTCAAAGCCCAAACCCGCTAACCACTGTGGAGCAGAAGTTTGCTAAACTTAACCTAGAAAATCACGACCTGCAGCAGCAGCAGCAGCAGCGCTACCACCACCATCATCAGCAGTCACTAAGCCAAGGCTATAACAATACGGCAACGACACCTCCGGCACAGCCGTCTGCCACTAGTAGCTTCGCTAGTCCCGCCGCAAACGTCACTAACGCCTCACCGCAACAGCTCCATCAGCAGCAGCAGCAGCAGCAGCAACACTTCCTCCGCACCTCGAGCACTACCAACACGAGTAGTAGTTCCGCCGTACCGACGACGATTAAAAATGGTAACGTTAGTCTCTTTGACAGTGGCGCACACGATGCGGCCACCACGCTGAGCAAGACGATGATGGAGCAGCAGCAGCAGCAGCAGCAGGTCATCCACACCAAAAAGATCCACATGACGTCCTCGTCGACCACGATGAAGACCAGCAGCAGCAGCACCACCGGCGGAACAGTGACGGAATGGAAGTAGACACCATCGGTCCTTGTAACACGGCTTCCATGATGTGTTCGTTTGTATCTATGTTTGTGTGCGTGTGTGCCGTGCGTGTTTCGTCCATTTAAAAGCAGTAGCACTAATTCGTGTAGCCCTAAAGCGTGTCAGCACACTTCCTTTAGTAACGTGCCTAATATAGTAGCGTGTATATGTGTCGCTGCGTATGGTCCGGAACCGGACACGCGGGACATTTGTTGATTTTATAACTGTTTGTAGTACGTAAGTGTGCGTTTCTCTGTTGTAGCGAGTGCGCGATGCGTGTAGTTTTTACCCCCCCCCCCTGATTTCTCATGAAACAATATTGTTTCATAACACCACTAAGTGCCACTGTGTTTTTAGAGTCGGGGATAGCTTCGAGTTTAACGATTTTAGAGTCAGAGAGGAGTAGTAGCAGCAGCGAACACACGATGTGCCTCGATTACAACAGCTACATTTGCCTTCTGCGGGCTAGGTGGTGCTCCAGTAGCAGCACCAGCCTGTAATATAAGCGTCCTTCTCCTTTGGAAACAGTAATTAATCCCCGTTAACTTAAAATGCCAACGATTGCCAAACCCGATAGAAAGAACAGAGAGAGAGAGAGAGAGAGAGAGAGAGAGAGAGAGAGCAGAGAGAGAGGGAGAGAAAGAGAGAGAGAGAGAGAGAGAGAGAGAGAGAGAGAGCGAGAGAGTGCGTATATCTGCCTTTAAAATCGATGAGCACATATTTTTACGCAAAACAAAAATGCACTCTTAGTATAAAAGAGCTCTGAGATATCGTAAGTGCCATTTTTTCTACTACTCCTACTTTTACTACTACTACTACTACTACTACTACTTAGAGACACAATTACGCAATTCGCGGATAGGTCTGGCAGATACACAATTAAACCCTATATTGATGCGCGTGGAAACGAACGCGGTATTTAGCTTCATCGGGAAGAGTGCTACACTAGAGGAAAAATGCAAAGGACACATGGTTATACTAAAATAGGAAGGAAAACGACCGTTAACAAACGGATTCGGACGGTCATACACGGTAGACGAGCCAACTCTTCTACGAAATCCTTTTAAGCTTAGTTAGTAGTTGTGTTTAACATTTTTCGTTCGTTGAAACGTGCTTTTGTTGCGTTCCGCAGCAACTAAACTAGGCCTATCCTCACCTGACCTCCTGACGGTACCAGGAGGGCTGCGCAGAGGGGATGAGGTAGCAATGATGTGACTTAACTTTTACTTACCACAACACACGTGCTACAAATAGTCAGCTAGCTAGTAGCGTATTTTCTTCTTAGTAGTTAACAGCGATTTCAACTTGTCTAACGAACGGTTTTAGGTTTTCTTTGTTTTTAGCGAAATGTTTTATGCTGTTTCTCTTGTAACGTTTAGTTTGTGGTTCTGTGGCACACGAAAATGGAAATAAAGAACCGTGAAAGAACATTTACATTTAACACTAGAATGCCGCCGCTAAAGAGAAGTGCGTTGCTGTAGTGTTTTTTTTTGTGCGAAAGAAAGTTTTGTTTACTTTTGGTTCTATTTTGAAAAAAAAAATACCGACACTGGCTTAAGCTTCGTAGTTATTCTTTTATTTTTCCGATACTATAAATCTTATCAATGACTTGTATAATAAAAAACTCTAATTTCTTGCTGGTTGGGCTTACATCTCTCGTACACGTCGTCACACTTTGACCTCGGTGATGTGACCCGATCGATTCGATGAAGGTGTGTACTTTACGCGTAGATTATGACTATAACGAAAAGCCCGATAACGTTACACGTTCGTTCGGTAGAATGTAAAAGCAGGCGGATGAAAATTGCTTCTTAAAATCAGCTCTGAACACACGTGTAAATATCAACCTCTCTGGAAGCCTTTTTCGTTTCGACAATTCCTCCTCCATCCAATATGCCCGAAAAATGGAAAAACACACGCACTGGACGGTGTTTATAGTATGTCTCACTAACCGTTTCTTATCGCTACAGTTTAAGTACAATACAGCACGTTCTGTTAACATTCGTTTGTCTCAACACAAAAAAAACGGATAAAGATGTCAGCCTTAAGTCTGATCGATTTTTTGCTTTTTCTAATCCAACCTTTTAAATGCGCTTTGGCCCTTCAGGCGGGATGAAATCTTGCCATTGGTTTGTGGATTGGCTTAAAACGTAGCAGGCTACCTTATTTAAAAATGCACTTGAAGAATCTGTTTCGTCTGCCTGCGTTTTGAACGTGCTGGGCTCGTAGGGCAGTGGCCGCAAACGATGAAAATCTGTGATTGTTATGTATATATTGCAGATTGGAACTGAATCGTTGAATCGATGCCAAATTCGATGCTTCGTATTGGCTAAGTACGTCTGTGTCTTTTCGCTTAGCAGATCTACAGATCCATTCCGGTCCCTATCGCTTTGTGACCCGTGCCGATGGGAGCAATACCACGCTGTACCTCCAGGAGCGTTCAGAAAACCGTCCTACTATTGCCGATGCTGCGTGCCGGAAGACTGTTTGTGCGCGTCGTTGGACTGTCCCGTGCCTGCCGAAGAAATATAGATGGAAAAAATAATAAATTTGTTGCTTGAATCCCATTCAACGACTATTTTTGATATCAAATTTAAAATTAACGGTTTACGGTTAACGGACACCACATGTATTAATCCACCTTGGTGGAACACGAGGTGAGTTGCATGGATAGGGAAACGTCATTCGGACGAATCTTTTTATTTATTATTCTTTGTTATGATTGTCAAAACGGGCAATTAAGCTTCGTAGCTACTTGTAGGCCTACAAAGGTGACGTCTACCGATTTCCTTTGTTCTCCGGTGTAGCCGCTCGTAATGGGCTTATTACACGGGGAACGAACGACCGACAATTTTCTGTCAAATCGCGTTTCGGAACTGTGCATACTCTGTTCTGAAACCGTTGATCGACAATTTTCTGTCAAACGAAGAACTTTTGATTGTTTGTTTACATTAGATTGTTTCGTTTTTTACCAAGTCGAATGTAGATTGCTTGCGAATAATTTAAAGTGTATTTACCGAAACAATTTTTTCTGGTCAAATGGCTTTACCCCAAGGAGATATATGGGGTGTAGTCATGTAGAACATTTGGTTGTCGTGAAAGAGTGAAACGGGGATTGACCACAGTTGTCAAAATTATACCGTACGTGTGTGTTCTCTGTCCCACTACACAGCCGTTTTGACAGCTGAGGTTAAATTGCTAAAAAAACGGTCGATCGCTATGACTACACCTCCTATATATCTAATTGCTTAACCCTGCCCAAGTGACTTATTACATTACAGGCGTGTAGAGTCCGCTTCAGCGCGGTCTGACACATTTGACAGCTCGCTTCGTCTTCTTCCTCTTATCTGTTTTTTCCCTTGCTCCAAGCGTGTTTGCCGCGTGTTTTCGGCGCTCTTGTGAAATTCCCTCGGCTTTCGTCCCGTTTTCGTTCCGTACGCGTGCCAAACGGCTATTAACTATCGACAAAATGTTCTGGGGTAAGAAAACTTCCATTTCCCCGTTCACTAGCTACCGATTTCCGCGTGCCAAAGCGGATCAAGCAGCATCTGGTGCCTGCCGGCATCATCGTTCACGGCCATGTGCATATGTACATGCGTGTGTGAATAGCGTTTTTGTGTTGCGATTCGCCGTAGCGGCCTCCCCCCTTCACATTCGTGAGCCGCCGGAAGCGGAACACCAAAAACCGCATGCCGGCCGCAGCAACGATGAAATCGCGCTACAATGTCGCCCCCTTTTCTCTCCGTACAGGATTGATTCTGAAGCAGGGAAAGAAGTACTCCAAGGTGGTGGAGCAGGACTTCCAGCTCACGCACGCCGCCCTCGACCTGAGCGAGTGCAATGGCGATGTGCAGGTTATGCTGACGACGGGCGACATAACCTACTTGCTCTGCACGCTGAACAAGGCGATCCCGCAGGTCATGCTGGACCAGCAGTTCGCCACCGGTGATCAAATCAGCTTCGCCACCAAGGGACAGGGCGTAGTGCATCTCACCGGCAACGTGATCCCCGAGGAAGATGACTTTGACATGGGCGACGAGGAGGAGGAGGAGGAGGACGAAGAAGCCGAGGTGCCGGCTGCGAACGGGAAGGCTCGCGTGGCAAAGCAGGCCGCCAAGGCCAAAGTAGCCGAGGAGATCGCTGCCGGTGACGATTCGGAGGAAAGCGATGACGAGGACGCTACATTTACCGAGTCGATGCTGGATGACAGCACCGTAAACGGAGGGGAAGACGACGATGATGAGGATGACGATGAAGACGACGAGGAGGAAGACGATGACGACGACGATGAGGACGACGATGAGGACGACGAGGAAGACGACGAGGAAGACGACGAAGAGGAAGTGCAGCAACCAAAGGCGAAGCAGGCGAAGCTGTCTGCCGTGAACGGTAGCGCCAAGCCCGCGAAGGAAGCGCCGCCGAAGCAGCAGCCGGAGCAAAAGAAGGTCGGCGCCCGCACGCTCCAGGACGGGCTCGTCGTGGAGGATCACAAGGTCGGCGCTGGAGCGGAGGCGAAGCCGGGCAAGCGGGTCGTAGTGTACTACGAGGGACGGCTGAAGTCTAACAACAAGGTGTTCGACAGCACCAGCAAGGGCCCGGGCCTTAAGTTTACGCTCGGCCGCGGCGAAGTCATCAAGGGCTGGGATCTCGGTGTGGCCGGCATGAAGGTGGGCGGCAAGCGCAAGCTGACGATCCCGGCCAAGCTGGCCTATGGCCAGAAGGGAAGCCCCCCTGTCATCCCACCCAATAGCACGCTGGTGTTCGAAGTTGAGCTGCGGAAGGTGCTGTAAGGTGGTCTAAGGTAGTTTTCCATAATTTTGCCTTAGTTCTTCATTATCAACGACAACAAGCAGTACAGTAAAACAGTACACCTGTGGTGCCACAGTTCCACCACGTTTCCCTTCGTGCGCAGTCTGCGGACGCATTTTCTTTGCCATTCGCTTTTTTCCACGCTACAATCCGGTCCGCGTATGGTGGTTTATGTATAATGATAAAGGATTAGAAATAAGAACGATAACACTTAACACAACAGAAACACTATTCAATAAACGATAAACAAAACTGTTAAAATCTAGTCTGTGCTTGGCTTCGCTTGAAACGAAAGAAAGGCATATTTGTGGAGGGGGGATTTGTATGGAATACACAGGCACAAAGGAGGCGGCTGTTGGATGATCGCTAGCAGGGTGTTCTGTTTCCATTAGCAGAATCGCAATAGGCGCTTGGAGTGGAAAGAATGGTGTGTTGCAGTTTGTTGTGTTCCGTTATTTGTTTCTTCGTTTGCCGAAACTGTACCCGGGTAAGTAAAATGGCGCTTACCTGTGAATGTGCCAGCACGATGCTCAAGCACTGCACCCATTCTTCCGCCTTGTTGCCATCCTTCGGCTTCAGGATAAGCGTCTGATCGCCGGTGAAGATTTCGAACGCCTTCGGGATGTTCCGTGCGCCCCGCGAAACCTTCACCGACCGGATCTGGTTCACGTCGATACTTTCACCGCCGGCCTGTGTGAAGGAAGAATGCAAAAAGTTGACGGCGTCAGTGCCTACCCTGTTTTTTACGGCATCACGGTTGGCCGTGAACCAACCTACCTCGCTGACCGAGCCCTTGCACGACAGGTGAGCACCGGAGAGCGTGAAGTAGCGCGTACGCCACCGCCGGAACAGTCTCCACTTGCCCTTCTTCTCCTTCAGCTGGCCCTCGATCACGGGCTGGTTGTTGCCGTGCAGGAACCCGATCGCCTTCTCCGGATGGTGACAGAGGAAGCAACCCCACTGCAGCATCTCCAGCTCCTCCGTGCTCCCGCCGGTCGTCGGGGTCACGCTCGCGTCCCCCACCGACGGGCCACTGGGCGGACCGGCCGCGGCACCCGCGCCACCCGGTTCCGGCGGACCACCGCCCGGCGTGCCACCGTGCGCAACCGGGCCGAGCTCGAACACGTCGAAGAAGCCGGCGTGCCGGAGCTCGTTGACGAGCGCCTCCTGCTCCTTGCCGTTGGGGAAGGCGCTCGTGACTAGCGTGATGAACGTGCGGTTCTCGCACTTGAGCGTGTCCCAGCAGTGCTTCAGCCGGCTGACGCTCGGGTCCCAGCTGCTGAGCGCGTTCTTGCCCGCCCGCGCCTGCAGATCGAGGAACATCAGGTGGATCCAGGTGCGCGGGTTGCGCGTCCGCATCGTGAACATGGTGCGCGCGTACAGACAGTGCGGACCGCGCACCTGGCAGGCGAAGTGCAGCTTCGCCGTCTTCTTCGCCCGCCGCTCCTCGATGATGCACTTGGCCGGCGGCGGGATCCGCTGCGCCACCGAATCCGTGTACGCCCGTATCTTGTCCAGGTGCTTCTCGCAGAAGTGCTGGATTGTGTCCCGCATCGGGTACGGCTCGAACACGCTCATACGCTGGTTGACGGCGGTGGTGGTGCCCGCGGACGATGCGTTCAGGATCGTCACGCTGCGGTTGTCGCTCGGGCCGCGGGCACGCGTCGTGACCGTGGCCGGACCCGACACGATCACCTGCAAATAGTAGAGGAATGTTGAGCAAATGATGATATCTAGAGGTTGAGTAAAGAAGAATCTTTACTCTATGCACTGAAATCTGGTCCGGTCATCGGGTTTTGTCTCGATCTGCTATCTTATTGACTCATTCCAGTCTTTTACGGCATAATTCTGTACGTTTTGATTAATATATTGTAGGCTATATCGTATGGCCCTGTCCGCAAGCGCAAAGTCTTACATACCACAGATTGTGGGCTGACTATCCATGCTGCTTGTAGTAACAAAGTCAAAGAAAGCCAGAAATGGCAGGGTTAGACAATCGAACAATCAACAATCCACGATCACTTTTATTCGATTAGATCGCATCATAATTCCTCTTCTAGGTTTTAAACATTTGACTCCAGCAAGTCTCCAAGGATTGTCCAGGCGTGAGAAACGTGAACGAAACTCGCTGCAGCTGCACCATTATAAGACGACTTATTTTTCTTTTTTTTCCTTTGCAATCAGATCACCATGGAAAGTTTCGTGCGTGGATGGTTTCGTGCAGCTGGAGAAGCGGTGGCAACGCCCGGAAAACATAGCGTGTAAGTATTGCCACTGAAGATATGGCACAGTTATGGTGAAGCAGTGAGCAGTTAGGCTCTTGTAAGTTTGATTTTAGTTTGAAAATGTGCGTACACTCGATCTAAAGACTGTGAGCAGATGTTTGACACACTCCAAAAGACTAGTTACCGTTCTTCGAACTCGAACACGTATTTTGAGTGCAGATAGTACCTGATTGCTTGGGTCGTCGCTCGAGTGCAGCGACAGGGTGGTCGTCAGCTGTGGCGACGTTTGCTGCGAGTGGTTGTTGAACATCGTCGGCGAGGCCGGGGATGCGTGGTGCACCTGGATGCCGATCGAACCGGTCGACTGGTTCAGCCCGCCGAGCGAACTCTTCCCACCGAGCGCACCGGTCGAGCCCAACGGCGTGGCGTTCGGTCCGTGTGAGTACGGGCGAGAAGCGCGAGTCGGGGACGTGGTCACCGTCACGCCACAGGACGTGATCTTTGTCTGCGGGATGCCCCACTTGTTCTCGCCCGTGATCGTCACGTGCTGGCTGAGCGGCGGTGGCATCGAGTGGCCGAGCAGACCGCCGCCGCTGCCACTGCCACTCGCCATCATGCTCCGGATGGCGACGTTCCCGCTCGAATGGTGGCCGGTGCTGTTGCCATGGTGCATGATGAGGTTGTGCGAGGTGGTCCCATCGATCACGGTGCAGGGGCCATTCGGTGTGATGCCACCACCGACACCGCCCCCGGCGTTCGGTTTCTCCGGATCGATCTCGCCGTTGAACAGCTGCGACGATCCGAGCCGCGACTTGTGCAGACCGCCCATCGAGCCGCCGGCATTGTTCAGGCGGGTGGTGCTCTTATTGCCACCGCCACCGCCGGAGTGCAGACGGCCGGTGCTGCGCGAGTCGCCCAGTTTCGGCCGGTTGCGGGTGTATCCCGTGTGCGGTGGCGTCGGGGAGACGACGGTGCTGCCGGTGCCAACGCCATTTGCTGCCGCCGACGGAACGCCATTCGCCGCGTTCATGAAGTTCGTCAGCAGCGCCGGATGTATGGTCGAGCTGAGCGTCGTACCGTTCGAGGTGTTGATCACGGTCGTGGACATCGCCGCACTACCGGCGTGCGTGTGTCCGTTGCTGATGACGGCCACGTTCGGTGTCTTCGATACGATCGGCCGGCCAAGCTCGTGCAGGTGTTGCGCGTACCCGGCTGTTGTGGACATGCTAGCTGACGCAACCGCACCACCTCCGGACATTCCGTTCACAGCACCGGCGTTCGTTGTTGGCACGGTCGCCGGTGTCGGAAGCGTTGCGGACGAGTTCAGATTAACGATCGTCACACCGCCGGAGGTGGTCTGCTTGCTATTGGTCAGCTGGCGCTGCCGCACGACCGACGTCACCTTGTCGGTGAACAGCACCGGATACTTCGTGCACAGCTTGGTTGCCTCGTTCAGCAGTATCGTCTGCAGCGGTCGATCGGCACGCGGCAGATGCTCCAGCACGAAGTCCAGCGCTGTCTGCGCCCGGTCCTTGCCGCAGCGCCCGATGGCGGAGAGAATCTGTGCGGCAAAGCCGACCGTCTGCGGGACGGTGTGTGCGATGTGCTTGAACGCCTCCGTGTACTCCGCCAGCTTGATCGGTTTTGACTCGGCCAACTTGAGCAGCACCAGGAGCGCGGCGGCCGAAAGCGGTGGACGCGTCGCCGCGAGCTCCAGCAGTGCGGGAATGCTCACCGTCAGGCAGGACGGTTTCCGCTTCGCGATCGTGACGAGCAGCTGCAGGATGACCAGCTGCTCCTGGAGCTCGCACCGCGGCACGATCTCGACAAACTTGGGCCCGGCATCATTGATCGGATCCGGCGTGGCTTCGTAGATCTGCGACAGCACGTGGCACAGCCCGTAGTTGCCACCGAGCAGCGACTCGAGGATGACGTGGACGTGCGGAGACAGCAGATACGAGTACTCGATCGCCGCCGACGAGAGGTAGCTGGCGAGGTTGCGCGATAGCTCCAGGTTACCCTGGTTGAGAAACTTGACCGCGACGGGCAGCGTCACCTCCATCACGACCTGCTTGTTGTAGTTCTGCAAAAGACCGAAGCATATGGATAAGCTGTCTGCTCGCTGATCCGCTCGCTGAGGGCCGCTGATCGTGGTCGTACCAGAAAGATGCTGGAAATGATGTCGGACGAGATTTTCGCATGCGGTGGATCGACGTCCTTCCCCGACGGCTGCAGATTGTAGCGCAGGCATGTTTCCAGCAGGTTCACCAGCCCACCGCAGTGCTTCTCGATCGTGTGCGTCTTCTTGATGCAGGACGTTACCCGGTTGATGCAGATTTCGATCACCGACTGGTCGTTACTGTTCTGCAGGTAGTCTTCGTGCGAGATGATGGCAGAAATCTCCTTCAGCTGTGAAGTTGAGGATTTGAGCATATTACTTGCACCAGTCCAGGGGAAGTATCAATCACTCTCTGCCGCTGTTACTTACCACCTCTGTCAGATCGTTGACAATCTCATAATCTGCAATGGAGAACAGCTCTCCCGCCCTCGACAGGTCCCTCTTGGACAGGACGGTTGTAAAGAGATCGTGCATGGCGCCGATCTTGGGCTCGAAGTTCTGTCGGTGGTGACGAGACAAACTCACTTGGAAGCACTGGACGCGTTGCTACGTGCGCTCCCCTAGGTCATAACATCTAACTTCAGTCTACCGTTCACTTCACTACCGTCTGTTCGCATCACTATCTACCCATCGCCGTGCCACCAGGCCAGCTAGTGCTGCTGGTCATGCATCTTTTATCACACGTCGCCTTGGCTTTGTTAGCCAAACTGAGGCGCTCGTTACACTAAGCACACCGGTGCACTACACGGCTGAAGGAAGAGGTTGAACGAGAGATTACCATTTGGGGTGGTGCTCCGTACACTCTTCGGAGACGTTCGCACAATGAGAGCTCGTTAACGCGCTACTGTGCGCTTCTACAATGCATGCTGCAGTTGACCTATAGAAAAAGGATTACACGAGAGATGAAGCGTGAACAGAGTGCACACGGGCGTCCAATCGTGTCGAGACAAAAGGACGCTGCTGTGGAGTATCCTCGACCGGTGCGGGTCTGCAAGACCTGTAGTAGAAAACGAGAAAACAGAAAAACATTAGAAAATTAATACAAATTCTGAGCTGGTGGTAGGACGTGTAATAAGTAACTGTTTATTACTGATTTCATTCAGTTCGTTGGTCAAAGATTGTTCACGCCGGTTTATTCCCCCAACACAATAAGATTAATCTTTATTTACAACGTATATGCGGAACTGTGTCGTCCGATGGTTATTCAATTAACATGAAAACGTTATGTCCATGTTGCTTGCACCCATCGTCGAGCCTTTGTGACATGTACGCTGTACACAGATGATCCAAGTCAATTCAGGAAATGACACGTCCATGAAAAGTTACCCAGTATAAGTATAAGCAATCGAAACTCAGTTACAGTTATCAAAGTTCATCGACTCCATTGCAGGCTCTACCTTTGCCGTCGTTTTTACCCCCGGGCTCACGTTGGGTTGGTTCCCGTTCACACCGGCCCGTGAAGTGATGAGTGCATGAGGAGCCAGGGCGCCGAGAACCGATATAATTGTTTGCCGATGATGAGTAACCGATTGCATCATCATTATCTGCACAACACCTTGGGCGAGCGGCGAGAGTATCGTCTTGCTAGCATCGATACGAAATGCGTCAATTATATGTGCGTAGCAAAGCAGAGATGGAAGTTGGAAGGCAAAATGCTTTAAAAAGTGGGTTCTTTTTATTCAGTGGTTGTGGAACAGGGCGATTCTGAATCTTCAAACGTTGATTTTTCATTTCCTCATTCATCCAATGTATCAGAATTTGGACTACCCGTGTTGGGCGTTACAGCAAGCTCTTACATTTTGGTCGAGTGGAATTGACGACGTCGTGGAGCAGTTTGATTCGAACCTGTCCGTGCTCACGAAAAGCTGTCCTCCGGCAAGTCTATTTTTGAACGATGCCAGACTGGAACATTTGATTGGATTCTCATGAAGCCACACATTCACATAGGGAAAACGTTGGAATACTGGAGGAACAGTAGTCAAGCGATTGCTAATGAAAGACAGCGTAGTAATGTTGGCAAAGTCACACCCGGTAAAGTTAACCGAGGTGATTTGATTGCTTTCGAAGAAGGCAGTTCGAAGCATTGGCAGTACCACCGGAGACGAGGTACGAATGGATTGGATCTTATTGACATTTAGAAAGATCCCAGTCAATTTCGAAAACCTTCGAAATACGCTCAAATCTACTCGGGTCAGATTGTTTTGATCGAATCCCAATTGCTGCAGGTTGGGTATCGCTCCCCAGCGCGTTGGAATGTCGGTGAGCTCATTATCGCTCAGGTAAATGCTATATAGATCAGGAAGTGTGACATTTCGCGTATCGAATGTCGTGATCTTGTTCGCTGAAACGAGCAGCCGGACGAGCGCTACGTACGTCACGGGAGCAGTGGCTTCGAAGTGAACTATGCGATTGTCCCGCACATCCAGTGTTTCCAAGTCTGGCATGAAGGCAAACATGGCCATATCCAACCGTTCTAGTAGATTGTGCATAAAATACAAACTTGTGATTGCGGACTTTTGCTTCGGAGGTGAAGTGGCCGGCACTAGTAGACGTATTTGATTGCTCGACAACTCCACGACAGTAAGTCTAGGATTATCTGTCAGCATGTCCAGCCGCAGTGCTGTCAGCGCGCAGTACGTGATGGACAGGCTCTCTAGTGCCATCATTTTGGAGAGAGTCGGTGGCAGGCGATCTAGCAGACAATGCTTCACGTACAGTGCCTGCAGTGCACTGTTCGACCCAGCCACGATCGTGCGCAGCCCTCCCGAACCGTTGATCTCGATTTCGGTGATGGCATTACCTTCCGGTATTTGGAACACTGCTTCTCGGTAGACTCGATAGATGATCTGCTTCGTGAACTGTGCAATCCGCTGCAAGAATGGCCCAGACGCGCTGCTACTGACGATCAGCTTTGCAATTCCGATCGCTCTCCATTCGTCCACCGTGTCGATGGTTTTGCGTAGCTTTGCTCCTCCGTCCGACGTCATGTTGATAACTCCAACATCGCAGTAGAACCATTGGTCCTCCGAACATTGCGACCGGCACGGAAGAGGCCCCGTTAGAAGTATGATCCATATCATCAGCAGCAATGCTAGGAACGTATAATCATTTGGATGTTTGCCTGAATTGGGGTGTCAGAGTCTTACCACGCAGGATGACCATTTCCAAACCAGCATGTGTTAACACGTCCACCCGACAAAACGATCGTTTTTGTAATGCGCGAAAAAGTGTAATGCTCTAAATATTAAGACCTGTGCGGGATATTTAATTGATATATAATGTGAACGCCACTTGTAGAATTACTACGTGAAATGACCAGCACGCGCGTACTTCAATTTGTATGAGACATAATTGGATACAATTTCGAATAATTGCCAAACAATTGACACAAAATACGCACATTCACTTAAGCAATATTGAATAGTAATGAATGAATTAGCATCCATGATCTTGTTTTGCTGCTATATTAATTTATTTCCAAACATCCTGATTGGTCTACTTCCATATATGTTCCGCCCTGCAGATCGAGCATAGCTCCATTGTGCCATGCCGTACAGGATAAGTAGCTCCATACGGTATCATCATATACCGGGGCTTACGATCAAGCATTGCAACACATTCGCGTGTTTTGGTCCAGCACAATCGAAGAGCTCGCATCACATTCGGATTGCTCGGCACCAACATTGACATAGAGTCGTTCCTCCACGATTCTGTTCTTGAACGATGCCATGCTAGAGCATTTGATCGGATTGGAAAGAACTGTGATGCGCACTTTGGGGAAGAGCTGGAACAGCGGGGGAATGGCAGTGAGCTGATTGTCGACCAGGGATATGTAATTCATGTTCCGGAAGACACATCCGGTGAAGTTGACCGAAACAATTTTGTTTTGATCAAGAAGCAGATCACTAAGCGCTGGCAAAATAACAGGAGACGACGTGTGAATGGATTCGATTTCACCGTTATCCATGTAGATTCCTGTCAAAGTTCTGAACGGTCGAAAAACGCTCATATCTACCTGCTTGATGTTGTTTTCTCCTAGTCCCAGATTTTCTAGCTTAGGCATCGCGCCCCAGTGCGTAGGAATGTTCGCGAGTGCGTTTTGACTCAAAAATAGCGACGTTATCGAAGGAAGTGTGAGATTTCGTGTGTCGAAGTATGATATCTTGTTTGATACTAAATTAAGCTCACTAAGGAATGCATAGGTTACCGGCGCGGTAGCTTCAAAGCGTACGATCCTATTACTCCCTCCGTCCAAATACTGTAGGTTCGGCATAATGGCAAACATGGCCATATCCAATCGGTCGAGCAGGTTACTTGTCAACACCAAATTTACGATAGCAGACATCTGCGCTGGGGCGGCTGTAGCCGGCAGTATCTGTCGTATATGATTTCGTGACAAATCGACGGTCTTGAGCTTGTGGTTTGCTACCAGCATGTCCAACCGCAGAGCTGTCAACGCGCATTGCATGATGCTTAGCTCTTCCAATTCGACCAGTTCGGAGAGTGTTGGTGGTACACGGTCGAGTAGGCAGTTTTCCACTTGCATTCTTTTCAGTTGGCTGTGCGATCCCGCCACGATTGCGTGCAACACTCCAGCTCCGTTGAGTTCGATTTCTTTGAGTGTGTTACCCTGTGGTATGTAGAACACAGGATCCCGGTAGACAACATATAGGATTGTCTCAGTGTATGCTGCTATTCGCTGTAAGAATGGGCCTGAAGCATTGCTACTGACGATCAGCTTATCGATGTTAATCGTTACTACGTCATCGTCGACGTCATGAAGTGCTGTTCGTAGCTTTGCTCCTCCATCCGACGTCATGTTGATCACACCAATATCGCAGTAGAACCATCCTTCATCACATTGACATTGGCAGCGCATAGGACCTGTATGTAGAAGGACCCATAGTACCAGCAGCGATGCTATGGACGAATTATGATGTTGATGCTTGGCTGAATTGGATTTTCAAATCTTACCACGCAAGATGACCATGACTCAGAGATGTGTCAACACGTCCACCCCTTTAAGCGCTTGTTATTCTATTGCGTGGAATAGTATAATGTTCCAAATATTTAAACCACTGCGATTGGTGCTATGAATACTAAATTGATATATAATGATAACAACATAGTACATTTGTAGTTCCATATGTTACGAAACATGTTTTTGTCATAGCACTAGAATACATTTGCAAATTGTCTTCATGTGATAATTTGAATTGAGGAAAATGGATACAGTACTGGAAACAACCTATAACATATGACCGAAATAAACAGTCACTACATAAAATACTACATGATTTGACACCATATGGCAGAAAGCAATGAACTCATAAGTTAGTGGAAAAATATTAAAGGAACGTTTTTTAATATATACTATTATATACTGTACAACTATACATACTGTTAAACTTCAACTCACAATGTTAGTGCAGAGGTTCTGGAGATGATTTTATTTTCCATCATCTATGCTGTCAAACATACTGCAGTGTATAATGATTTTGTTTTGCTGTTTTATTAACTTATTTCCAAACATCCTGTTTGTTCTATTTCCATATATGTTCCGGTTTGCAAACCGAGCACAGCTAAAGCGTGCCATGCTGAACCGGGTAAGTAACTCAATAGATAAGGTATAAACATCTTCCGGAGCCGTTGATCAAGCATTGCAACACATTCGCGTGCTTTGGTCCAGCACAATCGAAGAGCTCGTATCACATTGGGACTGCTCGGTCCGAGTAGTCACAAACAGTCGTTCTTCAATGATTCTGTTCTTGAACGATACCATGTTGGAGCATTTGATTGGATTTGCACGCACTGACATGCGAACGTTAAAAAAGCGTTGAAACAGCGGAGGAATGGTAGTCAGCTGATTGTCACTTAGGGATATCTCTCGAAAGTATGGAAAATAACAACCGGTGAAGTTTACCGAGACAATCTGGTTGTGGTCGAGTGTTAGAATAGCAAGTGCTGGCAATGCTACAGGAGACGAGGTGCGAATGGACTCGATCTTGTTGCTGCTGAGGTAGACTGATGTCAAATTCTGTAACGTTCTAAAGGCATTCACATCTACTCGTTTGATATTGTTATCTTCAAAGCCCAGGTATTGGAGCTGAGGCATCGGACCCCAGTTTGTTGGAATGTCCGTGAGTTCGTTTTGGTCTATGTAGAACGACATCAGTAAAGGAAGGGTAAGATTTCGTGCGTCAAAGTATGATATTTTGTTGATTGCTATACTTAGACGAATTAAAGAAGCATAGGTTACTGGTGCGGTAGCTTCAAAGCGCACGATGCGATTACCTCGAACGTCTAATCTTTCCACGTACGGCATGATGGCAAACATGGCCATATCCAATCGTTCCAGCAGGTTACTTGCCAACACCAAATTTACGATGGCAGACATTTGCTTCGGAGTTGCCGTGACCGGCAAGATTTGTCGTATTTGATTTTGCGACAGGTCGACGGTAGTGAGCTTGTGATTTGCTACCAGCATGTCCAACCGCAGAGCTGTCAACGCGCATTGTGTGATGTACAGCTCTTCCAACTCGACCAGTTTGGAGAGTGTTGGTGGTATACGGTCGAGTAGGCAGTTTCCCAGTTGCAGTTTTTTCAAGTGACTGTTGGATCCCGCCACGATTGCGCGCAGCACTTCTGCTCCGTCGAGCTCGATTTCCTCGATGGTGTTACCGTCTGGTATTTGGAACACAGGATCTCGGTAGACAACATATAATATTGTTTCAGTGTAGGTTGCGATTCGCTGCAAGAACGGACCTGAAGCACTACTGCTGACGATCAGCTTATCAATGGTGATCGTTACTATGCTACCGTCTGCATCTTGAATTGTTGTACGTAGTTTTGCTCCTCCGTCCGAGGTCATGTTAATCACTCCAAAATTACAGTTATTTGTTATTTATTTGTTATTTATTTATTTTAAAATTCAATGGACCACGAGGCCCCATAGAAGCACGCTTA
>KB672490.1:4216617-4282429 GCA_000349145.1 Anopheles dirus
GCTGCACGCAGCTTTGCTCCTCCGTCCGAGGTCATATTGATGACGCCGAGATTGCATCCCATCAAGTCTTGTTCAACACATTGGGCATCGCAAGGGATTGGTCCAGTCTGACACACGATCCATATAGCCAACAGCGTCACTGTGGATGCACAATGATGTTATATCAGATATACTGTTGTAAAACTTCAACTGTCTATTGGTCCTTTTCGTACAACGAATGCCAACCATGGCACACAGTCCGGAACATAAGTTACTATTGAAAAGCTTGCCGTAATGTTCGCTTTATTTATACCCGAAGTATTCTGAGCATCACTGTTAAATGAAACTCTAATGTCATAACGTGAAAGTAATTTTCAAATTGCTTCCAACAATAACACAATTTGCTAAGGTGTGTCATCAGTGATACCATTACATGTCGCCCGTGTAATACCTGTGACAATTTTCAAAATTTAAAAATGGCGTATTGTTTCGTTTATCGACCATTTTCAATAGATAATAAGGAGCTGATGAACTTGACATGTTGCGTTTGGTTTTGTTAATATCAGTATAAGGACATCATCTGTACAACGTGAATATGCACAACATGAGAATTTCCATTGAGAAAGGTTTACATAGTCTATGAAACAACGTGAAACATATGAGCACAGTCGCTATAGGAAATGTTAGATAATATAACATTATATTACAGATACTTGATGCGTACCCATGGTTTTAATGTTTACGAAAGTTAATGTGAAAAAATATTGAAACATTAGCTGTTAACTGAACTGTATAACTGAACATACTGTTAAAAACAGTTCATAATATTAATGCGGAGTTACTGCTGATTAATAGTTTCTGCTGTGAGATAATTTTATTGCTCTATTATTTATTGCTTCATTCTATAATGTACCGTTTAATTTGCAAACAACGAGAGGCTACATTGCTATAACAAGAATCCAGTGAGAAGTTTACCAACATTTACACATCATCGTTCAAGCTTCGCAACAAACTCGCGTGCTTTGGTCTAGCACAATCGAAGAAGTCGTATCACATTCGGACTGCTTGGCACCAATATTTACATACAGGCGATCTTCGATGATTCTGTTCTTAAACGACGCCATGTTGGAGCATTTGATAGGATTCGAAAGAACTGACATGCGCACTTTGGGGAGGAGCTGGAACAGTGGGGGAATGGCAGTGAGCTGGTTGTCAACCATGGATATGTAATCCATGTTCCGGAAGACACATCCGCTAAAGTTAACGGAGGCAATCTGGTTGTGGTCGAAAATTAATTCCTCAAGTGCTGGCATTGCTACAGGAGAGGAGGAGCGAATTGACTCGATCTTGTTGTTGCTAGCGTAGATTGATGTCAAATTATGCAACGTTCGAAATGCATTCATATTTACTCGTTTGAGATTGTTTTCTTCAAATCCCAGGTATCTCAGCTCCGGCATCGCACCCCAGTTTGTTGGGACGTCCGTAAGATCGTTTTGATCCATGTAGATCGACACTAGCAAAGGAAGGGTTAGGTTTCGTGTGTCAAAGTATGATATCTTGTTCATTGCTATACTTAGACGAATTAAAGAAGCATAGGTTACTGGAGCGGTAGCTTCGAAGCGCACGATGCGATTACCCCGTACGTCTAATTTTTCCAAGTTCGGCATGATGGCAAACATGGCCATATCCAATCGTTCCAGCAGGTTACCTTCAAACCCCAAAGTTTCAATGGCAGACTTTTGCTTCGGAGTCGCTGTGACCGGCAAGATTTGTCGTATTTGATTTTGCGACAGGTCGACGGTAGTGAGCTTGTGATTTGCTACCAGCATGTCCAACCGCAGAGCTGTCAACGCGCATTGTGTGATGATTAGCTCTTCCAACTCGACCAGTTTGGAGAGTGTTGGTGGTACACGGTCGAGTAGGCAGTTTCCCAGTTGCAGTTTCTTCAAGTGACTGTTGGATCCCGCCACGATTGCGCGCAGAACTGGGGCGCCAATAAGATAGAATTCCTCGATGGTGTTACCGTCTGGTATTTGGAACACAGGATCTCGGTAGACGACATACGTGATTGCCTCGGTGTAGGCTGAAATTCTCTGCAAGAATGGACCTGAAGCGCTGCTACTGACGATCAACTTGTCGATGTTGATCGCTATAATGTTGTCATTGATATTTTCAATTGCTGCACGCAGCTTTGCTCCTCCGTCCGAGGTCATATTGATGACGCCGAGATTGCATCCCATCAAGTCTTGTTCAACACATTGGGCATCGCAAGGTATTGGTCTAGTATGGCACATGATCCATATAACCAACAGAGTCACTGTGGATGTATAATGATGTTATATCAGATAACAATATCACTTCGTCTTGGTTATTTGCATACAACGAATGCCAACCATGGCGCGCAGTCCGAAACTCAATTCACTACTGAAAAGTTTACGCTAACGATCGTTCTATTTAGACGCTAAGTATTCCTAGCATCAGTGTTCACTGGAGCATGACTGGAGTATCGAATGCATCAAGCATCATTGTGGAAAGGAATTATAATGCCATTGGGTGGAAGTAATTTGCAAAATAATTCTAACAATAACACAACTTGCGTAGGCACTCTACTTTAACAGTGATGCAATAGGTAATACCTGTAACAATTTGCAGATTACACAAATGGCGTAGTGTTTCGTTTAGATTATCCTTGAAATTAAATTATACTGTTAATACTGTACTGTATACTGTATAATTTTCTAGCAATCTAAATTCGGGAACGATGGCAACAGGCCCAGTATGTGTGAAAAAACAATGCAGGAGTTACTGTAATGGTGATTATTGATTATTTACATCAGTATAATGACGCTGGATGCTCCAATCAATAAAGCCCTTTTTATGCCGTCTGTTTGTACATAAACAGATGAACCAAATCTTCTACTGCACAGATAAAAGCATAGTCGAATGAGAAAGTACTGTTACTAAGCTACTACCAAGGATACGAGCTGAAGTTAAATTAAATTCAAATTGACGTCAAATTGTTGAGTTAAATTATTCAAATTGATCTTGATGCTCAAATAATTTCCTCATTAAATCGATTATAAAATTTAATTTGAAACTAAGCTTTGTCCAGACCGTTCACTTACTATACTTCAACTGTTCCATGTATCTCCAGTTCTCTATAAACATATGATTTAATCTAGTTGATGTAAGAGTCGATGTCTTTATCTCTTCTATTATTGCAGCATTCCTCTGTTGTTTTGTCGATTAGGAACGATGCGATTGCTATGCATGGTTAGGTAAAATAGCTAAGATTATCTTCAATACGATTTGTCGTTGATTCGTTTCGATACGGCTGCATGTGGATGTTTGGCGGATCATACTTTTGGAATTCAAATGTAGAACTAGCGTTAGACTTCTCAACTATCTGGTTCGATTGTCCTATGCTAAATCTTCATTTGTGGCCTGTTCGCGTGCATTATGCAAGGCAGCATGCTTTTAAGTCATCCACCTGAACAAACGAATTCGTTGCACATGTCGCATTACCCTCAATATAGTCGATAGAAAGTCGTCCCTCGCTCATAAGGCGGCGGAACTGCAACAGCAACGGACACTGTACCCGCAAGCTGTCAATGCTGATGTGTAACTGAGGAAACGTTTTAAACAACGATGGGATCGTGGACATGGGATTGTTCGTAAGCACCATGTTTCTTATCTGCGGAAGACGGCACGCACGCATGTTCACCTCCCGAATGCGATTCTGCGCGAGATGAAGCATCCGCAGGCTCGACAACTCAACCGGTGCGCTGGCCCACACCTGTTCGATACGATTTCCACCGAGGTAGAGTATGTCCAGTGACTGCAGCTGGTGCAACGAGCGCATATCGAGCCTTTGTATGTGGTTCCGTTCCAGTGAGAGTACTCGGAGCGATGGTACGTTCGTCCAGTCGGATGGGATCGTAGCGAGCGCGTTGTCGTCTAGGATCAGGTACTCGAGTGCCGGGAATGTCAACCCAGTTAGTTCAATTTGCGTTATCCGGTTGCTTGGCAAAGACAGGGTGATCAACTTACAGGCAGTGAAAGGTACGCTGGCACTTATACGCTGTATGCGATTTTCCTGCATCAGGATCTCTCTTAGCAGCGGCATTGGTACAAAGTTGACCATGTCGAGCAGTAGTATACGATTCGTTGCAAGTGAGATGCTCTCGATTCCCAGCACCAATGTGGATCCGACCAGTTGGGGGACGATTCGTTCGATGCAATTGTTTCTCAGATTAACTACTCGCAGCTGCGTGTTGTTGGCAAATGACGCGAAGTCCACTGTCGCTAGTTCGCTCTCTGTGATAGATAGCTCCCGAAGTCGCCTCAACATTCCAATCGTTTCCGGCAACCGATCGAGCATGCTACGCACTATAACCAACGACTCGAGGGCTGTACCAGGACCGGCAGTGAACGAGCGTAGATGGTTTGCGTTGCCCATGTACATTTCTAAGATGGTACTACCGGCAGGTATGCGAAACATTGTCTCTCTGTAGGTTGCGTAGAAAAGTGAATCGGTGTAATCACTGATGCGCTGAATAAAGGTGCCCGAGATGCTTTCGGCCACGACCATCTTCCTCACGGTGATTGTCGGCGCTAACAGCTCGTTCGTATGTAGGCTCAGGATGTGTCGCAGCCGAGCTGCACCGTCTGAGGTCATGTTGAGTAACTTAAGCTGACACTCGGGCTGCACTGCAAGATTACACTGTCCCCGGCAGTAGAGAGGCAACACTAGACAAAGGAGTGCGCCTGCGAGAACTAGGAAATGATTTTATGCTGCAGTTTTGAAGTGCCGGCGTTGTCTTGAACTTACATTGCAACACTTGCCCAGCTACCATTTGAACCATTGTGTGACTGTTCTTCGATGGTTGTTGGATGCTCATGAGCCGTATCATAGAATCAGAATGTCACACAAAAACTCGTAAATAGTCTCTTTTTACCATTAAAACCACATCAGAAATTTTGTAGATAGATTCATCGTACAGTTCTTGAACAATCATGTCCTGGCATGAATTAGCCTATTATGAAGGTTGCCAGAACGGAAATATATCATTAACTCACACTTAGGGCAGGAACAATAAGAGATTCGATGCCATTCATGAAGTGGGGAACGACTTTTGGACTCACAGTAAAATGGGTTCCGGTCACGCAATCATCGCTGTGATTTTCATACAGTAAGTGCCACTGACGATTTAAGTTTGTCCTGACGTCGCACTGATAAACAGGCGTACCAGCATCCTGGTGATCCCTTTCAGTGCTTCAAAAACGCTCATAACTTATCTGAGCTGTGCGGAGAAGGCTCATGTCCAACCTCGGCCTAGCAGACTGTGCAAACGAGATGCTTTCCGGGTATCGGCGGTGCCGGGTTTTGCCTACATCGCGAACGACTGGAATGAGACTACGTTTACGATTCATCGCAACGATCTGCAGGAACTGTTCTTTCTCTACGGTGCGCCTCGGCTACGTTACGTGCAACTGCAGCAGAATCCGACGGTTCGCCAGCTGTACATCGAGCATTGCTCACTGACCGCTGTGCCGAGGACTATCCGCAATCTGCCACAGCTCTCGAGATTGATTATTACGCGTTGTCAGCTACGGCATCTAAACCTGAACGATTTTGTGCCCATTCCTGCGCTGAGAGCTCTCGATCTAAGCGGCAATAAGATAGTGTCGATCGTAGAGCTTTCTACCCCCGACGGGACGTTGACCATCCAAAGTCTGTACCTTGCGAGCAATTTGCTGCACCAGCTGGACGTGAGCGTGTTTAATGGTTTGATAGAGCTACAGTGCTTGGTGCTGGACCAGAACCGGATCGAAAACATTCAATCGCGCTTGACATTGCCCACCCTGGAAGAGTTTTCCATTCAGAGCAATCGGCTGACCGCGCTTAACGTCACCGGATGGTGTCTGCCAGCGTTGAAGCACATGTTCTGCGACCACAATCAGCTCACATCGGCACCGGCCGGGTGGCCAGCGATATGGCAGATCGAGACGCTGGATCTGTCATACAATCGACTGCGTAGCTTCTGCATGGACGATCTCTACCTTACCCAGCTACGCACGCTCAATCTGGCGGCGAACGAGCTCACGAACGTAACTACCGTCCAGACGCGACTCCACATCCCGCTCGAAAGGTTCCAGGCCGCGCGCAATCAGCTGCACGCGCTGGATATCTCCCGCTGGAGCATGCCGAATCTTTGGCAGTTCAATGTGGACCACAATCGGCTCACCGTGCTCGACGATGTGTTCTACCGCTTCCCGAATGTCGTTGGAGTGGAGCTCCGCTACAATCCGTGGTCTTGCGAGTGGCTGCGACGTGTGCATCCTGGTGATCTGCGCCGCAAATCGCACGGGTGTCTGACAACGAACCACACCTGTCCCAAGGAACGGCTTGCGGTTGAGGACAGTATATGGATCTGCTGCTGGTAAAGCGAATACTAATACCCTGACCAAAATGATGTTGCCGCAAAAATCCGCTCCCATCGAAATCGGGACTCGATACAAGTTCGAGAAATGATTAAAACTATCTGCTTAAACTATCGGATTCAAAGGTCCGGATTTCTAAATGCTAATCCAACCTATCTACAAAGGCCCTACGCTTGCCATATCTGGCTTTCCCTAACTCTTTAATACGCGTAGTTGGATAGTTAATCATGCGTACGGGCATAACCTGTGGTGTGTAAAAGCATGTGCTGTACACCTTAATCTGGTCCGATGGCTCGAATGTTACCCCAATCCGGAATCTTGCTCCGCGATTCAGTTATAACATAGCTCGATCCCAAACCTGCCGCTGAGCGATCCTAAATTTGAGATCGAGTCCGGATTGATTCTAGAAGGAGTCTGATCCGGTTTCCATTTCTTACACCCCAAGCATAGCATCCAGCCGACAAGCTTTATCAAGACACTGTGAATAGAGAATTAGTAATACTTGAATAAAACATTTGTCATGCGAATTGTATACTGTTGGGCTGAAGTTGACATTTTGATCTATCCACAAATACCAAAGCTCGGTAGGCTTTCTTACGCTCTCAACCTCAGCTGCCTCTGCTCTACAGTGTAGACAAAAACAAAACAATGTACCGTTAGAAGACTCTCTCGCCCCACGTGATGAGAAAGGTGGTTTAGGATCACTATTCTCTGCAGTCTCGGATCCGGTTTTCTCGATGCATATTAAAGCACGAGACCCGAACCACCCACTCGACTCGGCGCACCTTCCTCCGAATATTAGTATACGCTGCCAACGCATGCCTAGAGCAACCATCGTCCGAAATAGCTCACTTCCGGCAGATGAAATGAAGCTGCCCAGAAGAAATCTCTGCAAAAAATGGGCACCACGAAACCACAGGACCCGAACAAACCACTTCACACGTTTGCCCATGCAACGGAAGCCTCACAATATCCGGTCACAGTAGTCTTCCCAGCGGAGAGTGCGCAAAATAGCAGGAGAAACACGTTTCACGCAAGCGCGGCGGAACGCAGCAAATGGCACATTCGGTGGCTCGACGACGATCTCGACGACTACCACTCCCGATTGAATAGCGGATTTGGACGTTCCGTGACCCACATTCTGACAAGCGAAACTGTATGACCGATGGGCGATTGAAGCTGATCGTGTTGTCATTCTGCGATTCGCTATGTAACATGGAAGATCTTCAATATAGAAGGCGAAAAGTCTTCTTAGCACCTTTGCAGATCGTACACCGAGCATTGCGATATCCTATGCCCAACCCAGCATGCGGGAACAGCTGGCGCTGGACCGCCGAACCGCATTCCAACAAGTGGTTCCAACCAGTTCCAGCTGGTCAGGGCGATTTCGTACATTCAATACTACCCGCCGACGCTCGTCGTCTAGTTCCAACTCACTGGCGAGGCTCTCACCAAAGCTCTCACCCCCGTGATCGCGAAGAAAATCAATCTTCATTACTCACCTTGTCTGGCTGATGAAGCCTGCACGGCCGTTCGCACGCAACACCACCTATATACTCAGTGGTGCGTAACGATAACTGGGAGAACGAACGAAGCACACACTCTGGCGCACAGAATGAGGACGCAAACCGGCCACAATATTTGTAAACACACGCAGGAGGCAGTCCACCCTACTACGCGCTTGTATGGACATCAGGGCCTCCTCCGCACCAACACCACCATCCCTTCACTGCACCGCACCGAGAACTGACCCTGGCGCTCGCCCAGGTGGACACATCATCAACAACCGCGTCGGTACCGCCGATGAACGTTTTGGAGCGCGCGACGCCTTCCCGATCCACCCCGCTGGCACTAGCCGTGCGGCGTGAAAATAAATAAACACGTACACACGCACACCCGCTCACGCTGCACCCCTTTTTCCACCCGCTTTTTCGCAAACGATCGTGTGTGATCGTGCTCTGCCGACTCCGCTGTGCACTGCACTTTCTTTTCTTCACGAACACCGTGCGTGTGCTGGGTGGAATGCTGGGTGAAAGAATGCACTAACACACACTCATAGACACACAAACACGCAAACACCTTGCTGCCCGTTGTTGTTGTTGTTGTTGTTGGGATGCGTTTTTCACCAGCGCCCCCGAGCTGACTGCCTCACCGATCGGTTTGGATCTTGTATTGAACGCTTATTCACCTTATTATTCTGCAGGGGGTGAACTGTTCGATACCGATCGCCAGGGATGGGTGTATGTGTGTGACGACGGATGGGTGACGAGAATGTTGTGGAAGAGATGTCTTCTGAAGAGGGGGTGTGTGATTTTCCCTGGCTACAAATAGGGGTTGACATCACAGTGCCGGCCGAAGCTTGCGCGCACCTGTCGCTCACTTTACCTTGCTTTATTGCTTAAAATAACCTTCCTCTTGCAGGAGAATAGACATTGTACATGAGCATTTTAGGGTAAATTTAATTTTATCCGGTTTTGTTTTTTTTTTTACATGTTTAAACTATCCTCTTTTCGCAGTGAACCGATAGTCGATCGCAACATGATGTTGCAGGTGCAATTTGTCACTCACTGTTTGCCACCCCTTATTTGTTGCTTATCTATGCCCAAGCAACATTGGTGAGCGCTTTCGGGCGGAAAGCTGTCAAACTCCGTAGGGTGGTGGTGTCATTGCTACGCATGCGTGTTTTTCGAGAGCATTTCGAACGTCGAGGAAATAATTAAAACCAGAACCACTTTAGAGGCATTAGAGAAATAATGTTAACGGGTAGATTTTTTCGCGATTGCTTCCTCTGATCCGGTACGTACAGATGTTACTTCGACGGCCCACTTTTAGATCTTCGAAAGTCGACATGGAATCACGTTCGAAATTTTGAAATACGCAAACAAAAGTCGTTATTTGCCAACTTAATATTGCAGTCGTTCGATTCGATTATGTGTATTTTAATTATTTGTTTTCGAAACGTGCAATAAACGACACGGTTTCGTAAGTGGGGTTTGCCACAGGGATTGAATTTTTAAATGGTACTGGAAGAATAACCTTCAAGAGTTTCGAGAGACAATTTAAATTTGAATCCACATTTTGTTTTTCGTGTTTCGTGTTTGTCTCTAACAAAGTCTCTGCAGAGGCTTTTTTTGGATGATCTTCGATCTGATTTTTGTGTTTGCAACATTGCGACTGATTATAACTTACCAAACTCACCTCTTGAAGGACAGAAAAACGTGCAAGTTTTAGGTGTCCAACATAGCATTGCAGGTATTGTAGGAACGTAACACCTTCGAAGACCGGTAGCTTCGAAGCAGTGCAGAGTACTCAACACAGTTAGACCGATCAGCATTTTATGTTTTATTATTTTTATACATTAATTCAACCCTGTATCATTTTTTTTGGTTCTTATCTTCCCTAGCTGATGTGTTCTGCATTCGAGAAACCCTTATCCCCATTCGCTAATCGATAAGCAGTCACGCATCCGCCCCGTAACAGCTGAATATGGGGGCTTTGTGATGGCAGGTGCTCCCATCAAGTTGATAACAGAAGGACGATCGGTGCAACGTGGATGTTGCTATGGATGGCCGCCCCATGTCACACTGGGGCAATTAACAAGAAAATTCCGTTCCGAGTAGCAAAACAAAGTAAAAAACAACATTTCCCAATTTCCCTATTGCTCTACGAAGACATGGCGCGCTGCTTCCCGGGTCGTCTTAAGCGTACTTCGCCGTCAGTTCCTCCACCAGCTTGATGTACGCCTCCATCGCGGCATCCTTGGAGGTGCCCTTCCGGTCGGCCCACGCCTGCCACTTGGCCTTACCCTTCAGATCGAACATGCCGGGCTTCTCCGTGTCGTTGTCGCCGACCGTTGCCTGCTTGAAGAGTGCGTACAGCTCCAGCAGCTCCGCATCGCTCGGCCGCTTGGTGAACGACTTCACTTTGTCAGCGGATTCGTTGAATTTCTTGATGGGAAAGAGGTTGCAAAGAGCACGGTGTACAATATCAATCGGAGGGATCGTTTCGTATCGTTATCGTCACTAAGCCGATCGCATCGACCATCTGCTGGGGCTCTTATCAGCTGGCTGCAACCTTACCTGCTCCATGTTGAACGGGTGTTGATTGGGATGATGTAACCGCTATGGGACTAGAACTCTGTCGGGGCCGCAAAAAAGAAACGAAGAAAAAAAACCATTCGAGTTAACACAGTTTATCACTTGCTGCGGAAATCAGTGCGTGGAGTGTGCAAAAAAAAATCAGTTTGCTTTAATTGTTATCGCCGGTTAGCCCAGTTCTCCACAGTCCTCCACAAAGCAAAGTCCACCATGGCCGCGTATGACCGTTGCACCGACGAGGTACCATAAACCTGAGGCCTGTAGACGTTAACGACGTGTAAAATCGGCAATTGGCAGTGTGCGTGCGCAGACATGTTGGATCGCTTCGTACGATCGACATGGCACCGGTGGTTGACATTGGCAGCCGTACTTGCCGTGCCGTGCCAGAACCATCCTCTATAAATCTCTATTGCACGCGCACTCGCATTAACCTTAAACTAGAAAACGAGGTAAGGCGGCGTGTTTTTTTAGGAACACTTGAGCGAGTTTGTTTTTTTTTTTGTATCAAGTTTCATTCACTGGAGCAAAATGTGTACGTCATTACTTAAAGGCTTTAATGTCATTACTTTAAGCAACGATCAAAAAACCATCCCAAACGAACGCGTTTGTCAAGCTGCGTCAAAGTCCGAAGCATATAGTTTTGCGTCATCGCTGTAAAGTTGCTGACACAATTGGTTCCAAAAAACGAGGGGCCAAGAATCCTGTCCAGACCTTTGCTGCTGGTACGGTCAATTCAAGTGCTTTTTTTCTCTAAAATTTAACACCAAATGACGCCATGCACACATTACGCTTTTTGTTTCGTGTGCTCTTCATTTACATGTTAAGTGCATGTGTTATTCACGCAGCTCCGTGTCTTTTGTGTTAACCTTCAATTGAACGCCACATTGCGTGATTACACTGGATCATCATGCCACATGATCCGATTTTGATGGCGCAATAGATGCATACCAACGAGCTTTAAAAACTGACTCGATCTAGAGCCCCACAGCTGAAAACTCTTAATAATAATGAAACATCACCCGATACCCGATTCAATTAGTCATTTCGAAAGCTCAATGTCGCTGCACGGCGGTAGTTGGGTACTTTTACCATGCCTATATCCTCATTCACACTCGAATCGATGCCCCAGTGCTCCGGTGCATTCACTGTGCAGTAACGTGAATGCGAAAGGTGGTTCGTGCGGTTTCGGGCCAACGAATTGCACTCCACCAAGCAGGCGATGGGCAAAAGCAAGAAAAAAAGGTCATCAGAGCGCGTAGGTATAAAACGCAAACCTTCCCAAATTTTCGTCGGTTTCGTGTTTCGCACCTTGTTGTTTGGGGCTGGCAATGGAGAGAGTCACATTTGGACAGCTGCAGCACACGTAGGTTGATTAAGATGTGCATCGGTTGCCGGCTCCGCATTACTCGACGGATGCCGATAGCGTTTTTTTTAAACACTTTAATCGGTGTATGCGGTGGGAGCAAGTCCGAAAAACGCATATCGATCTCTCGAAAAACACATTGAAGCACATCTCCATCTCCTCTTCATATTGGAACTCTAATGCCATTGGCCAGGAAATGAAGGAGCAAGCATTATGACGCGTTCCAAAATGTCACGTTTTTGCTCTCCACAAAAAAAAAGCATCGGTGGAGTACATATCGGCAGACCACCCTCCAAACGTGATCTTCACATTGGAACTCCGATTCCAATGGTCGGGGCGTTTCGGAGCGCTTGTTTTGTTTAGATCTTCAAACCCGTTTCGGAAGCTTTCAATAACCTATCTCAACGTGAAGCCTGTCTAAAATCAACACCGTCCACCGAGGGAAAGGAGAGTGGCGTATATGTAAATAAGCCGCACCGCGCATCCCGACTCCAGCGGATGATACCGGCGGAGATGTATCGCTCACGGCACAGGACACATATTAGGGCGCAGAAGATTGATCGTCATCATTTGCACAAGGTAGTAACCGTGAGAACGCATGGTGGGCATTCGATCGATTGTGACATTCGCTTTCCGGTGTGTGGACTTCCGCCGCGATATGGTAACGCACGCTCCAACTCCCAGCGGCTTGAGCTTTCCTTTGCTACACTGCAATTATGTACCAGCCTTGAGTTTGTTGCAATTTGTTCTATTGCGCGCTTGCGCTAGTAGGAAGTTTCACAACCCGAATTGGACGGGTGCATAAGAACGCAATCACGCCTACGGTTTGGTTGCGGCCAACAAACAAGCGAACGCGGTAGAATCGCGCTGAACGCAATTTATGATCACGCAACGGTCGTCGAACGGCCGATGCCGTAGACCACACGCGGCTTGGCGGCCCTTTCTTTCGGCCACCATTATGCCACCGACGCGACGATTACGGTGGGCAAGACCTCCACATATGGTAAACGTCCGCAACCAACAAGTACGCGTGGTGTACGTGTGGCGAATCCGACGTTGCTTTTTTCGTTGTCGTTGCTTTGCTTTACTTTGCAATGGAACACTGACATCGGCTGACATCTTCCTTCAATTGACCTTCACAGCGTGGCCACGCCGGCATTCAAATTTTATGTGCACGCACTCACACCACCACACGAAACGTTGTTCACTGATAAGCGAGATCCTACCCCCCCCCCCACCGTTCACCTCCCCCTCCCCACCGGTACAAACTTCAATTCGTGGTCGGAGTTGCTCGGGTTACGCACCTTCTACTCGAACGCTGGTCTGACGATGACTGAGCCGCGCTATCGCGAATGCTGCTCCGACGTGGAGCAGCGCCCCGGCTCGGCGACGGTTTTGCACGCCCCCTCCGCCTTTGGACGTGGGCTCCAAAGTCTGCTGCTTCAAGTTGACCGATAGTGGTAGTGGTATATGGCCACTCTCGGGCGAGGATTAGCCCGGTGTGAGCCGATTGATAACACTCCCGCGGGAGCGGTTTATTGACTCAAGTGTAGATTTTTATTACATTTAGAAACTGTCCCCTTTTCCATGCTGGGTATTTTGAGATTGGTTTGAGAAGTTTTTCTGTTCATAGGCTCATAATGCTGACCATCAGATTTGTCGATTTTATTACAAAAAAAAAAACAAATCAAAACAAAAAGAAAACATTGACCTCAGAACGTCTCGTCTTGTATTGGCCCATAACGTACATGCTGTTTGCCGGAACAGGGACTTACTTTACTGATTGCTTACTTTACTGAGAAAATCAGAATGTAAGAGGGCAATAGCAAATTTATTGTGTTCTTACATTTTGTACCGACATATTACTGATTAAAACCTAGCACTTTAAACGTATTTACACAACTTTTGTTCCGATAGATCCATATCAAGATCATTCATAGAATATGACAACGGTCCTATTCGAATGAAAAACATAGAACGAAATTCTATCTCAATATTTCGTTGGCGAATGTCTATCGCATTGCATACCTTCTAGGCGGATAACCGAGCTAATGAGGAGTGTGCAGTTGTATTAATCCAAGCCATTTACGGATTCATTTTAAAACGCATGTCGATAGCTTCAACCGTTTTTTTTTTACAAAATTGCCAAATAATACCTAAAACGATCGTTATCGTTATTGTATATCTAAAACATGTGAATCCCGCATCGCTTCTGCGAGGGAACTAGGCTGTATTGCAAATTGCATACTTAGAGGCGCAACGGTTGAGTTGGTTTGAATTTTATCAACGAAGCTTCCTGTCCAGTATTATCACTGGAAACTAGCTCCTTTTTATTTTATGTATTCTTTGGCCAAGTAAGTGTAGTAGCGCTACCTTTAATACTAAACTAAACTTATTCTTCATCTCATATGTTCTTGGAGTCTTAGAAAGAGTTTAGAATTTGCGGCTCCGGTTGGGGCATGACGACCGTCGAAGCAATCAGTGGTTTTGTCTGGAAAATAGAATTTGAATACGATGAATACGTTTCTCGTACGAAACGGTCCCATGTTGCTGCACCCTCACCTGTCCCGTTTTGAAGATGAGCACCTTAATGTACGAGTTTTCCGGTGTCAAATCCACCGGAGGCAGCCCATCGGCCGGATCGACCGTGACGGTCACGCGAAAGTCCAGCCGCATCGGTGCCCCTGGCACCAGGAGCGGAAGGCGCACGTACGGTCGCTCCACGCGGTAGTGCCGATGGTCCGCCTGTATCAGCGCGTTCAGATCCGCCGCCTCCTTGCGCGTGGAAATGTTCTCCAGCACCAGGAACAGCTTGAAGGTCGGGCCCAAACCGAGCACCTCGGCGGCCAGCTTGATCGGCGCGAGCCCCACGTCCACGGTGGACATGTTGCTGTCGGCCGAGTGGATCACGTCGACGGTGGCGCGCGCGGTCGTGAGCCGCATCCGCCACAGTTCCGACTGGAACGCGTTGTGGATGGTGGCGGCGTGCTCCTTCTCGCGCAGCGTTTGCTCCACAAAGATTTTGGTCTTTTTCGGTATCTGCAGGTTGCCCGTTGGCGGTTCCTCGGACGGTTTCAGGTCGTACGGGCTGTCGGTGGTCACGAACTCGGCCGTGCGCTTCAGGATCTTCACGATCAGCGAACCGTCGATGGTGACGAGGATGAGGACGTGCTCCTCCTGGCCTAGCCGCCCGAACGAGAGCGCCGACACCGACTCCGGGGCGTAGAACTGATCGACCAGCCGCTTCTGGCCGTAGAACTGTACCAGGCCCCCTTTCAGCCCGACGCAGACGAGGTTAATGCCGAGATGCGGCAGACAGACGGGCGTCATGCAGACGGCCGGCTGCGGTAGCTTCACCGTCCAGAGCTTTTTGCCCTTCTTGGAGTAGCACAGGAGCGACTGGTTCATGCAGACGACCACGATCGTCTGGTCGATCGGTAGCAGCGATAGACCCGCGGCAGGATCCTCCAGCTTGACGATGTGTTGTCCCGCCAGCCAGCCCTTGCGCAGCAGATACAGAGCGCCTTCGCGCGTCGCTATCACCACACGGTAGTCGATGTCGTACTGGCCGCTGGCGGAGATCATGCTGGGTGTGCCGCGGAACGGGCCCACCTTTGCCTGTGCCAGCACGACGAACGCTTGCGTGTCGAGCACGAGGAGCTCGCCGGACTCGGTGGCCAGCAGCAGGCAGGACGCTGCCTTCGCCTCGTTCGACGCCCTCCGGATCGTGTCCGTCGCGGTTATGATCGAGAGCCGTTCCAGTTTGCGTTCGGCGTTCGTGCGAATGTAGCCGCCACGCTCGCTCTCCGGCAGGCTGAGCAGCTCCTGCGTCTGCAGTGTCATCTGGGACGGTTCGATCGTGCGCAAACTGTCGATCAGCGCGTCCAACGTGTCACCCCGTTCGAGCGGTAGCTTCTTCCAGACGTCAATCTCGAGCGGCTCTATCGTCATGCTTGGGATGGTGTACTTGTAGTAGGGCTTCATGTTGCGATAGAACAGCACGGAGGACTCGACCGCCACGGCGATGACTGCGAGGAGAAGAGAAGATCCAATGATTGCTAGAACATGAAAAATGCAATGCAAGGGACATCACTTACTGGGAGTTCGTGGCTCCTGATCGTTGATGTACAGGCTCTCCACACCGCACGGGATACCAGGTAGATGCTGCTCGCTGATCAGGTTCGTGCCCTTGTACACCTTCAGCTTTGGTTTGGCGTCGAAATCGAACATCGGCACATCAACAATCACCAGCTGGTAGTAGTTGTCGTTCTTCAGATCGCACAGCGTCATACACGAGGGCAGCGTGTGCAGGGCCGCCGTTCCGTCGCACTGCGCATCCAGCCACTTGTCGGTGGGTTTCGTTTTGCTGCTGGAGCCCGCGTCCCGCGTCCCGCGATGCGGAGGGAACAGACGGACAGGGATAGAAAGTGTTTTTGTTGTTATTGAACAGTTTGTCTTCGCTGATGCGAAGAACTGTTGCGGTTAACTTGTGATTCGTTCCGTTCCATCAGCGGCCACGACCAGCAACGGGCGCAATTATTGACAGGCGCTCGGCTCCCGGCAGACTTACCACAGAAACATCACCAGAACCGAAGATGATCCGATCGGATGCGATGGAAATAATACCGCAAAAGCCAACGCCGTCCCGGAGGTACAACCGCCCGTAATGACCTCCTGGAATCTTGCAGACGTTCGAAAAGAGTTGGAGAAAAGATCTTGAGCGCACCGCTGCTACGGAACGAAGAATTTTGACACGTACAAATCAGGTGGTTTCGCTTTGTTTGCGCTCTGCCCTTAGCAATCCCGTTGCTGCTGGCAACGAGCGTACTGGAGCGACACCTGTTGAACGTGTATTTCCCACTGTGGCAAGATGGCGCAGCCGCAGGAACGCGAATGCCCGTTACCGTTGGCAACGGTGTGCTAGGGCGGCTCAGTAACACACGTGACTGTGGCTAATGGCGTTTCATTTACGCTTTTTCGTGGGCTGGTTCTTACTACCTACAATATTCCATACCCCACGCTCGCTTGGAAGAAAATCTTGCAGGCGCACTCCCGGGCGGTAAGTGGAAAGTATCGGATTGCGACTTTCTTCGCATCCACTAGGACGCACCAGCATTATGTTGTCAATCTGCGCTGCAACACCTTATGATGTACCACGCAAATGCCTGATTGTGTACGGTTCGGGTTCGCGAGGGTTCCTTTCGCCCGTTCGCGATCGATTAATCAATGAAACCATGCAAAACGTGCCATCCCGCGATGGGGACAGGTTTTCCATTCGACTTCCTACCTTCGGCACGGTCGGAAAATATCGGTCAGGTTCAGTCAGTGCAGTGCCGCGCCGTGGAAAGTGTGAAAGCCCCGCCGCAAGTGCAAGTGGAAAACTCGTGGAGCCGTCGGATGAAATATTAGCCTGTATAGGTACACCAGAGACACCAGAGATCAAGCGCGCCGAGACGTCGTCGACCCGCGGGGTCCACTTACCCGGGCGTTTGCTGAAGTTTGCGTAGTTGATTTGCAAGTTGAACACATTTTGTCACACTTTTCCCGCCGGTGTAGTGTGCGACAGCGGCAGCCGTGTCGTGATGCCCGCCGTGATCCACCGCACGATATGCCATGCCAATGTTGGCATGGATAATTAAAAAACGTGTAACCTGGTCAGGCGGAACGGCGGGCCGATGGAAATGGCTAGTTTATCATATCGCGGGATTGAGAGTGAGGCACGGGCCTGGGATGTTGTACTAGTGTGATGACATATATTTGCTGCTAATGGGATACTCCAGCCCTGGATACTTAGCGACTTTCGATCGGGCGAGCGCGCCGTCAACGTTTAGCTAGTGCCGTCAACGACGAGATTGTGGAAGAAAATAGATTTTCCAGAAGTCAATGCCCCACGGGCCAAACTCACGATTACTCTGTTTATAGAGCTGAGCGGTGCTTCTAAACGAGTCTTTGGCATTAGGGAAATGAGGTTGGACGAGTGGGCGAACTTGTAGTAACTGATTGTACTGCATATTTCTTGAAGCAATAGTAGCAACGGATAAGGGATTCCAACATCTAGTAAATAAGAAGTGGTTTATATGCTTGCTATACATACATATATATTCCCCCCGGTTTTTAATTTGTTGCGAGCCGAAGAATCTCTTGAACATACCGCCACTCATTGATAAGGTTAATGTCATTCTCGGAAAGCCTATCACTAAGAGGATAAAGACGATAATTGTCGTCTCGCAACCGTGCACCGGAACCACTCGCCTCCATAGTGACTCCAAAGTGATGACCTTGTGAAGAAAGTAGCAAGACACACCCCTCGTTAAGCCGTTATCGCTGCGAACTTTGCAATTCTTCGTGTGGGAAGAGTGGATCGCGTCGGGTGGCCTTGCCTCGTTTCATTCGCTTCCCGGGTGCGTACAGAGCGAGGGCCCCCGGAAGAGAGTGAAAGTAGGGTCCCGTACACCCTTCGCCCGATGTTGCGGAACCGGATTCCAGCTACTGGTTGATGGTTTTCTGCGTCTGTCTGCGTCTTTCTTATTATTGATCGCTGGGCCTAACATGCCTGGCGATGATGGTGGTTCATGATGCCAGTTTTCGGTTCAGAATTGTATTGATGTCGCTAAAATTTAGGCCTTCCTTCCTCGACCCCGATTTATGACGCTTCTTCGAGTGTCAACGTCCTCCAAGAACAGCGCGAAGGAGAGAGCAACAAATCGAGAACTGAGAGATTTCTATTCAAATTAATGCCACAAACCACCCACCACACAGCCATCCAACGCACATCACCGGTACGCATCAGAAACAAGAAAAAGAGACAGCATTTTTTATTGCAAAATCACACACAAACACACGAACGAGTACGATGGAGTAGTGAACGACCACCAATACTAGCGAAAAACACACACGTAGTCATCGCCGGGGGAGGAGATCCTCAGAGATCGTTGCCAGAAGGTGTGCGGTTCTTTCTGTTTTAGCACGCTCTGCCTACCGGTGTAAGATTTATAGACCTCCGCAGCACTCGTTCTGAGGAAAAGATCCGTCGCTAGAAGAGCAAGATCGGCCACAAGATCAACCGATTAGTTTTGTGACGCTAGTAGTCGTTTGATGTGTAGGCCTTTCGTTAGTGACTGTCTGTTGTGAGAGCAACACCAACATTCGAGAGCATTGACTTGGGCCGATGTTACTCCAGTTGGATGCTGTGTCACCCAAGATCTTGGCTGACTGTTTCATCGCACACCTTTCATAAATCACTATTGTTACCTATTCGATGGGCGAAACACAGCTGGGGCGGTCTTATTAAAGCAGCCGTTGTGACAGCAGCGGTCATTAGAAGGTTCAATTTTTGGCCGAGGTGACGTATTGACCTAGTTTCAGAGTTTAGTTGCTGCAACATCTTATAACCTCAACGACAAACGACATCGCTCGGAGGTTTAGTAGGAACCCTAGCAAAACAACGTCCATCAATGATAGATCACTTGGGCAACGGCAATCTCAATGGAATGCTAATGCATATTGCGCCGTCACATAAACAATCTGCCAGTGTGTATGTGTGTCTCTAACAAACGATTTCCTTCCTACCGTGGTTGGCGTCTAGCGCCATGGTATATCTGAGGTGTCAGAATGTACGCCGCGGAGGTCCAACAACAGCACAGAGACCTTACGACAAGGTCCCTTAACCTTTTTTTCTACTTCCTCCACTCACCCCTCTGCACCAGGCACCACTTTCCATTTCCCGGCTATGCCAGCGGTCCATTATTCGTGGCCTGTAATTCATGGACAGCAGCCTCCACGCCGAACCACGACGCCGTTGACTCTTGCCGGAGCGAAACTAACTCTCAGACGACGAAGCACGATGCCGCGTGTTCAATGGTGTGTGGGATTTTCTCAATATCGCCACGAGTGTGAGCCGACAGAGAGCCGACAGCGAGAGGTACTCTGGCCCTGGTAGTCCAACGCGGCGCCGCCAGCCCACAGCCATCATGTGGCTGGTCATTTGACTTGCGCTTGCGCTCGAACGCGAACGGTTGCTTGCCGCGCGCGCCGCGAACACCGTGTGTTGTGGGGCCAGGGCGTGTGTTCGTACACGCTGTACACGCAGCCGAAGTTTTGTTAACTGTTATCAAGTTCGGTACGTGCACGGGAAAGGTGACGATGTCTGCTACTATTAAAAACGCATTCCACAGGCTCGGTGAAGGTGACACATTTGGTGATTTTAAATTAGCTCGCGAAACACGAACCGCAGAAGGTAAAGTCCGCCGGGCTTGTCGTTCAACGCAAATGAAAGTGTCGATATTGTCCGCGGTGCGCGCCCGTGATGTGTAGTTGTGCGAGCGGATTATACTTAAAACCAATTAATCGATCGATGCGATCTACAAAAGTGTAATATCCGCCGTGACCCGAATTCGTGGCACGCGAAGAAAGGAGAAGAAAGTCTCCTGATATGGCCAGTGAAGTGTGCGTCGGGAAGCGTATTTGCTCATCCCCAGTGCTACGTGTGCCTACTGTGATCGACCTAACGACAAGAATGCTTAGGGTTCGTTGTACCGATCGCGTTACATCGTGCAACCGAAATGGCTCAAAGCATTCCAACGGATTAGTGGACATCAGGGTCCAAAAACTCGGGCTTCAGTGTATCTCTACATTAGCCTCCAATCGTGATAAGTTTCTGTCTGGAACGAACAGAACACCTCCCGGGGTGTTTGAGTTCGTTAGGAGCGTTAGATTTTATTGGAGTCTTAAATCGGTTCAGTTCCGTTAGGTTCCTCAGCGTATCTTGTTTTTTGTTTTTTGATCAAATCTAAAATATGCCATTGAAAAGTTAGTGTCGTCTCCGGATTAACGTTAAACCTTGAGTGTTTTTGCCAATGCAAACCATTTAAAAAAGAAACGAAGTGAAATGGCCGCACTCCCGTGAAGTATGTGAAATGTTTGTTCCTAGTAGCCCCCCCCCCCCCCCCATCTCCCCTTTCCCCGCATGTGCATTGTTTGATTAAGAGCACACTCTTCCCAGCGCCTTTAGAAAAACTCGCAAGCGCTCGCAACGGGGAACAACACAACGGAGAAAGGTCTCCATCGAGGTAGCGGCTTGTTTGTCTGATTCACGATTGGAGCGACAACGCGCAGAGACTGGAGATAGTGGCCTCGTGAATGCTCTAGCGAATTCCGTGAGGCAGCCGACTGTCTGGCACACAATGTGCAGTCTTTTCATCCTCCGAACCCGCATATTCAGATTAGAATTACGATATGATATTACGATAACTTATCATCGATTGGCGTGCAAACAATCTGTCTTTTTTTAACGTCCCGGGGGGATTCTTCTGACGTCAAAATGGTATGTGCTTTGAGAATCTGTATTTACTATACCTTTGCAAGCGAATCACAGGAAGCGCACATTTGCATTCTCCTCTTTGGATCGTATTTAAAAGCTTACGATCGTTCAACACGGATAGAAAGTTTCAGTCGCTGGTTGCTCTGCGCGCGTGATGACTCATGGCTCGTCTGCTCAGTGCCTGTTGCTGGACGATCCCCACTTCTTTGTGGTCAGAACAACATGAGGGCCAGAATCCAGTGTGTGGCGGGGGGTGGGCAGGTGGGGCCAGTACAAAGAAGCCCGATAAGAAGATCAAACCAGTTTCTGCGCCGGGAGCGTTTAAGATTTCTTGCTATGAGTCAGTCAGGTTCCGTCGTGCTCCACCGTGTGTCCATCGTTTACTTCCCGTACGTCTGCAGAAAGGATTGCTCGAGTTCTCGAGCTTCCGGGGTGGCAATACGGTTCGTTTTCTTACGTGTGTGACAGATAAACAGCCGAAGAGAAGCTAGTTGCGTGCGGTGCAGCATGTGTGGTGAGCTTGATCGTGCGCTCACAAAGGCGAACATATCTTAAGACTAGCTGGCAACGATAAGAAAAATCCCCACTTGGGATTGATGTTTACTATAATCCCGCTAAAAGGATGACTGAGTGCAATTATTCCCTCCCTAGAACGCGACATTTTAGAAGCAGCAAACGCGAACGCCCTCCGATTGTATCAATGATTCCTATGAAAATTACTTTAACCTTCCTGCGTAGCTGCTATCCGCAGCTTCGCAACCGTATTATGAATCGGCAAATGATAGATTGACAAAGTAATAAGTAGGGGAGCACAGGCACCATCCATTTCTTTCGTTCTGGAAGTTAAACACGTACGCCATATGATATATTGAAAACTGGTAGCTTTTTTTAATCCAATGTAATTTTATTTAGCAGAGCCCGCGCAAACCAACAGGCGTACATTATTTAATATTCTTGTTAACATTTTCCGGCAAGGAACTCTGACCGTAAGTGGAATAGCGCAGCGTAACGCGAAACAGTATAACATGTGTGAGCGTGAGTGGCATACAAAATAATACAAAATTAACTACTAACGATTTCACATGGTCGACAAGTAAACGGGATGCATCTGCGACCGTCCCGTCAGGGTCTTCTTGCAGACGGGACATTTTTTGGCATACTTTAGCGATTGTTTGAGGCACTCGGCGCAGAAGAGATGCCCGCAGTTCGTGGACATCGCTGGCCGGTTGGCGAGTGGTTCGTAGCATATCGGGCAAATGATCTCCGACGACGAGCTGGTGGCTACTTTCGGTGGAGGTGGTTCCGTGCCCGATTGCGGTGAAGAATGAGCCACAGCAGCCAGCGCCCTGCGCCGTTGTGTGTTGTTGTTGAAACTACGCAGCGGATGTTGTTCTGAAGTGAGCACTTGTTCGCGACGATTAACGGGCGAATCATTAATTTCGATGCTTATCGGCATCTCCAGCGAAAGAACAGACGTATTACGATTAGTTTCTGGATATACTCGATCGACGTTGTCCTCCTCGTCGGACGATACTATCACAACGTGATCTGCTCCGAACGTCGGTGTTGGCAATGGCACGTTGGTTAAATCGATCACAGACGTGTTTGCGGCTTCGTGGAGGAGCATTCTGCGGTGCCCACGAGTTGATCTGATCGCACCGGCACCCGGTAGCAATGAATCGTCGGCAATCACTATGGGACTCGATGGCTCTGCAATGCCAGCGACCGAGGCATCGTGGCTGTAAAGGACGGTGTCCTCACTGTTAGTACTGTTGTCGCTGCTAACAGCGACGCTTCCGGAACTACTGGAGCGGCGATCAATTGGGCTGAAGAGGAGTGAATCACTTTGCCACTGGTACATACTGCCGTTGAAGCTATAGAAGCCTGCTGCTCTACCGCCGGCGTTCTCTGCGAAATTTCGGCTACGGTTTTGCAGCCTGTTCAGACAAGCGTCCGCCTCGTCGATAACGCTCAGCATTTGCGAGTCCATCACGTCGATAACACCGCCTTCTTCGATGGGCTCCGATTTAACCGGTCCGTTACAATGCGCCATTTTGTTCGTGGAAATGTGCCCTTTTGTTCGATATGATCCTTTCTTTTGTACCTTTTCGCTTTTTTCGCCTTTAAAACTTAAAATTCGGCATCCGGAACAAACAACAACAAACAACAATTACAGCAACAATTTGACAGCTGTCATTGTTATTGTCAAATCTGTTAAATCTGAAAATCAGGATCATCTAGCCTTCACTGTGAAAATGTGGTCGACGAAATGAGGGAGGAATAGCGCCAGGGTTAGACTAAATTAAATTGATATGAAAATGAGCATTTTTGCATGGTGCCATTAATGGAGATGTTTTTTAAAAGCAGCTAAGTAATATTGCGATTCCACCTTCCAAATGTCGAATGTCGACACGCAGCGGGCTGTCGACATTGAAATCGTCGTCGGTTTGACGGTTGAAAGTTCGTTCACGGTTTTGTTTTGAATGTATTCAAACACGAATGAAATCGTTGTTGAAATATTGTGAAATTCGTATTGTGTATTGCTTCTTGGTCTTAATTCACCATATGCACCATTGGGCTAATAGGGATGATTGAAGCAGCGGAAATGAAGTGTTTATCCTTAATCGGCAAAAAACGTATGTTACATACAGGCATCAGCAACCTCCATGCTGTTCAGTTTTGTACCTAAGTACAGCTTATTATGTCACTAGTGCGGTTCGTTTTGCTCCATTCCAATGTCCCTCCAACATATAAAATAGTTGTCATTCCGTCCAGCTTGTTAGTCGAGCCTAACTATGTTCATTACGGCAATGATAATGAATTTGAAGAACGACATAACGATCCGTTGGCGGCAATGTGTTTTTCCCTCGATTTGGATAATCCGCATCGACATATAAGTGCAAATGAATCATTGTTTTGTCCACATAATTATGAAATGCTCGATTAAAGTGACAGGGACAGATTCGACAATACATCCTATTGAACGTGCGAACCGGTTTCCTTCATATTGGAACGTTGCCAGCTGGCTGGAAGATCGATGACCAATGGACCACTACACGTTGGATTTCGAAGGGTTATCGTGGTAGTGACCTTAAAACTAACCGGGAAGTTGAAAGGCAACTTTCTCATCAATTCATCCAACTGCCGGTGTAGGAGGATAAGGAGATTCACTTTCTACAACAACGCTTCATTCTCATTCTGTTGTGATCGGAAAATGATCGTCTAATTAGTTGGCGGTCTTCCAACGACGTTTTGAAATGCGCGTCGGGAAACACATTCCGCTTCATCAACCACACGCAATTTTCATGGAAGCGCTTTGCTTTGTATCAGCGTACATCTAATCGCTCGTTTAGTCCACCGTCCCTGAAAGCCATTCCTGCCATTTCCTTCTGCAGCAGACGTTTCGTTACACAATTTAGCTCTGCCCCAAGCCGGACTTGGAGCAGGATGGGAATGCACCGTGAGTCATTCCACGGCGGCTGATGATGATCGTTCGCAAGGTGATGCGATACCCGGAGCAGTTTTTGCGCGACCATTGCATAAGTGTCTTTGGACGCAAAAGCAGAAAGCGAGAAACACGGGTGATGCGTACGAGAAAACAGACCTAAACTGACCGATGATAAAGCTGACGGCAAGAGATCGGGTCTGGGCTTAGCCACGCAATCGTATCTGTATAAAATCGACCATTTTAAGCATTTCGGAGTACAACCCAAAACGAACCCTCGTGTGGCGGGCAATGTTTTCCGCGCGATCGTATCTGGCTAATGCGGTGAAAATATAATGGAAAATTGCTCTCTGGAAAAACTGAACCGGCCGCCCGCCGAAACGGGTGGGAAAAATCATCAACCTCCGCTGCACAAACAGACATTGTCGTTTGCAAAGTTTGCGAAGGAGAAACAATTGCGGGAACAGGCCACATACGGCCGTGGAACGTGTGGCGGACACAATGCCGAAAGGGGCCTTTTTTCGGTCCGGAACATTATGCTCTTGTGATTTTCGGAAACTGTGGGTTACGGATAATGAAGTTGGGGCAGGGATCCCAGCTCAGCGCCAGTCGCTGGGTGTATTTTGTTGAGTGATTTGTGATTGAAAATGGGCCCATTAGCGGAGATTTTTACATAACTCCATAGCCTCATGACGTTCTCCTCCAGCAGAAGACGAGATCAGGCTAGGTTAATGTCATTACTGGACAAAAAAGCCAACCGGGAAGTAGCTAGCAAATCGTTTACACGCAGCATCATTTACGCCGCACCGAGGGCCGGCATACACCGCCAACGGCTCATTAACGCGTGCCAAAACATGACAGCTGATGGCAGAGTGATGTTCAAATTAAATGTTCAAATTCTAACCCGCAACGAATCCGTTGGTTTGGCCTTCCGTCAATGTCAGCAGCACGCATACCCTGACCCGACACCGGCGGGGACACACGAAGTGTGCACGGAGAAAGAGGACTAGTAGTGCAAACATCTTCCCATTCCTAACACGATCTCCGTTCCGTTCTTGCTTCCCGCGCAGCACACAAACACACGGAGCTTTTTTGCAGATTCGGTACGTCATCAGTGGTCCAAAATCTCACTGTGCCCGTGTGCTCTATGTGTTGCGAGACAAACCAGTTTCCACAACCGGGCGGCGATCGGCATCGAGACGCAGAGACACTGGCAAAGTGTGCAGCCAGTAACAAAAAACCCACCACCAGCTAGTGAAGCAGAAAAACTTCTCGAAGAAGTGTGCTCTTCAAAAGTCACGCGTGTAAAAGTTTGTGATTTTCCTGTTTCAGCTTTTTATTGTAGCTTCGTTAATTGTTCAACAGTGTCGCTGGAGCGTGCTGTGGTGTCTTTGTGGCGTCGAATCGGCATCTGGATGGGAGAAGTGTGAAAAAGTGTATTCCGAACCAAAGTGTCACAAAGTGTGGTTGGAATACTCGGGTGCAGAAATAAGTGTTGGTTCTGGTGTGGCGTGGTGCGGTAGTGGCAGTGTAGTGAGTACTACAGTTACCTGGTTGGATGAAGTAGGTTCTGTTTATGAATTACATTAACCAGCGCGTGTGCAACCAGCAATACGGGCAGTGCCGTGACAAGATTGAAGGTCTTGTAGGTGTAGTCGTCACATCGGTCTTTGCGTTCTGAACGGAAGTGATCCAACTGCGAGCGTGCGAGCGTACACTGGATATCGTGTTTCTGCTACGGCAACAATTTTGACCACCGATCGCATCATTATAATTTGATTGTCTTCATTTGTTTGCTGCATTCAAAATGGGGTAAGTGAACGTGTTTATTATATATGATATAGCCAACTCTTTGGCGTTTTCCAACACTTTCGAAATGCATTAATCTTAACTTGGGCATTTGAAGGAGGCAAAAGATGTAAGCACTTTCAAACTGCCATCAAGCTCATAGGCATAAGTGTCGACTCCAAATTGAGGAAAATCCTCGGTTCACATCAGGCTCGATCGAAGCAGTCCATGACAGATCGATCCACTAGCTAAGAATGCGGTCACGCTCGCGCACCGAATCTGCGTTGGAAAGTTTGTTTCGCACGACCCACTAGAAAGAATCGAACGAATAGGCGTAGCCTTCAATATCTGCCGGTGGAACCAGAGGGGAGGTGTCGCTGCGGTACGTACGTGTTCAAGTGACTTACAAGGCTTTGCCATGACGAGATGTAATTGAATAGAAATTTGTCCGACAGCCCGAAACGTCATCGCGCTGCGCCCCAGTAGGCTGTGGAATCGAAGCCTCTTATGGGTGAGTCGCGTCCTTCACACCGGCGACTGACACAGCAGTGAGTGCGGACATTCAAGGTGAATCGATCAAGAAAGAATGATCTACTTCGAAGCTGTCCATTAATATCGCTACATTGGCCAGATGTGACCACTGCGCCAATACTGGAACCGCGTGTCTCGAAACATCCAGTTTGATGATATCTCCGAGCTCCAAGGTGTTTCCGAGAGTTATCCAACATTCAAAACAAACACACACACACATCTCGGCTTAACACACCCGAGATTTGAAACGCAAACGGTAACCTACTTCATGTGCGCGTAGATAGCACACGCACACACACCCGGAATCGCTTTCTATGCTAATAAGCGCCCGGGCCAAAACTTGCCGAAAACACAAGAAAGACAGAAGAATCGTGTCAGCAACTGGAAGCGGCGGCTGGGCTAGTGTCGTTTTTCGGAGCAGTTCCGCCATCCAAACGCGGCTAATGAACCCGTAGGAGGAACGCTCAGGCGAAACTGTACATCCCAGCCAGTGATCCAGGTTCTCGCTGCCCACACCGTTGGGCAGTGGGCCCACCTACAACCTTTCGGGATGCTAATAAGAAAGCAAACCCGGTTGCGCCTGATCGTGGACATTAATTCGCAACACGTTTTGGAGCATTGCGCAGGGGGCTCTTCTAGGTTCGTCAGGTGATCTCCAATGGGAAGAAGACTCCGTTAGTATAGAGTTCTCCCTAGCTATCCGATAGGCGGATATCGACATGCAGCGGAGCCCATCTTTTATTTTCAAAGTCCGTTGGTTTCTCAATGGTTTCCACGCAGGTTCGACCGGTTTGCTGGGGGAATTTGGAACCGCCGTCCAAAAACTGGGACAGTCCCAAAACAGATGAAGGCGCGGGCTGCTCTTGCTTGGTCCGGCCGCTCGGTGTTCCGCGACTTTGACCTTCTCCGTCACACGCTCCCTCACACTCCTGTTCTACCTCGCACGCTGCCCAGTCGTGCAGTTTCGGAGGTCTGCGCACAGAGAACCGGGTTCCCCGTCACTCCACAGAGGGTGACATAAAACCCGTAGCTGTGTTTTTGTAGATACGTGTTTTGTTGTTTATAACTCGAAGGTTCCCTTCTCATCGGTATGCTGAAAATGCATCGTGGGCGTTGTGTCACGCCGCTGGAGTCGTGCGCTGATGCAGCTATTCGGGTGCCTCGCTGACGCATCCTTCTGGTTGGGCACTTTATCGGGCGCCTTGAATGGCATCGCGAGGAACAAGTGAAAGTACGCGACGCGTCGTGCAGGGATGCGATGTTTGTTTTGGTGTTCATATGCGCGTGATTGATACGATAGGGTAGGTTCCGAATAGGCGATGGAGCGATAGTAATACCCAGTGCAAAACCATCTGAAAAAGGTTACTCATGGTCAAATGTTGACGTTGGATCACTTTCAAAACGTGATCCATTGGCAGTCTTTGAGTATTATTCGGTGTTTGGGAATGTTTCTATCGGCTGATGTTCTTTACTTTCGTTAAAGCATGTTTAGAGTGGCAATCAAAAGGGTAACTGGTTTGAAGGGCGTTAATGTCGAATTTTGAAAAACAGTTAAGGTGCTATACCTAGAAAGGCCAATACCAATGTTTAGGGTTTTCACTTTCTACCATTGCATACGGACGTTCAAAAGTATCTATGAGCCTTGGCTTCTACAACGACGCTGCATATCACCTATTGCTGTAGGTTCTGTTCTCTTGCACCCATTCAGGCGGCCATTTCAAAGAAACCCATCTGCTTCAGAAGCCACTTCTGTTTCGTTCGTGAAGTAAATTGTTCGAATTGCACGGGGACAGCTTTACATCGCAACAACCTTGCAGCGGTAAAGTTTTGGGTGGAATGTGTATGAAAAAAAAAATCTTGGGCCCTTAAAAAACTCTTCAAAAATTAAGACCCGAGATCAATTTCAACGCTCGCACTCGTCGTCAATAAAGTGTACCTTTTTGAGTGAACCACACACTCGGATGTGGGTTTTTTGCATTTTGTATCGACGACCAGCCGGCCGACGCAACCATCATCCTCGTCATCATCATCATCATCATCCACACTCCGGTGATTACAAAAGATGCCTCAAATTGAGCAGCCCCGGGCCGCACGGTAAATGGACTTTAGGAAAACAATTTGCAAACATCTTTAACGTCGGTGCATAAGGTGCAGAAGGTCGCCTGGCTTTCTTTCGCAGCGAAAAGATCGTTTCGTGCCAATAAGTAGGCCATGCCACACGTCCGAAATTCGTCTGAGGAAAATGCGATTTGAAATTTAATTTGCAACGTTCAGCGGCTTGTTGAAAGTGTGTATTCAGCTCGATGCTGTGCCGCGCGTACGCATGGTAAATGTTTAATTATTTATCTATCCATCACGATTGTCGTACACACGCACGGGGCTGCACCTTTGCGCCTTTATGCCGGTTAGGGGACACGCGGCGTTCGCGGCACAATCGCAGTTCGAAAAAGTGAAACTTCTTCGCACGATGATTGAGCAATTGGCCGGCTCGAAAACGGCTTTTTTACTTTTCGATACCTTTTCTCGCCGTTTTTTTGTCATGCAAATATCATTATCAGTACGTTATGTTTCAGTGCGACGGAACGTGGCATGCATTCAACCCGACAGTCCGTGCGATTTATCTAACGCGTCCCCGTGATATCTGTCGTCACTTCCGGCTTGAAATCGGAACTTAAAAATGAACCATCCTTTTCACAACTCCCAGCTCCCAGCGGTAGCGGGCCGCCGTATCACATGTTCCGTTGATTAGCAGCCGATCGTAATTTGTTTCCCTTTGTTTTTCCGTGCAAATCATCGAGCTTTCGCTGGGGAGAAAAGAAACGGTGAAGGTTCGTCGCTTCAATTCGGCAAACAACTTGCAATCGTTTGTTATCGTTTCTGTTGCCTGCGAGATGCAAAGTAATGGACTAACACACACACACACACATTGGGCTTTTTTGGTCACACTGTTTCACACTTTCATCTCGGAGGGGGCAAGTGTTTGCATCCCGAGCGAACAGAAGAGAGTGAAAAAAACCCCCTCTGAAAACGGGCGATGTGAACATTTATCATCGCCCGAAAACAGCGCCCGGAGGGTATCGAAGCGCTTCCGATTCGGTGGCGAAGAAATGGACACCGTGCCCGGTTTTTCGCACTCTCAGCACAATTAGGTTGGCTGGTGTGAACAGGCGAATAAATAACCACCACAGGTGCAAAATGGCTTTACACGAGGCAGGTTTTTCCTATATTTTGTTGGTGAAACGATCACGGCTCGCTAGCATTAGGAAATAGGATAGATGTGGACGTATCTTTAAGTATTAAGAGTTATCGCGTTGATTGCCTTATAATAGTCGTTTTGTGTTGCTGTGTTTCATTATAATACGATTTAGAAGTCGATTCATTACGAGACGATTATGAGAGTAATAGTTTATTTCTTGTTTTAAATGTCTGTTTGTGATTCTTTTTTGTATGTTTGTGTCTTTTTTCTAGACAAAATATGAAAATATTTCCATTTCGCTGTACGTAGACTAAATCACCAACTGCTTGTGCCCGGCAAAAGCTTGCTTTCGTTAAAGCTTACGCTTTCTGAGCTTCGGCGATATTCCGGTAGATGGCGCTCGGGTGCATTTCGATTTGACCGTTGAGAGGAAACGGAAAACACAACCTCCTCATGCCAGAGATTTTGCATGTGGGCAAAATCTTTCCAATTCCTGATCTTGTTAGGCTGAACTCTTCAAAGGAAAAAAGAGTAAAGTAATTCGTCTTAATTCTGCTTAGCGTGGCTCTTCAAATATTACATTTTTAATGTGTTTCTTCCTCAATAACTTAATAATAAAAAATAACTTTTTTATCATACAGAAAACAGAGTCAGGTGACTTACTCAATCGCACTCAGTCATATTCTCAGCATCTCAAAATATCATTTAAATATGTCGTACAGTAAATTATTGCTATAAATGTCCAAAACTATAGCGAAACCCTTATTTGGTCGGACCCCGCCTGGTGCGAACATCGCCGGAGGTCTTCAAAAGTGCATCATTCCGTAGTAATTTATGGCAAATTGAGCGATCGAACCACATATTACGACCCTAATATCGAGCCAGTCGAGCAGCTTCGATCCACCGAAAGCCTTCCTGCTGCTCCTCTAACCGGGAGAAAGAGCCACCAACATCACGGTTCACAATCAGCTTTTTAATCGAATTAGAAATTATTATTCACTCACATTCGGGCGAGTTTCCCATCGATCGTTCGACGTTAAGTACTTCCTCCTGGTGAAAGGTGAAGCGAGCGTGCGCTATAGAGGTGCCTTGCGGTATCAGAATACGCACCATAAGAGTTGCGCTACTTTTCGGCAGAGGTTCGTCGCCTCGGTGCCGACAACGTTGCAGTCTTTCGAGTTTGGACCGCACACCCCGAAACCACGATGACATTTCCCATCGAGTTTTGAAGGTTTTGTTTGGCGGAGTTTGTTTTTTGTGTTCGGGGAAGTTCGAGTTTACATTACCGGGTGAGCATAAATTATGCAAATAGGCACGCGTATGCTACCGGGGCCGTGCCACGATTCACGATTATGCAGCCGGGTGATGGATGGAAACCTTTGGAGAGAGATGAAAACGTGCCTACCACATCGATCCGATCGTGGAGCGTAATCGAACGTGGCGCGTAGTTCAAACGCTCTCTGAAGCAAGCGAGATCGTCTTCTCCCGTGAGGCTGTGGGGCGCGTTGATTAGTTGCGATGCATGATGCAATCGTTATCGCGGCCGAAAGTGTGTGTGTGTGTGGCGAATGTGACGAGGTTATGAGGAAAGGGTAATAGTAATGGAAATTAATCCACCCACGCTCGCGCCGCGGCCGCTCGGCAGCGACAGCGATCGAATTATCGAGACCCCAAAATCGGTGCTGTGCCTGATAATGATGTTGAATGCGATTGAAATAATTCATCTGCCAGGATCCAAACAATCCAAATAATAGGCAAAGGGTTTTCGGTTGGGGTCTAAAAAGGTAGATGGGGCTTCAAATGATCCCAACAGAAGGTATCTTTTACGCAAGAAGAAAGCATATTTTCTACCATAATCGTCGGTTTACGGCCGCACCGAAGAAAAGGGTCGTCGCTTGTGTTTGTCCGATTTCGAGCTTCCTAATTCTGCGCACCGTTAATTTATTCACAGCACCTAGCTGGTCCACCGATCCTCTGATCAGCTCTCTCCCCCGGGGGTGTACCGTTCTCTTAGTGACTTTTCTTAGTGACTTTTCCTATTTTCTCTCGCACCCGACAACGAATCGATCCAATTGATTGATGCGCGAAGTGTGGACATTTCTATTTTCCCTGCTCGGGAGACGTGTTGGTGACCGCTAGTTTGTCGCCGTTTTCCTCGTGCACACTTTTCCTTCCGGTATCTTGTTTTGTTGTGCGTGTGTGTGTGTGTGTCTCCCTCCATTTCGTGGAAGATCAGAGGCGCGTTCCGCCTAGTGGCAAGTTTGTTGCCTCAAGCTTTTATTTCCTCCATTTCATCACGTTGGGAGAAAAGCCAGTCATGAGTCTGGATTTGAAACCATTTATGTATGCTGGGGTGGCTTTGTGTTAGTTAGCATTATGTTGTTTATAGTATTATTTGATGGACATAATAATCTTCATTTCAAAATGGATAGCTATACCCCCACGCTTGGGCAGAGGTGCCATTTCGTTGCGACGTTGCACATTGCCATAAGCTTAAACAAATGAGGAAAACCGCATCCGAAGCTGCGTGATTTATGACGACGATGTGGAAAGCACGATTGCGCTGCAGCTGGGGAGAAACCGATGCTTCGTTTTGGCTAGTCCTAATGGCTGACCCTCTGTACCACCTGACATTATTCAACTGTCAACATGAAACAATGTGACATTTAACCGCGAATCACCATGAAAAAATGGCCACCATGGTCACTGTCAGGCATTAGTAGCACGGTCGCTTCAAAGTGCTCAGTGGTTCGTAAATCTGTCAAATTCATCCCCCCGGATAGAGAGAGAAAAAGAGAGAGTGCAAATATACATTTTAGGTACATTTCAATTAATTAAACAACGCAGTGGCTCCACACAAGCTCTTGTTTCCTCGTGGAGCGGAAATGTACCATACTCTCTCCAGCGGTTAAGTGTACGAATGTCTAACGAGTACATGAAAATGATCTGCTCCATCAAAAAGAGGAAACTCTCGCTTTCAGGAGCTTGCCATTTATTTCGACAAAACTTTGTTTTCTACACCATCTTCCGGGCGGTTCAAATGATCATTTCTTGGGTTGCTTCTGGACGTGTGGTAAAACGTCGGATTCAAAATACTGAAAGTGACAGTGCGACGCTCGGAACAAAAATCCCGATTATCATTGTCTTGCGGAACATCAGAACTTGTTCTTTCCAACACCTCGCGTATCGCGAGATACAAAATATATACGCAGCGTTCGAAACACATAACTCCCTCCACTTTATGAGCAGACTTGTCCTCCGACGCACGGCTATTGATCTCCTCGGTGATCGTCAACGATCTCTCCTCACGCCACACTCGCTGATTGCGTGCGCTAACGATCTAAGGAAGGAAGCTTTTAGACGTCTGGAGCCATCTACAAACTGGATTTTCGGCACGTCCACCGCACGTCCATAATGGCTAATGAATTCGCTCAACAGACGCAACGGGCTTAGGCGATGAGGTGTATTTGCTGTTGGCTCAAACGCAGGGAAAAAGCTGTAAGTGTGTGTCATTAGATGTGAAAAGGTGTTAGTTGTGAAGCGGACAATATTGCACGACTTTTGTGCTGGAGCGGATGATACAGTATACGCTGGAGTCATCGCGCGGTCTCTTATTACATCACGGGGTATGAAAATAGCATTGCCGTCGTCATCGATGATACTTGTCTGCTAAGACACGTCATGAGTATGTGATCGAATGTATAAGGAATTCTAAGTATCGTCACGTACCAGACCCCGGACAGCGTAGCAGAACATGTGATGCCGATGTTTCGCACAAGAAACACAAGGCTGCCTTTATAACTAGTCGCCTCTTGTTGTACTTTAGTGGGTAGATTGTACCCTTCTATGGTTCTTGGCGACAGCTTCTCTTTCGGGAGTTTCTTTTTATTGCGATACTGTTACATTGTTATCCACATTCATTTATGTGTGTGTATATCATTTTTGATAAGTTTTACTACCACTCTCGGTGGCTTGGTAAGCTTCGTAAGGGTCATGTTAGTTCAACTGCATTAGCCGCTTCAATCGCATTACTCAAAGATGCTGTCAATTTGACAGGAAGACGATGATCTCTGCGTTCAATGGTCGCTTGTTTACAACTCTACTCTCCCTCACATGCAGAACAAAGTAGGTCTCCAAATTGTTGTTCCCAACTGCTCCGCTCCATCTCTGCAATCGTGTTCGTTTGGTTCTCCTACCATCTCGCTCATCCTCTCTCTCTCTCTCGTGCCGAGCACATAACCCGTTGGCGGAGAGATATTTTTAGCCCCCCATCGTCACAAAGCAGCGCTCTCCTTCACTCCAACACTCGCGCGCACGCATTTTTCACCCGTCTTCTTATCTATCGGAAGAGAAATGGCAAGCTCGGCAGAGACGCGCGCGCGTGCGTTCTCTCGCTCTTTTTCTCACACTCACACTCCCTCTCTCTTTCTCTCCCAAGCCCCATCGCTCGTTCGCGGGGTTTCGGGATGGAGCCCACAACACACGCACATTAGTTTTTTCCCTGCGTTGTGTTGAAGAAGTTGACGGGTTTTCTGCGGCGTCAAGACAGCGCGCCAGCTTGTGGCGCGTCTGTTCGGTTGTCATTCGTGTTGTTGTTACATTGAAACAATTTCCTGTGTGTGGTGGCGTGCGCGCGTGTGCACGCTGTGTTTGTGACCCCATGCTGGCAGAAATCGATGCGGTGATTTTTGGCGTGATCTTCTCGGTGCGCTACCAACCTACCTGCGGCCGATCTTTGCTTGATTCCGAGCTGCTCCCCCATCGATGTCTCATCCAAAGATGGCGCGCTGGCCGGTAGAGTCTAGAATGCTGCGCATGCTGACGGTGGTGATGGATTTAGCACCTTCTCTCATCCGATCGCTGGTCATTATCAACCTCGCGATCCGGTTGTGATTCCTGATCTCTATCGTGTGTGCGTGTGTGCATCGTGTATGTGTGTGTGTGTGTGCAAAGAGAAGATTGATGAAGAAGCGAAGATACCACACAAGAATCCGGACGAGCGACGATCATCTAAAGGTTAGCGACAGTGTGGTGGTAGCGGTCTGCATCATCAACGCACTGCGAGAAGCAGCATTCTGGTGTGTGTTAGTGTGAGTGTGCACGGATCTGTGAACGTACGTAGATCCTTGTCCCGTGCGTCTGACAAGGCTCAGTTTATGGTGTGATTAACTAACAGCCTAGTGTCCTTGCGTGTGTTTGTGTGCGTATTATAGCACCGTTTAGTTTTAAGTGAGAGTGATTTGGAAAATTGCATCATTTCTCCTCCACTTCAACCACAAATAATCGTCGCTAGTAAGGAGTTATCGTGGGCAAACCGTGCGTGCTTAAGTTGCATCGTCAACGTCAACGTCCGGTTTGGATGTTCCAATACCGTGGCGTTGGACGGCAGTGAGGGAGGGGGTGATGTGGTCGAGCAAGAAGACTTCCATCGCCAGTTTCGACCAACGCGTCATCGTCCAAAACGGGTCCAACGAATGTCCAGATTTGTCATCAGAAGTGTTCCAGGTATGGACAACCGCTAATTGATGTGGAAGTGTGATGAAAGCGAAAATGCGTTTCGGTTCCAAATGTGATTCAAGCAACGATAACGATATTGGGAGTTGCAACAAGGGCCAATTGCAATACTTATCTTTGATAAGTTCTGTGAACGTCCAGAACTACGATCGGTCCTATAACATAGATCTCCGCACGGATTAAACACAATCCAGACAGCTGTGTAATCAAACCTCATCATCATCCTTGTACTGGCGCCTGTCTATTCTACGGGATTCCAAAGCAAACAACCGCAGAAGGAAGATTTTCGAAGGAAAACCAACACCGCATGCAATTGATTGTGATTTTTCGACAGCTGATAGCAAACTAAAGCGTTGTTATCTAATCGATTGTGCTAATATTGGGTGGGCAATGTTGATTTTCTTGTCGGTAGTATCGTACACGTATGTACACTATCATGGCTCTCCTTTGGCTCTACTATTGCTAGAGCCACCTACTGGCGTAGGATCTTGTCGAGAATCCAATTACGGTCCATTTTTATTCGATAACAAGACTATTTACTTCGATTGGTGCACTCCAACGGCTTATGCAACTCGCCCCAATGAAGTGGCTAAATCAAGCACCGAGCGATAAATTCCCACACCCCAACTGCAGCAACGGTGGAGCTTCATCCATTCACACCGAAGCTGATTCCTCATAAATAACACATCAGCGGGATCCCCATTTCACAGAGCGGCGACCGCCCGACCGCATTCGATGTCATATAAAACCGAAAACCATATCCTGACACCAGATGTCCTACGGTGTTGAAGTCCCTGCTTTCTTCGCATGGTTCGAATAGTTTCGTGTTCGATAATGTGCAGGCACAGGTGCGTGATTTTTCACACGTGGCGCAACGAACCGTGAAAGCTACGCCGTGCTGTCGGCGTGGAGAAATTTCTTCGATGGGCCCTCGCTCCGTTGGTTTGTTTGGACGATTTACGGAGCAGCAGCAGGTCCGTTTTCTCGACCGGTAAAGGGCATAGCGTTGGGATGAGAAATTTACATACGGAATGGTGAGATATGGCAGTGCGTAATCTTGTCGAGTTTAGGCTTGTCAGTAAGTTATTTCTCCGATGGGATGCATATCGCGACTAATGACACGTGTTGCTTCATTATGGCCATTGGAGCTGGTTATTGGGATAATTTGCATACTAATTTTGAAGAGCGTTTTTTAAAGAGTATCTTGGGAGATGCGCACCAACAAAACGGCATTCCAAGTATTACCTCTACGAACCATCGTTTCACGTCACTCCCGAAAAATGACTCAACACCCCTCTACAATGTAAAACAGCTGGTCCCCACGGATGCCCTGGATTCTCTTGGCAAATAAATTCGTCTTATCGCACGGCGGCGGTAGCCAGCGTGGTGCACAATTGCTGTTTGTAATCACGCAGGTAAATTTAGCTACCAGGCGCTTCTGTCTACCAGAAGGAACCTTTCACTGACGTCGCGCGGTGACGCCTTGAACGACGGTATGCCCCTGGTTCGATAGTATTTGTTGACCCAGATAAGACGACCCGATCGAGACGCCGCGTATCGTTGGAGCCACTAATGTGAGCTGTAATGATTCATCGTGTGCTCTGCCCAGACGGGAAGCTCCAGAAGGGCGTCCGGATCTGGTTGTTCCATGTGCTAGAGCCACTCATGTGTCAAAAGCGAAAGCACCGCTAGGTAAATTAACACCGACGTGCGAAGACGCTACATTCGGCGGTACGGGTAGGGCTAGCACGGCAAGAATTCCATCGCACACTGCAATGTTAAGAATGAATGGCACGTGCCGCTGCGATGGAACCAAGCTGTGAGGAGAAACAGTTTTAAATAGGTTATCCCCATTTCTCTGACTCTTTCCCGTGGTGGTTGTGGCCCATGCTCACTCTGAGGGACGTGCTGCTAAAGCATGTTTCGTTGCATGTTTAACATATAAACAAAATAAATCCCGCTCGACCCAACCGGCGTCCTTCGGAGATGTCCGACAGCTCCGGAGCTAGAGAAGGGAGAGTCGCCCGTCTATAAACTCCACCGTGGCAGCTCAAGGCGACACTACGCGCCGCTCCAAATTGTCTGTACCGTGCGTGTCCAAACGGGTCTAAACGTGTTTTTCTTCGTGGACAAGTTAGAGCCGGTCACCGAAAATGTCCTCCAACATCCAGATGCGAGCTTGGAAAGTACGTTCCAGTTATTTTTTTTCTTGTTGTCTTCGATCTTCGAGCTCCATTTTCTCAACGGTAACTCCGCCATACCTTGTCAACGCCCTCAGCACAAGCAGATCACCTTAATTACGGGTGTTGTTGTTGTTGTTGCAAGGTAGTAACGATAATTGCTATCGAGGCAGAGGAGAAGGTTACGTGAACTTTTCACAGTCGGGTTGAGTGAGGGGGGGACGAGAAAATCCAAACCCCACCGCAGTTCGAACCAATCTTCGTGGGAGTCTTCCCGTCTATAGCGTTATTTTCTTCCAATTCCGAGTGGCGTTAAGCCCTGCCCGTCCTGATCGGGCGGCGGTGCAATTTTGAAGGGTTATGTTACCCATTCTCACGTGATGCACAACTTGCTCTTCTCCTTCTCGGCTGGGTACAAGGTTGCAAATGCACCGCCCCGCCGCTGTGCGATCGGGCGCGTGTTGCCAAGGCACGCATCTGCCTAGGGAGGAGAGACACTCCTACCTCCTCCCACACGCACCCGTCTGTTACATCGACACCGCGGATTGAGATGATGCTATAGTGGCCTAGCAGGTTGACACGTGGATGAGTTATGCCTTGTAAGGCGAGATTGTGGCATACTATCACGCACAGCCCATTGTGTTCGGCATTAATAGGCATCATCAAGAGGTGTTACTCTACCGGCTAGAGGACGTGGTATAATACCGTCAATCAAAGCGGCTAAGTGTGGCAGCATTCCTATAGTTTTATTGTACAGTGCGATATATAATCAAAGCAGAACTTAGTGGATAGTCGCGGTTACCAAATCAAGCGTTGGTTGCAGCTGATTATTGGTTGCTATAGAATATATAGGTCCATTAGTGGCTTCACTAGAGGCGGGGGTCTCGTAGAGCCATCTGTAAGTGCATGGGTTTCGCACAGAACAAGTCGTGGGTTCAACTCTTGACTTAACCAGCTCATCTTTAGCAAGAATTGATCATTCGATCAACGATTAACAGTCTAGATAGTTTTCATTTCATTTAGGATACTCCAGGTATCACGTAATATCTAGTAAGTCCCAGTAGTTGGAACTGTTTACGTACAGTATTAAAATCTCCCAACAAAAATTCACAACGGCCTCCACCTGTACGTGACCTATACGCTCGCGGAGTGTACAAATATTGATTCAGATAAACAATACACACAGAGCGAATGCGTTTCTTGCACCTAGAGGATGTTTCACGCTTGATCATGCTGCTCTGCAGTGCTTCGCAAACATTCGCTACTACTCTTCAACACCGGTAACAAGATTACGCACGCGTCCACTCAACTGCGCTCCTACTGCGACAACGACGATTAGTGTTTGGTGGTAAACAGTTTGTAGACTGCTGTTGCAATGTTTGTCTCTGCAGATTTCACATCGCCAGGAGGGACAATTTTTGGAAAGTTAGTGGACGTCGCGCTGACTTTGAATATCTTGATGAGAAGCAACCGTTTTGCGCGCAGTCGTTGTAATCAAGATGGGCAACATGCAACTGAGAGCAGACTGTATGATAAACTACAGTTACCAAGTCGTAACCAAGCAAACCCAAGACGAACTTCTCGTGCACGCCCCATAAGCTCCGCTCAGTTCTGATCATTTCTTTCAGCTCGTTTGTTTTTGCTCGTTTGCACCCGAGTTCTTGAGTCGCTCGTTCCTCGATACACCGGATCTACAAAGTGCGATCTGCCGCGCGCGCAAAACTTTGCGTGACTTTGCGCGAACGATAAACCCAACGGCCCAACTCGAGCTGGGTTCGAAAATAATAACAATCTCGCTTGGTTATTGTTCGCATATGCGTTCGGGGCGCGGTGCGACCGGTTTTGCCAGCAACCGGACCGGAGTTCTGTATCCCCGCAGTCGCGGAACAAAGATGCAATTTTGCTTCTCTCCACCGCGCGCTCGAGAAGAAGCTGATCACGTATGTACGGAGTGCGGTGGCATGCCCGGCGCGGAGACCATCGTACGCTGGCTGCTCGGTTTAGCTCGCATTAAAATTAATTTGTTGCGATGCACCACGTCGAAAGCGGTCGAACTAATCGCGAGTGGAGTCGCGAGTTGCTCCACGGTGTTCAGCGATGAATGAGCCCCATTTATGGGGCGGATGGATGGCTGGGACTACCGGAAGGCGTTATTAGGTGAAGAGCTGCATCAAATTTTGTTTCCAACATCGCGAAAACAAAAAAACAGAAGCGATTTGGAGCATATTTTAAGCGTGACCGATAGTAAGTTCACAAAAGTGGGGGGCGCGTACTGTTTGTTCCTGTGGTTTGTACGGCGTTTTTGCTATCGAGCACATTCATTTGGAGGCCCATGTTGATTACGACTTCAAGATGTCTCGAGTACGAGCTCCGATAGTCAATAAATGATGTCACTTTCCGTTGCTAGTGTTGTTGGAGGTAGTTCGTGCTGAAAAATACTATAATTGGTCGATTTCTCGGATACGTCTTTCCTGCCAGTATGAAGCATGAAGTAATTTGATGAAACACAATGCAAATAGGCACCATTACGGTGAGGAATGAGCTACGAAAGTATTTTTTCTTAAGTGCATTGAACGTTACTACTATCGAAGGATAACGTGGTCGTGATTTCGGGAGCTTTCGTAAATATGCATCAGCTCTAGTCGTTGGAATGTCTTAAAACCTTGCGCACGCGGAGACAGACAGTTGTAATAGCGGTCTACGGAATTCCAAAAGCTGTGAATTTTGGCGTTCATTTTTCGAGAAGGCCCGCAAAACCTGCGTGAAAACTTCTCTGCACACACACACATTTTCTCCCATCAAAGGCCCAATGACCGCCTATGACGCCAATGGCACGTAAGTGGTGCGGCGTGGCTAGAGATAGAGAGAAAGATCTGTGCGGACCCTACCCATACCCAGGGCCCGGGGACAATGGCAGAGCAAACCGAGCCAAAGACGAAACGAGCGTGTCAATTTTATTTATTATCTCAACCGCAAGCGTCCACTTCCTTGTCGCAGCGCGCAACTCCCGCTCCAAGACCTGGTCGCCGCAAGATCCACCGCCATTAGCTCGTCGCCGGGAAGGTCACGACGGAAAACTCCGGCTGTGAAGCTGGAGAAAGTAAACGACCAACAACCACCACGCCGAGTTTTTCCGGCGGGCGCAAAGTGATGACCGCCAGTGTCGAAACTTTCACGCATCGCGTCCGCCACCACTTTGACTTTTCGGACGCATCTTGGCGTGGGTCGGGGGCTTATTCTGCATTGCTTCTGCGGCTACCCATTATTACCGGAGCAATCAATTCTAATGAACTCTCCTCACACTGGCGGGGCTGGTGGAAGGCCGCTGGGAGTGAAGCCAAACTTGTCGTCCGCGCTACACCCGCGCCAAACACGAGCGCGAACGCCTGGAGGATGGCGCGGTGCATGGAAAATTCAGACACTTTCCATTTCAAACACGGGGTATTTTTTCGGCGGCGGCCATTGACTCGGCTCGGAGCATCCCTGGGAAGCTCAGGTTTAGCGGGAGAGTGAATATGAAGAGCAAAATGGAATAATGCGTCCAATTTTACTGCTGCGTCCGCCTAGTGCTCGAGCCGGCGAAGATCACGGGGGGCCCTACGTCAGTAAACGTTCGCCAAAAAGTGACCGGGTGAAATTGAACCCGCGTGTGCAATCTATTCAAAGTTCATAATGTACCGCTCGCGAGTGCTACCGATCATTATCGTGCGTTGGAGTTTTTGGAGTGTCAGACATGTCAGGTGCTTCAAAACATGGTGATCTGCAGAAGTTACTCCGGGGAATTTAAACTAGCTTCAACATGGACTTCCGTTCAAGGTGATTTGCAGACATTTGAGGATGTCCACTTTCGGATCGTACGAGAATCATGTGACCCTCTTGGAGACGCTATTAGCTCGCCATTAATATGTCCATCTTGCGCGAAACTGATCACGAGCCAACGACACCCTGTTGGTGGCCTTATTGTCGATGTTCGATTTTTGCATACTGATCACACCTGCGCCGGACAACGTATTCACCAGCGGTACACACACACAAAAGCCGGGGTATTTCCAGTCCGTGAAAGAACACACGGTTCATTGGCTACCTTCGGTGAGGATATCATCTTTCAAAGGTGTCACCATCACCACGACCACTGACCATCGCATCGCCACTCGTAATGCAAATAAATCAGTTCTCTTCGCAAGAAAGATGTCGGCTGTATGCGGCGGCGTACTGGTGGCGAATGTGTCGCTGTGTCCGTCCGGGTAATTGGACTCGGTCGGTTGAATCAGTGCTTGAAGTCACCGAATTCATGCGTATCAACGTACGGAGCTTCATAGCTGAGTAACTCGGCTGACACAATTTCTCCAGAAGCTCGGCCACTTCAGTGGCTGACATTGAAAACGCGCACCCAGAAGCAGGCCTGGCGAGGGGAGTGAGTGGTGTGTGCGAGGTCGCCGTGTGCACCGGCTCCAACTCGGTTTATAGATCATATGTTCGACATCCGATCTCTCGCCCGAGTAGCGAAGCGCATCACGACAGGTTTATCCGGAAGCAGGGCGTGCTCTCGATATCTCCTGCGGCTGCCTCTGAAGAGTGGCCGGTTGCAATAAAACGAAACGAAAAGTACTAGCACCAGAGCTGTGTCCACAATCAATGGGCAGTTTACTCCACGCGCAGTTTCTCCAAGATCCACCTTTGTCCTGGATCGTCTGGAGTCCTCACCCTCATCCATTGAGACACAGAGCGTCAGCAATATAAAAAAAAACTGCCCGCCACCCGTTCTTCCCGGTTTCTCGATCGAAGGTCCGACGCGGTCGGGAATTTCTCCAATATGGCGCCCCGCTTCCGACCCCGGGGCGTGCGTGACACACAAATGCACAACCACGCGGACACGGCGAATGGAACTTTCGACGCGCACGTCACAGCGTTGTGATTTCGCTTTTTTTCAGCTCCATCCAGCGCGCCAGTTGTCGTGTTTTGCCTCCAACATTCTTCCAACTTGTTTGCGGTCTGGGTTGTGCTCTTGGGGAACAGGGGATTGGTTCTCTTCCTTCTCTGGATGGGGCGGTTGCTGCGGGCCGCCCCGAGTCTGGAACCGGACTTCGTCGAGGGCAGTTCCTGGTGGCGGACTAGACGAGTTTCGACGGCTGATTGAACAGGTTTTTCGCACCAGCCCACAGTTGGAGTAGGCGCATAAAGGCACACCACTCCAAACGCAAACACAAGATGCCATTTCGACGGGTACTTTGATCGCTACATTCTTCCGCTGGCTGGAGGACTCTACGCGCTCTCGCCTGCAACATGTGTCAGCATGCAAGTGGTACAAGGCATGCTCGGCTGAACGATTCGCCACAGCAGCAGCAGCAGCAGTGGCATATGTGTGAGACGGCATCTTCAGGACGGGGTTTTTTTTTCTTTCGACGGCAGGGCCGGTCGTTTAACAGCGAAAGCTTACGTTTTATGTTCACCTTCCGCCACTGTGGGTACCGCTGAGTTCGAGTTCGAACGCGTTTGCTTATTGCCTATTCCCCTGCTCGCACCGAAAATACGATCGTACGTAGATCCCGCGAAACCTAACGGGAGTTTCCGTCGCAAGCCGTGGAATCTACTCCTTATCCGCGCGCCGATCATCTTAATTGAGGCCAGCAATGGCACGACGGACGCTGGGGGGATAGTGACGGAGGAGAGCTAATAATGTGCGCATTTGTGATGAGATCACCAACCGGGAGTGGGTGTGGGGAGAACTGGCTCCCACAGATACTCCAAATGCTGGGCTCCCAATTCTAAGGCTATTAAGAACTGATATAATAAGACCCGCGCCTTTATGGGGTAGATTTCGCAAAAGCCAGAAACGAGGTCATACAGATATGCACGTTCCGTAGCCCATCGAAACTGGGCCTACGGAACTCGGGTAATCAAATCAAACGCAAGCGCAGCTCAGGCTGGGCCAATATCCGCCCTTACCTCAATGTCCTCAATCAATAGCCCGCTACCGTGTGGCTCTAATGAAAGTGACACATTGTGGATGCACAGGAGCGGGGAAAACAAACGTCCACTTTCTTTCCGACAAACCGGTCGGGGTGACCGGTTGGCTCTGAATATAGCATAGCAGGAAGTCACAATAAGGAAGCCATCATTAGGTCGATGATTGTTGCTTCTTCTTCGGATATGGGTTATAAGAGATAAGCTCTGCAAGCGTTATCGGATTTTCGCCAAGCCTTAGGTTTATAATGAAATCTCCCAAAGTATGCCATTTCTAAGGGTTTCTAATAATGCATCTTGCCGTGTAAACGCTTCATAGATGTAATAACGATTATAAATACGAAGTCCACTTTCTACCTTGGAAAGGTTCCATGTTTGGGAGGCTCCACTGTATGTTATAAATGATTAGCATGATTCTATAAGTGTGCCAGTGGTCATATAGGCCCAAGAAAACATCGCTCGACCGCTCGGAGTACATTTGTTTCTAAAGTTTAGAGCAAAACTGAAGAACCGCGTAGTTTATCGCAACCTCTAGTCTATCAATCCTCCTCTTGTTGTAGCTACATAAAGTTAAAGCCCGATATTGACTGCAGAAATGGCACTCTTACACAAAACTTTAAATGGATTCCAAATTATATCACCGGACATCATGATGTCACACGTTCGGCCGCTCCGCTGTACGATCAATCAAGTCCGGGCGGTTGTGTCCCGCGGTAAAAAAGGTAACCTACAAAAATCGAAATTAATGCAAACGACGAGCGATCACGATCACAACCGGTGGCGGAACGGGTCGCATCTTTTAATATGCGAAAAATAAAATCCGCTTTCCGCTCTGCTGTTGACCGCCTTTCTTTCGCGATATACATTTGTGCGTTTTGTGCATAAATCGTGTTTACCTATCTGCATACACCCGTTGGACATTCGTTCCATGGGCCACGCTCGTTCGCTGTTCGGTGTCGTTTGTTGTCGATTTCATTCGAGCCCTTTTGTCGTGCGCTCTTGCCAGCGTGCTCGCTTATCAGGCACTGCACGTCACGCGCGCACTTGCACCACCTTTCGGAGCATACGCACGTGCCCATCGCTGAAAATCAAATCGGTCCGAAACGGATAGCCGACAGTCCGGTGCTCGTAACTACACCTTACGGTGGCCAGGGCCCCGGGAGGTTTCGGTTCCAGCAGTGCAAACGGACGGACGGACCGCACCAAAACATTGATTTATCTTCCTGGTTTTGTGGCTTCCCTCGGAGCAGAGCGTGCGGTTACGCAATGGAAAGCACCTGACAGGCACGTCTGGCAGGTTTTTACATGGCAGGCTTCCTTTGTCGATCTCCCCCCCGGGGTCCAGGTTTGGTTTTTAGTCGCATCGCATATTTATTGCATTTTTAAGCATGTGCTGTGTCACCGCGCCCGCCAATATCGCGCTCTGCGTTATGCACTATCTTCCGCGGAGTTTGCTTGCTTTATTAGTCGAAATTAGTCGACCCAAATTGCATAATTGCGTGTCACCCATGACCCTTCCGGAATGCAAAAAGGAACTGGAACGGTGTTGGGGGTCGGTCGAGACGGTCAGATAGAGTGCATCGTTAATAAGCATCAGTTTGTTTTTTACTTGTGGAGTGGGGGATGTAATGCACACCGACACCGGTTGGTGGATTTGTTGTACATCCGTTAACGCCCGTCGTTAGTGGTTCGCAGTGTGCAGTGGGGCCGAATGGCGAATCGGAAATGAAGCGCTACACATTGAGCGCCACGAGATATGAGTGGCTCACACGCGGTCAATTAGTGGCAACGCGTGGCCGTGACTTTGTTTGTCTGGGGTCGGTCGTCAAGGATGAAGAAAAGCTTTCACCTGCGAAGGTGGCTCGTTGTTGTGTGGCCCAACCATCACCGAACGAAGTTACTGACTGTGTACTCTATTTCTGTGTACTTTTAGGTCGCATAAATCAACGCTGAACCGTCTGACGGCACGCAATGATGCATATCACGAGCAGTCCCAGCACGCCGGTGGCCGGTGAGAAGCGACCGAATCCTCCGAGGAAAGACCCACAGCAGCAGCAGGAAACGCGCAAGGTGTCCAGCTTCATCCAGCGGTTCTACCTGTTCGGTAGTAACACTACCGCAGCGTCGAAAGCGGACGGGGAGTATACCGAGACTCCAACGTTGAAGAAAGCGAAGACATCCGAACAGCAAACAGCGTTCGACAGCAGCAAACGAGACGTGAAGAGCGAAGTGAGGTCCTCCAGCACGGAGAGCAGCGCCAGCAGTACCCACTCGTCGTCCGATGCGTCCAAGGATTCGTGCCCGGTGCAGTACCCGTCGTACAGTGTGCAACGGTTACGGCAGTTCTGGAACAATCGGCTCCTGTCCGGGGCGCACCATCCTACCGCTGGCTCGTCGGTCGATAGTTTGGTGAGGAAGGCGAAGAGTGCCACGATCGGCGCACCCACTGGAGCAGCTGCCCGGACGGCGGCCCTTCGAGCGTCACCCTCACCGAAAGCGGCCACACGGTTCCATCGGAACGGTTCCATTAGCCGGTCGGGCAGGCGTCGTGTGACGCTGGACGTTACCGAGAGTGTGCGGACCGGGAAGGACGTCGACAACCGATCCGTTCAGGCACCGAAGCGGACATCCCATGCGGCACTTCTCAGCCCCGATCGGGACGTGCAACGACAGCTGGTAGAGAAGCGCCACTGCATTGGGTCTGCTGGAGTTGCGGCGGGATCAGCGGGATCTGGCACGAGAGACTCGTTCCCGCTCGCTGTATCCACTCCCAGCGGTAATCGCATCCACTGGGCACGTCGAACGGAGGTGCTCGGTATTCGTGCACTGACGCAGGAGGAAAAGGGCGTCAAAATGCCACTGCGAACTGAAAACTACGTGAACAACTTCATCGATGTGGACATACAGAGCGTGCCGAGCGAAACGACGGACGAGCCGTTGCAAGACGAGGCAACAGTCTGTTCCATCCGCCAAACCAATTCCAAAGATGTCGTTGAGGAAGATGCTGCGGTCATCACGTCCACCCCGGTTACTTCCGTCCGGCCTTCCAGCACATCCTCGCTGGGACGAAAATGCAACACTCCGACGCGCAAGATAAGCTTCCTGAACAACATCTCACCGTACAACCGGAAGCTGTTGGCCTGCAACGGCACGAAAGTGGCGGCGCTGACCAGCAAGTTCAACCAGATGATCCAGCAGGATGCCGGTTTGCTGGAGCAGGTTAAAAAGTGCGGCGGCTACCTTCACAAGTGTGGCAATGTGGCGTACAAAGTGCTGGAAGATCCCGGCACCGAGGGAAACACCGCAGTGGGGTACGGGTTTGCAGGCGCGACGGGTCGTGGCAGTGGTGCGCGCAGCAGCTTGCGGAAGAAGCATTCCAACGCCACCTCCTCCGGCAACCGGACGGACGAAAGCTCCGACGAGATCTCGTCCGTTTCGAGCAAGAACTCATCGATTCGCAAAACGGGTCTGAAGAAACGGCCCAGTCTGCGGAAGAACATATATCGGCGGCCGGACTGGGAAACGGGACGCGGTTCACTCGGAGTGCGCAAAGTGCTGGAGATGTTTGAGCCGAACGTGCACCATCACGCCCGTGCTCAGCGGCGCACCGAGAGCGGTGGGACGACAGCTGCCGGTCACGGAGATACGGGCAAGCCACCGCCGGGACGCAGCAAACCGAAGGTACCGGACAAAAGCGAACAGGTGCTGCTCAAGACGAAGGACATCCGATCGAAGAAGAGCTCTAGTCGCCCGGTATCGAGTGACGAGTGTGTAGTCGAGATAGAAAGTAAAGCCACAGAGATGAGTGGATACCTGCAGAAGGCGGAATGTACCGTTGATGGATCTACTCTCGGAAAGTTAGTGGGCGTGAATCTGTCCGACGATAGTGTTGTGCTAAGTAATCGCGGAGAAGTTATCGGTTCACCAAAGCAAACACGGTCGTTGTTTCAATCCGCCAAGAGTATCTCATCGGAGAATAACCTCCGAGCAAGTGAAATTCCTGTAGAAGAGGGAGTGATGTCGGATGGAGATACTAGCGTTGGAACGCTTCACTCAATGCGTGAACTAACTATTGGAGAACCTGTTCCATCGCACAGCTGGATGACGGTGACCCCTGAACGGAATGGTGCAGTCGAATCGAGTGGAGACACCAGCATAAGCACGCTTCACCCGTCGCCCAGCTGTAAGGAGGTGCAAGAAACAGAAGAAGAATGTAACTTTGGAGAGCTCCACTCAAACGATGGAAGCTGCGCCGGAGAAACAACAATCACGGCATACTCAGATACATACAGTGCACATAGCAGTGAGCAGTCCGAAAAAGAAAGCCCCCAACAAGAACAAGTTGTCCCACCAAAGCAGGCGAAGGAGAAGAAGAATATCAAAAGCACCGTGTCGAAAATTTACGAACGCTTTACGTTTCGATCCTCCAAGAAAATAGTGACACCGAGTGAGAAGTCCGATGACATAATGCGTATCCGGGAGGAGGATAGTGATAGAAAGAACAGTACCGAATCGCGAATATCGTTTGTGTCCTCGATAGATATTCCGACGGTACAAATCACTGTCGAACCGCCTGTATCGCCCATCACAGAACCGGACACATCTGAGCAGAAGATCCTCGAAGCCATCAGTGCCGTTAGTCAGAGGATCGATAACTTGTCCAGAAGTTTTAACGATTTAACGCTCACCGAGTCGGAGACAGCTAACCGGGAGCAAGAAGATACTCAGCAGCAGCAGCAGCAGCAGCAACAAATGCGCCCGAACGCTTCGTTTCTGTTCCGCGGCATGAGTAGCGGTAGTTCTGGAATGGACACGGGTAGCAAACACGCTAGTCAGCGAAACATTGTCGAAGCGGTCAACACGGTCGTGATCAACAAATCGCTCTCGATGGATGATCATCACTTTCCGTGTTCGCGTGGTGCGACGGGCCGGTTGAGTTTGAACGAGCGCTCCAGAGTGCAACGGTCTGGTCTGGAGGACGATTACGAGGTAGTTACACGTCCGGAAGAGATACCACCATTGCCGACGGTTGCAGCTCCTCCTCTCGGTTCATGCTCAACTCCATCGATTACGATCGATCTGACCGAGCTGTCCAACAAGATCGAGTCGTTCGTGCACAAATCGAAGCGTGAATCCGACAACATCTACCAGAGCATCCCACGGAAGGGTGAGAACCTACCTCCACAAGCGCATCTCACACCGGACGACAACATCAGTATCAACAGTTACGAATCGTTCGAAAATTACGAATCGATCGAGCACGAGGTTCTTTCAAGCACGCGGAAGCAATGCGCCGCAAACGATCCACGAGAGGAGGACACATACGAGATTTGTAATCCTCCGCCGGAGCTACCGCCTGCGCGGGAAGATTCGCGCAACGATCTGACGCTACCGCAACCCAAGCGCAACCTATCGTCGTCGCCGAAGACGCTACCAAAACATCTGCAGGTGACCTACCAGTCCAACTACGAGCGGATCAAGTACAGCAAGATCCCGCCGCGTCCACCGAAGCCGGACGAGATCCCACTGCCACCGAGAAACTCCAGTACCAACTCGACCAGCACCATCACGCCAGAAGCCGTCTCGGCACCGGCGGAAGTACCGGCGAGTCCTCCGGGTGGCGATTTGCAGGACAAATCGCCCCACAGACAGGAAAACATCTACGAGGAGAATATCTACGATACGATCCGCAGTGCGGACGGTGTCGACTACGACGATCCGGCCGGGGGTGGCAGCTCGGCCGAGCTGGATACTTCCTCCTGTGCCAACCAACCGCCTTCCGAAGCGTACCAGAGCGGCCGATCGTACGGATCACAGCGGCTCCGGCCGGCACCGGCTGCACCGGCGGCCGACACCGTTTCGCTCGTCTCCTCGAACTGCTACGAATCGATCGGTTCGCGACTGGAGTACGTGCGCGGTATGGCGCTGAATCGACGCAACGTCGGCGGCGGATCGACGACCACGCTCGCGTCCGATCAAATCACCAACAGCCTGTACGGTACCACGGCCGGGCTGGCGAGCTTAACACCACCAAGTGAACGTGGTAGTGACACAAGCAACAGTGCCGACTGGACCGACATCTCCGACGAGGAGGACCAGCACCGGGAGCAGACCTCGATGGCCGCCACGATGGGCCTGAAGCGACCGAACTTTATCGTGTAAGTAAAAATGCGGTCTGGAAGGGCTGATAGACTACAACAAGCCAATGGCTAACGCTGTTTACCCTCTTCTCCCTTTCTCCAGTGTACGGGAGCGTAAGCGGACTCATCAGACACCGTTAAGGTCGCGAAAACTGGCTCGCATCTCGCACCACAAGATAGACGGTAAGTGGCACATGAAGGCAGCTGGTTATGCTAATCGTGCGGGATTTTATTAACTGCGGTCTTCCGACCACAACGGAATCGATGCCCTGGCGGTTGTACGGTATTTTGTGTTCGCTGTGATTACGATTCATAATTACCGTGACATTCCGGCCTGACTTTTATTGGGTTATTTCGTTCGATACAATGTTCACACTGCTCGTTTCCGTGCATCACACTGCTTCGTATGACGATATTTTTGTTAATGAAGATATGAGCCATTATTAACTTGTTAATTCTCATGATAACTTCATAGCTAGATCTCCTATATATCAAACAGAATTCTTGTCTTCCAAGCATTTTTCGGCTACAGGCTGCGTCCATAGTGAGCAACATCTGTTGTGCGCCTAAATGTATGCAATCATACGTTTCGAATCAAACACAACGAAGCCTAACTACGCTTTGGCATCATTTTCGGTACTGACGGTATCAATCCGATACGTGATTTAATCCGACGAGAAACTTTAAACAGCTATCAAAAGCGAATGTTATTGTTACTGTTTATTATATGGTTTGTTTGTATGTCAACTAGGCTCTTCACTTCTGAGCCACCGCTTCACAAAACCATCGTTTTACGATTACAATGAGTTTCTCCAGCCGACTGCCATGTCTTTACGCAACTTACGGCCGCACGCAATTGCATGCGCCGGTGAGGTTTGTTCAACAACGCACCCAAACACGGCGTTAATTACTTTCGTTCTAACGTACAGTGGTGTGTCATTGTTACACGGTGGCGTATCTGATCTCTGGCGAAAAACTTCACCCACACTCTGGATGGGACTTTCTCTCCCGTCGGCGTTTTCCACCGATGAAGCGTAATACGAACGCTCTGGGCATGCGAGTCATGAAAGTCGATCAACGCTGGCGGAGAACGCCTTTACATAAGCGGAAGGTGTGCGCATCCATGGATGGAGGATGGAGCACCTTGGGAAAACACACTCTCGCAACACGTGTGCGATCCGCGAGCCGCCTGTTTGGACTGATTCATTTAATGTTTGTGGCCACCAGCGACAGTTAGTGCCACGACAATCAGCTCTGCGTTTGGTTGAAGTTGCGATGGCGTCATCCTCCCACCGGCTTAACCGCATCGATCGTCGTCGCGTTATTGTTTAAGCAAGAAATTCCCCATTGTTCTACAGGGCATCCATCTACGCGTTGTGCGAAGACGGTGGTCGAAGAAAATTTAATAAAAAACAACCCCGAAACAAGTGAACATATAGGGGGACCGTACCACATTTCCCATACTCCCAGGGTAGCAATCGATTACGCACGAATGGATCATCGTGCCCGGGACCACAGCGGGACCAGCGACCAAGCGAAGAGATTTCTCTAGCGAGATTTAGAAGACGAGTGTGCGAGCGAGCGTTTTCTTATGCGTTCATTGTTGAACTGGAGCCAATTAATTGACCCGGCTGATTGATCTTTCGCTTTGTACCCGGGTACTGGCCCATGGCTGGCCGTGGGTTCCAAGAAGAATGCAACGGACTTCAGACCATCTTCAGACCATCGCACTGCTCCAATCAAGCTGTACTGTGTGTAGCAATTGCATATTTCCGAGAGTACCCACTCGCCGAGGAGCGCGCGGCCGTAAAAAGCTCTAAGATGCGTCGCCAAAAACGCTCCAAAACGTGTGTCGCTTCAAGAGCACATCGCCGCGCACACTGTTCGGGGGTTTCGAAATGTCAAGCTAATCAAAGTGTGCAAGGTGAGCTCGCGGCAAGTCGCACCGTGGTTGGCGCTCCAAGAAACTCGTTCTGCATCCACCACCACCACCACCGCGATCGATCTCGATGCCCGGATTTGGTCCACTTCGGCTTCTTCTTGTGCGGCGTTTCGGCGTTTTCTTTTTTGCATCATCCTAATGGCATTGGCAATGCCTTTTGGCGGTCCGCTGCTTCCTACGCTACGGCGATTGAAATTAGCTGACCGACAACCGTGCAGTGATGGTTCGATGATGCTTATTAAAAATCTCCTCCACGTTCTGCCAACCTGCTCGTGGAGTGGGTGTGATGTTTCACACAGCTGCGTGTTTCAAAACGATTCCGAACGCGATTTATGCAATTATTGGCATCCCGACGCGCAGCGCACGCTGCTTATGCTGCTGGTCGGTTTGTTAATGATTTGCCTCTTGTCAGGGGCCCGTCAGCGGTTGATAGAAGTTTGGGAATCGGTCACCGCGAAGGAGATGAGATGATTGACAAATGTTGATAGCTCCTCGGGCCCTGATGATGGTCAACCCTGTTTGAATGGCCCGAATGACGAAAAGTTTGCGGATGAAACGGCACACACCGTACCAGTCCAGCTAGTGTTAGTTGAAGGGTTATCGATTGAAGTAGCATTAAGTGGTGTGAGACGCACGTCGTTTGTTCACAGGCATTTTTCCGCCAGTTTTGGAATTCGATGGTGCATTTCTGGATGCTGGGAGCTTTTCCGCTCCTCTTTTCGATCGATGGCCAGATCTCCGCTGAGATGAGAAGAAACAAAGAGAGAGAGAGAAGGCCACTTCAATAGAGAGAAATAGTACGGATCGTGTACTAAACAGTGAGCGAGAAGAGTGCATTCCTCGGCGAGAGAGCGAATGAGAGATAATTCTCTCTACTAAGCGTAAAGCGCTGCTCGGTTTGGTACAAAGAGCCAGGGATGTCAAACTCACTTATCTTCTTGTTGAACCATTTTGCAGATTATTAACAAAAATTGCTTGCTTCTTTCACTCTTTTCTCGGATTATAGTGTTCTTTTTTGGTGTATATAATACTCATTATAGCCAATGTCACACACATCAATAACGTCAATAATCCAGCATTCGTTTGTACGAACATCTTGCTTGCTTGCTTAGTTCTACGATTTATTACTGTTATCTATTTATCTATTTTATTTAGTAATATTAATTTACCACAGTAATAAGAGACAAAAATGTCTTATTAATAATAAGCAAAATAGGGTGATTGAGTTTTAAGAAAATAAGAGAAAGATTTCACTTTATTCATTTTACTATTACTGCACTACTGAAGTTTTACGATTCCTTTGATAGTGAGCACGAATTTTTCATTATGCCGTTGAAAAGATGAGCTGCCTTTGACACCCATGGCACATCGCGGCACATCGTACTCAAACGGGGGTACGCGCAGCGACCGGAGCGACCCGTTCGCCAGCGTTCGCTGGGCGGGATTTAATACAGTTTCGCGCATGACGGCGTACGCACGCGCATGCTGCCAGTCGCGGTTCTTGTCTGCGGCGCGTGAGCCAGACTCGCCTCTCGGTCGGTGTTTGCTGGACGTGACCTTCCGCGGGCTCTCGCGGGTAAGCTTCGCTTGCACCGAGCGTTGTGTTGACGGTGTACTCGACGGTGCTGGATGTTGAGCTCTGCAAAGCGAGCCCCACATCGAGATATGTGAAACGAAACATACCAAAGCGTGACCGCCAAAGGCACAACTGCGGGTCGTTCTTTTGCCAAAGTGTGTTCGTGTGTGAGTGAAGTGGCGTTTGGTGTGCGACCCAGTGCGTGCGTAGGTTGGTTTATTTGTTTCGATTGGTGGTGTTTCAGTTTCGTTTTATTTTGTGGCTTAAAATTCGTCAATGTCTCGTACTGCCCCCGTGAAATCGTTACTGTCCACACACAGAGAGCCGCGACGGTGATGTCACTGGACGTGAAGCAGTTCTACGGCCAAACTGTCAGCTGCGAGTGGGAGTTTAAAATCTAAATCTCTGGGGCAGTTCTTTTTGCAATGTTTTTTCTGCCAACTTAACGCCAAGTGGCGTGACCGGAGATCGGAGATCTCTTCCTGCTTCGCGTGGAACGTGTCAGTGTGTTACGTTCGGATCATAATTAAACTTCTGCGCGCACAACAAAGCATACGAGAGGCGCTGCTGTGGTATGTGTGTCAGCACAACGCAACATACAGCACCTGGTCACGCCAACCGAAAGGGATGGTTGACGATTATGATCGGTTCGGGGGGAGGGTTTTTTTCGAAACTCGAGTTTCCCCCACAAGCGGCGGGAACGAAGCGGAACGATGCAACCGACGCGCACATAGACCGGCCCGATGGGTGAAAGAGCGCAAGCAGGGGCTGAAATATCAAATCGGATAAATACATCAACCAGAAATACCGGATTGCATCAAACCGTCTGTACGATTGCACACCCCGGCGCATCACGATCGATAGGAAATAGCCCCGAACGCCACTGACGCAATAGTGACGATCGTCGCAGTGTGTGGCTTTCGAACGCGAGGATGTGTGACATCCCTGTCAGACGCGAAATCCACGCCTCAAGGCTCTCTCTCAGTGGATAAGCGCGATATCAAAAAGTGAACCCTTCCATATTTACATTCCAATTGTACATTTACTCAACAAAACCGTGTACGTCACGTGAGCCGAGTTACAGCACGACGTGTGGGTTTGATCGGATTCCGATCGTGTTTCGGCGGGTTGGTTTGTGAACGAGTCGGTGGTGCAGTTTTGTTGTTGTGGCGAGTGCACAAAACATGCTTTCGGTGAGCTGCAGTAGTTGATTTGCTCTTACGTGAAGCGAAAGTATAAAGTAATAATTTGTGGTGTGTGACGACGACGATGACGACGACGGTTTGTTTGTTGTGAGTGTGTCTGTGCAGAAATGTTGCTAGCTACAGCGACAGCTATTACAACTTCCACGTGCAAAAAAAAAGAAGAAGTTTATTTGGAATAACAAGTCTGGTGTGAAAAAGGTGTGCGACAAGATGTGCGAAGAAATGGTGTTTTGGATGATGATCAATTGCGTCCTACACCCCTTCAGTGAATGCAACTCCGCGAAAGTGATCAGCAATTTTTGTCTCCTAGATCATCCATTTTTAAACTTTTTTGTTTACTCAATAAGACCCGGGTAGGATTCTGGGATTCGAGTTTAACTCTGGACCCCATAGCAAAACTCATTAATGTCGCAGTCAGAGACCAGTATTGTAATCATTGGAATGGGTCATTCACTGTTCGAACTCAAGAATATGTCTACACAAGCGAAACGAAGAATTGGGGGTGGCCTTATAATCACCATCCAGCCGGAGAAGGAAACGGCTCGGAATGGAATGTCTCATGGAGCACGCTGACCTTATTGTGCAACGATATTTCAACCGATCCATATTGATTGATCTTTTTGGGGCCCTTCCGCTCTCCAAAACGAACTGGGTCGCGCTCAATGTTGGTCGTGCCGGCTCGTGTTGTGAATGGGAAGCACTTTTTTAATTATCATTCTTGAAGGCCAGAAGCAACGCACCGATTTCTGTTGGTCCGCCATCTCGGCCCGAGAGCATTCTTTGAAGTTCTTTGCCTGGTTTGGCTGGAGCTTGGACGGCTGCAGGTTTATTCAGCAGGCGGAGTGCTAGTTAGCTTCCTCTTTCCTTTCTTGCAAGGTCGCATAGATTAGCCACAAAACGACGTCAGCATCTTGTGGCGCATGTGTGGGTCTTTGCACCACCAATTAACGTCAGAAGCTGAGCAAACGGGTTAACGATTCGGACTTCGCTCTGCTCGTGTACGATGCTGTACGTATCGTGTATCGTGCGCGCGTTCGTCACTGGCCGCAGTAGCAAGTAGTTTTAATTAGCCACTGAACGGCTGAAGGAGATCTATTTTCAAAACTTTCCCTGGACACCCAGACCCGCGCGGACATTCTTTGCAAAGCTGTTGAATCACGGCGGGTCACTTTACGAACGCCGGATGTGTTGGGTCATGTTGTTCCAAATTGGCCCGGGCTTTGGCAGCGGTGTGCACTTCCTGGTTTGTTTCCACTCGGCGCGTGGAACGTGTGAACGCTGCGTTGTGTCGTCTGATGGATCCAGCGAAAGCTGTGTAGCCAAACGAAATAGATAGCACAGCTTTGGGAGAAAACCTCCTACTCATCGCTGTAATTAAATTGGCCCTGTGTCACAGAGGCAGTCTAGAAATGAGGTTTCCAAACATCATCGAGGATGTGTACGCTCAATTTCAGTGCCCAACTCTGCTCGGGAGTTTGTGTTTGGAGGCCCCACAAAGTCGCTACGACATGGGCGAGCGGCATACCCCCGGAAAGATCTGCACAGCGGCTAGTAACCGGCTTGCATCGGGCTGTGTACGGATTCAAGGCAAACACGAAAAACTTGTTCTGCATCAGTGTCGATGGTATGCCAATAGCGGCTCGTACGAACGCCCCACCAGAGCAAAAAAAAAACCTCCGTGTACAACCTCTCGGTACTGTTCCCGTATGAGATAATTTGAGCTGTGCTTGTACAACGACACAGGCGAATTCGTCGAATTCGTGGAAGATCTTTGCAATGGCATCTGAGGGAAAAGGTCAAACGCACACGGACGATAATCTGGCTGTTGTGAGTCTACTTTCAATCGCACGCAACGTAACAAAGACGTTCTTTCCGTGTGGTTGAGTGTGATTCTGGAACGAGCTGGTTCCCTCGGACGTATGAGAAGGCTCCTCCGACAGTTTATTGTACTTTATGGCGTCCAATTGACAATGCCGTGCGTTGCTCTGATGTAAGCGTCTTCAATCAAGCATTATAACTCCACGATCCAACGTGCTGTAGAAAGAGAAAGAACACCCGGAGGGTTGTCGATCGAAAGTGCATCCAAGCAGGCGAAAGCATTCCACCACAAGCTGCAGAGAGTTTGTGGCCGATCCGTTTTGGGTGTGTTCGAGGCAGGAGCTACGCTTCACTGGCGATGATGCACAGCCACCACTCCTCCGATAATGGTCGCTTATGACCCGTAGTGTTGACCCTTTGGGCGGCTTCCCGCTTGGTGGTTCGTTCTCGGTTGATTACCGGAGTACAAAGTCTCGCCGGCGTACGAACATTTCGTACGAAAGTAAAACCGGACGACTGGTGGTGTTATGAGCGCAGCACGACAATCAAACTGTTTGTCAAGCGATTTCGCAACGCGGCGTGATGAGGCGATTGACAAAGCGAGACCCTCAAACGAAAACTCGCTTCTGAGTCATGTTTCAATATTTGGATCAGGTTTCCTTTAACGGATCATCCATGGCGATCGGCGTTTGTTGCGCGTGTGTTTGTGTTCTTCCAGCTCCAATTTTGATGCAGCAGCGCTACCGCACTAGACCAATACCTTTGCAGCTCATCTAGCAAAACGCCGCCACTGAGTTTTTGCGTATGAGCTAGTTCTCTTACCCTCTCGGAACCGGTTTTTTGACACGGCTCGAGACGGCTCCAACCTCGAAAGACAACATACCAACCGGCGCGTTCCCGCGCGCGGGCACACTCGTGCTTGTCTCTTCCATGGCCAGCGGCTGCTTTAGCGCCTGAGACTGAGACTTCAAAAGTGTCGACCTTTAGGATAACAGCGCACCGTTATGCAATCCATTCTCTTCTCACCAGCGTCAGCACGACTTTTGGGGACTCCCAACGGCCAATTCACCGTGGCGGTAGGCAAATATGACGCCGATGGAACCTGAACAGTAGCGGTTGATGAGGATGTCACCCTTAGGCCTCGCTGGCTGAACGAACAGAACGTTCAAGGTTAAGCTCGGCGGCTCCGACGGCTCCATTAGGGCGCGCATACCCGGTTATGGTAGCTTTTGATTTTATTATAATTGACGGCTACTTCCCTTGAGCGTACGAAGTCAGCGACAATCGGTAGTGGCTGTGCGTGAGCTCACCGGGCGGATTATCCGCATCCTAAAGCCATTCTGGTGAAGCAACTAGGCCCAGCTGGCTAACGCAGGGTGTAATTATTGGAGAAGGTGACGCTCAGCTCGGTATTGTCTTGAGGTTTGTTGCTTGGAATTATAAAACGATAAAACGACGCACACAACCACGAAAAAGGCATAGTTTCCCACCAAAATTGAGATGCCAAGTGATGTCTCTCATGCTGGGAAAGGAAGTCGACTCTAATGGTGAGGTTGGTCTGCTAAAGGTTACTCTGCCTGGTTAAGCGCGTTCAGATTCTTTTTCCGTCCGATCAGGTAGGAATTTTGATCTGAATTTGAATTGCAAGGACACTCATCAAGATCAAGACTAATGACTCTTCAAGAGAGTTACTTGGATGCTGTGAGTGTCTCTAGTGTATAGTGTTTCATGAATCTTTCGAGAATATAACGTTCTTGTCTCCTAAATCGAGCACGGCACAAATGCGATTTGAACCCACGACGACGACGGGCACCATCGCACCGGGAAGACGTTTACCAACTACCCCATAAGTCTTCCCTCGGATGAAGAGGTTAAGTTTCGGTCAAAAGGAAACTGAAAGGAAAAACTGTTTGTTTCGTTTTCTCACCCTCAATCACAAAAAATGAAAATGAAAAAATGAAAAATGAAATGATGATAATGTATCGGCAATTTTCGCGTTTTGTTTCTCTAATTAATTTTTAATATCACGAATCGATCACGCGCGCTCGAAAGCGTTCGCGTTGGCGAGCTCAGCACAAGAAATTAGAGATGATTACGTTCGCTTTTGTTTCGCTGCTTCGCTGGCCTAACAAAACTGCTCCACAGCGGAGGTTGATAACGATTTTTCAATTTTCCACTTTTTCCATCCGTGGCGTACGAAATCCAATAAGTGTTTTATCGATTTTTCAATAATTCATCAATTGGCCGCAACGAGGAAATTGGAACGCGCGGGCCACACGATCGACCACCGCGAGAAGGCCAGTATGTTTATATAATTTTCGTAACTGCTTTCCCCCTGGAGATGCGAGTGTGTGTGTGTGAGGTGAGCAATTTGGATTTGCCTTTTTTTTTGTTAAAACGATTCATTAGATTCCCTGTTTACGGTCTTCATTTCGTGTTCTAATTATGCCTCAGGCTTACGTCTCGCGAAGACGTTTCGTCATGTACGTGCACATTTGGACGTGCGCATCGTTAGTGTCGAGTCGTGTCGAATGCATTTCTCCGCATCGAAACGCATTGTTCTCAGCGTGTGTATGTGCATTTTCTTTCTGTTGTGTTGCTTTGCAAATATTTGCACCCAACATTTCTCCCATAGACGGGATAGACGGCGTATTCATGTAACCTAAAATTGGCCACTTTGCTCCAGTCGCTCCGACCGGTTCGAAGGACCAACAAAAAGCGGAGTGAAAGAGTCAGCAGAGCACGTACAACCGATCGTTTGAAGAAATTGCGTACACGCCGGCCAAACGAAGAGACGTTTTGGCACCCTTTGACGGCGCAAAAAAAAAGAAGACGATCGGTATGTGTGTGCGTTTGTCCCAGAAGGTACACACTTTTATGACGCCGACCCGACGGACGCGATCGTGTAAACGTAATTCTCGTTCCCCCGCGCTAATCTGGAGCCTCTAAGCCATCCACCCTCGCTGCGTTATGCAACGAGGCTCGCTCGGGTCGAAGAATCGTTCGCCGAAGACGCAGCCGCATTTCGCAGGCCGCGATTTCAATTGACGAAATGGTGCGCGAACCGCGATTTGCGTGTGGCGGTGAACTATGAAGGTACGGCCTTAAACCCAATGGTGCAGTTTTTTTTCCTCGCTTTGCTGTTACCGTGCGTTTGCTGAATGGGGAGGGTGCGCAGAGTAGAAAGTCTCGCCTTGTGGTCTGGTGCAGCCCGCTCGCCGATGCATTCCGTGGTCTGGTGCACTCAGCTGCATTGCGAGCGCGGGCGCGTGTGAGTGTGACCAACCGCCAACGTAACAATACAACCCATTACAAACAACCGCCGACGATGTAGGTTGGTAGGGTAGCCAGCCCACCTGGACCGTTGTTATGTTACTACTATCGGCGAGCCTTTAACATCTAATCTTTCCCTGGTATGGGCGTATAGTGTTTGCTTCGAACAAAAGATAAAACACACACACTCGAACGTTGGTGTAAATGGATTTGTTCTGTACAGCTTATAGCCGTAGCTTATAGCGAGCCAGTGAGATCACCCAGCGCCCAGCGATCAAGCTCGTGCATGCAAATCGTTTCACCCGGGGGTAGCCTGACCTTCCGTTGTTCGGCCCGGGGTGGGTTCTGAGTACGGTCCACCAGAGGGCGCGCAGACCAACTGTCATCGTTCTGTCATCGCAATTGTCCGCCGGTGCGGATTGCGCAAAGCACACGGACAGGTAAACGCTTTTGTTCGTCTGTTTGTGAAACGACTTGATGATGATTACCTTTGGATTAGAGCAGTTAGGCTGGGATCTGGTTGTAGTTTGAAGGTTCAGCGATCGTGCGTTGTTATCTGGTGAGTTCTAGGTCGCTTCGCTTTTTTTGCGGGAAAACTGTTTGGAACGTCAAAATTAACTCCAATTCCACAGCTATACTTTCTGGACCAAATAGTCCAGGATCAACAAAGAGACTTAAGAGATCTTCAGTAGACATTGATCCATTTTATTGAAACATTCTCAGATCACCAACGATAACATTGGTAAAGAGTGGTATGAACGATTTATCGGGTGTACTAGCTTCCCGATTACCCTAGGTTGACTCTCCCGCATCCATTGGTGATCTAAAGCCTGAAGCAACAACCTCTATAGTATTGGTATTGGCACTGTTTTCCCGGCTAAGAGTTAGTGCACTCTTTAGTCACCACATCAAGGTGTTCATAATGATCTCCTCTTCTCCAACTTGGTTGGTCATGCGACATCTTGCGACGATGAAGCACGAGTACTCTCACAGAACTTCTTCTTCGAAAGCTCAGTATGCCCAGTGTCATTTTCATTCCCTCAGGATAGTCTTGGGAGCAGGTCCTCATCATCACTAAGATTCGCTTATCACGACGCTAGATCACTTCACTTTCTCCGTGAAAAACTAGTGTTAGTTCTACTTTTGCCTGACGAAAGAAAAAGAAGTTTTGCTTTCAAAACGTTATTACACCCAGTCTCACAGTTGTGGAGTTTTACGATGAGCATTCAATGTTAAGTAGGTGCACAACGCGTTTGCAGACGCGCTTAGGTTTTGGGATGCTCCAGAATGCCGTATCTTGATCGCCCGCGGCAAAGCTCTCACTTGCACACCCATAACTCGAACGGGAGCATTTGAAAATGCTCCAATTTTTGGCAACCCACGAGGTGCTTATAGCTTTTTCGGGCTCTTTTTGTTGCTGTTGTTTGCACGAGATACGATCTGCACATCGCACACTTCTCCTTCAAATGGTAATAAAGAAGTTAATTAAGAAATTCAACTGCGCTCGCCGGCAGGAACTCGGACCCCATTGCATGAAGCAAAAACGCACAATCTTCGCGGTAAACACGAAAAACCAACACCTGCAGACCGGGTTCGGTTAGTGTGCGCCGTTAGTGTGTAATTGGGCCGAGGGTGGGCAAGTTAATCGAAAATTCAAATCCTCCTCCGTAAGCTGCCTTCGGTGCCCGTCCGCTTGCGTAGTTTCGTTTTATTTGTTTAGTATTTTTTTGCGGCGGCACTTGTGATGCATCCGAGATGAACTTTGGGTGGGTTTTTTCGTCCACCGTTGGAGAGAGGGCCACCTTCATGACCTTCGGTGGGACGGCGGCGTGGTGTCAAAATAGAAAATGTTTTCGTAATTGATGAATTCAATGCAAACGACCATCGGGTGCGAAACCCTCAGCCTAGCAGCTGTTGGAGTTGGAAGCCACGTAAAGGTAGATTTATTCAATGGTGTGAACGAAATTAATAAATCCGTCCGGCGAAGTGGCCACGCAATCATCGCATCTCTCGGTTATAATGTGTTTTTTCTCGGCTGTTGGAAAAAATATAAACCCACAGACGGAAGCAAAACGGGCAGTAAAAAACGGAAAAAACAACATCAGCCTGTCGATGATTGTGAGATGAGCGCTCGTTTGATGTTGTTTTTTTATGCGCTGCTCCCAGCAACTAGAGAAAGGGATAAATTTGTTTTCGTCGTTCCCAAATGATATGGCCCACCAGGGTCATTCCGGTCCGGTTGACAATCGGATTCGCCTCCCGGGGGCTGTGCTGGTGGCAGGTGTGTTTTTCGCGCTGGAAATGGATGGAAAACCAAAAAAACCGGTAGCAAAAACGGCCCAACCAGATCCGCCGATCGAGTTTCGTGCGCGATTATGCGCGAGCCCGGCAACGAGAACGGCGCGGTGTAATAATCGAATGATTGCCTTTAAATTGAAGTCACGGGCCCGTTGTTTTGTTTGTTTCCGGTGGCCGGCAGAAATTGCCTTTTCCGTCCACCACGGGCGAGCGGAAAAGCGAGAGCGAGCCGCGATTTGCGCGCGGTTACGCAAGCCCCAACGATCAGCCCAACGATCAACCGGAGCAGACGCGAAACAACAGCGCGCGTGATACAATCTGTAATTTCTTTCGGGTTCAAATGTAAATGCTCATCCAGGTGGTTGTGCGAAGAATTGATCCAATCATCTGATCCTCTGATGCGATTGAGTCATAAGCGATCGAGTTAGTAGATCTATTTCTTGGATCAGCTGCAGAGGAGTGCTCCACATACAGTGAGAAGATCGATACGATTTCTGGTTACATTTAGAGTGCTTTAGAAACAGCGTCATATACATGGATGAACTCTTATATAAAATCCTAAAATATAAAAAAGGTTTCTTATGAATACACTGTATCGGTTTTGAACATCATTATAATAGTAATAGAGCTCACATGAATACCTTGATACAATCTTGTTAAGAGCTGATAACAATTTTCATAGGATTATCTTGGAATTTATCACTAGATATTTGCAAATCAAGTGTTCAAACATAGACTTTACAAAATATATCACTCTTTTTTCAAAGCGCATTCAATGGACACCTTTTCACTGAGGAGATGTCAATATGTAGCACTGGCGAACACGGTTTCTTGGGTGGATCGGGTTTTTCGCTCACCAACCGGACAAAATGAGTCACAATTCGCTCTACGTCCCTTTCCCACCATCGAAAAGATCGCTGTAACCGATCACATTATTAGCGTCATAAAAGCGTTGGGCTTTCGGTCGATGGCTGATCGGACGTGATCGCTAAATTATTGCTATACCCTCCCGGCCATACTCGCGGTGAAAGTCTTTATGGTGTGGGCCACCGTACTTCCCAAAAGTGCGGCGCTCATGGGTACGTGGGTGCGAATAAATTAGTTCGTAGGGCTAATGACGAACGAGTGCCGGCTCCGATCGCACTTTCACCCGCAAGGTGTTCGTCAATTTTTGTCGCTAAGCAGGTGGATAATCGCTTATCGCTTTCATTGCTCACGGTGCGCTTGTTTGCGGGTATTCGAGAGTCCAACAGAGGCAGCTCGCGAAAGTGAGTACTGAGCTGAATTGAACTGCTTCGTGTGCCGGATAGGAAGACTTACGAAACTAATCAGACTGAATCGATTCGCTTTAGCAGAGATCTATAAAAGATTGAATTTTTGGAGGAAATTGTATAATGCATCCTGTATGGGTGTGCAGATTTTTTGCTTACATCCGTTCAATTAGCATCCTAAAGACATCCAACCTCACTCGAAATAAAAAACAAACCGATTAGTGTGCGTGTGTGAGTGTGTTTCGTCGCGTTCCCGTTCACGATGAACGATCCCCGATGGCCCCGCCAGCTGGCCAGCGTAACCCGTGCGCAAAAATGGCGCTAGGATATGTGAACACCGCCGGTACCGTGCCCCGCAAGCGTCGGCCCCGTGCGGTGGGCGAAGTGTTCGTCTCCTGCACGTCCACCGTCTATCTGGGCGAACAATCGAACGCTGACCCACCGTTGTCGGGCGACCGAGAGCCCGGTGACGAACGCACCGCGAACGCCGACCTGCTGCGGCATCGACCGATCGATGCAGTGCCGCCGTCTCCCGTGTATGAAAACTTTGCGAAGTACGAAACGCGACACCATCCGGGCCACTATCGTCCACCGTCGCTTACGGTGGTGCGCGTGCGACATCCGGCAGGCGTCACACCTCCCGCGATCAACACCAACCAACCGCCCAAGCCACCGGACGTACCGCCGAGAAGGAAGCACGCGGCTAAGGTGGTGAGCGATGGCTCCCGGCAGGTCGGATGCTGCGACCGCTTCGAGCAGCAGTCGGTGTCAACGTTTGTTGGTGAGTGTTTTATCGTCGAAGCAAAGTGACATTTCGATGCGATACGAGTGCGGCGGCCGTATAGCGCAATCGGTATGGGTGCACGCTTATCGCGCACCGTAGGTCGTCGCAAGTTCAACTCTCGAACCTTATGTGTGTTGTGTGTCACTACACTACGCCGTGCTTAGAATGGTTTGCGGAATTGATTCCTCCGATTCATACTACTGATAAGCGTGAGTTCTTCTCCTCCCACACACACACACACTCACACCCACACGTCCATTTGACATTGCCGTGTGTGTCCTGAGTGTGCTCCGGGGGTGACTCGACGTTTTCCTCTCTAGGTCACACAACAGTGTGTCTTTTCGTTCCCATCGAGAAAGTAGTGAACAGAAATGTGGTGCAAGAATGTGTTAACAACGTGGCTAGCGTTGCTGTCCACGTTGCCTAGCAGCGCGCACACGTACGTCTGCACGGACCGTTCGTCCAGCGGCTACTGTGTGGTGGAGAATGTGACCGCCCCGTACGCCGACGCGACCTTCCCGAACGCTGAAACGGTGGTCCGGATCGGCAACAGCACGATACCGGTGTTCGGCCGGGCCCTCTTCGCACGGCTCGCCCGGGTCGAAAACCTCATGGTGCACCGGCTGCAGATCGAGCAGCTCGAGCTGGCCGGATGCGACGCGCTGGACGTGCTGTTCGCCTCGTACAACGCGATCGAGCGAGTCACCGCCGTCGAGGGGCTGCCGCTGCGCCAGCTGCACCTCTACCAGAACCGGCTCACCGACGTCAGCGCGCTCCGGGTGCTCACCGAGCTCGAGCAGCTCTATCTGCACGAAAATCTGCTCGAATCGCTCCGGCTCGAAACGTTCGTGCCGATGCGCCAGCTGAAGATACTGACGCTGCAGCGCAACCGGTTGCGCACGATCGCCGCCGGCGGCAGCCGGCCGGTGGAGATGCCCCGGCTCGAGCAGCTCTTCCTGCAGTTCAACGCACTGCCCCACCTCGACCCGGCCCTGTGGCGCATGGAGCGGTTGCGTGTGCTCGACCTGAGCCACAACCAGCTCGGCTACCTGCTCACCTTCCTGGAGGAGCTGCCGGCGCTGGGCGCTGTTGGTCTGCACCACAACCCGTGGCACTGCGGCTGGCTGTTCGGGATGCTGGAGCGCGTCGGCGCACGTGAACTGGACGCGGGCATTGACGACGTCTCCTGCGGCGGGCTCCGGCTGGAAGACCGGCTGTGCTGCAGCGAGAACGCGACGGCCCCCGACCCGGTGCTGCTGCTGGTCAGCCGTACCGACATCGTGGATGAGCTGCAGCAGCAGGTGCGCGGGGCGCGGCGACGGATCGAAACGCTGGAAGAAGCGCAGCGTAAGCAGACGCACCAGTTCGGTGAGCTGGCCGGACGATTGGCCACGATCGAGCGGCTGTGTGCGGGACGTGGTGGTGGTGCGCAGGACGACTAGTGTCGCAATAAAGTGTCGCTTTGTAAACACGGCTGAATTCCGGATCTATGGGTTTTATTTACTGCACTGAAGTTTTCTTACGTTTTACAAAAGGTGTTGGGTTGGCCATGTCCAGGCCGACTGGTGGCAATGGACAGACTGACGTTTTGGGTAGTCACAATGGTCGTTGACGTTGACAAGTAAATCATTGGTTCAATCAATGGACAATGGTAAATGGACAGCGGATTTTGCGGTGGACACTAC
>KB672490.1:4282535-4320521 GCA_000349145.1 Anopheles dirus
TCTACTGTAACGCCGCAAGCATGTCTCCCTCCCGGCCACTTCCAACGGAAGTGATCCTGCAGTTGTATCGGAAGTCGCAGGATCCGAAAGTGCCGGGACCGAAGAACACACTTCGACGCACAATACAGTGAGGCTTCTTCTTCGTCTTAGCAGGGTTACCGATGCGTATGGAGCGGCGTCTAAGTACTGTGGCACATTGTTGGCGTTGTTCACGGGGCACTCTATCCCACTTCTGAGATGTAAACACGGCTAAATTCCGGATCTATGGGTTTTATTTACTGCACTGTTGTTGTTGTTAGATGTATTAGAGAGGCTTTGAGCCACTGGCTACTTTCGCCTCTTATTTACTGCACTGAAGTTTTCTTAAGTGCTACAGAAGGTGTTGGGTTGGCCATGTCCAGGCCGACCGGTGGCAATGGACAGACTGACGTTTTGGGTAATCACAATGGTCGTTGACGTTGACAAGTAAATCATTGGTTCAATCAATGGACAATGGTAAATGGACAGCGGGTTTGGCGGTGGACACTACAGCTTCAAGAGTAGTGTTGGTATCCATGTTTTATTGACCATTGACCATCCCTCTATCCCCGGTGCCGTTGGAACCTAAACCTACCACTGGGCAGCGCCTTCATCCGGCTGTAAGCGTCGTCCGCTGGGTAGCCTGCGAAACTCTCGTCTATCAGGTAGTACGCTTCGTCCACGTTCGGCTTAATCTTCTCGATGCGTTCGTCGAGTGCCCGCATCTGCTTTTGCACAGCCGTCAGCTGCTGCTCGCGCTTTTCGATCAGTTGATCCAGGCTGCGCAGACGTCGCTCACGTTCGTCCATTTCGTAGACGAACGTCTGGATGCGACGCTTCAGGAGCTCGATCTGCCGTTCCATGCCCTCGAGGCTGGCGCCGAACGTTTGCTGGCGTACCGCGTCCAGCGTCGGTTTCGGGCGGAGCGCACGCTCCAGCAGCTCGTCGATCGTCTGGCTCAGGTCGAGTGCCGCTCGTTCGACGCTCTCCTCCAGCCGCTCGAGGTGGGCCGTTTCGTTGGCGAGTGCGCCGTGCAGCCGCACCAGCTCGCCCTTGATCGTGCTCTGATCGTCGGCCACCGGGCCCGCCAGTCGGCCGCGCAGCTCGTGCGCCCGTTCCGTGATGCGGTTCAGGTCCGCGTCCTGCACCAGTTCGTACGCGAACTGCACCAGCTCGTAGCGCCGGCGCAGTTCGCTCAGCAGCTCCCAGCGCTGCTCGAGCGGGTCGCTCGATGAGTCCCGTTCGTGCAGCTGGTCGTAGCAGCAGACCCCGCGCAGGCTCTTCATCTGCTCCCGCTCGCACCGACCCGTGGGTTCGCGGTCGATCGTTTTGACGTGAGTCGCTTGGAGCGCTTCCTGGGCCTCGCTCAACCACCCGCAGTTCCAATCGTTCCCGGTGTACGCCAGCTCTTCCAGCGCGCCGAAGCGGGTGAACTGCTTCGTGCCGTCGAGCAGCAGGTAGAGGTCGTTGTTCGAGAGGTCGAGTGATACCAGCGAGGGCATCTCCCATCCGGTCACGTTCAGCGTGAGCAGACGGTTTGCTGCGAGCGACAAGTGCTTCAGGCGCGCCAGCAGCACCTGCTGGTTTGTTGGCGTAGCCGATACGACGTACCCGTAGCCGAGCGCGGCGCTGGGATCGACCGTGATCAGCTCGTTGCGCGCCAGGGAGAGACTCTGCAGCCGTTCGAGCCCGGCGAACGCGTCCAGCGCCACCCGTTCCAGCCGGTTGCCATCGAGCGACAGGTACTTCAGTTCGTTGAACCACACACCGAACGAGGGCACACTGGTGAGCTGATTGTGGTCCAGCCGCAGTGTCCGGAGCCGGTGCGGCTCGGCCGCGAACTCCACCGCCCGGATCGAGTTGTTGCGCGCGAACAACTGCTCCAGCCCGGGGCCTATGTAGAACTGCTCGACGCGCATACCGTCCACGGTGAGGTCCTGCACCTTCGGCAGCTTCAGGGCCAGCGCGCGCGTGAACTTCGGTATCGAGCCATCCACCATCGCGAGCGCTACGTGACGGACGTCGTCCGGAAAGGTGGCCTCGGCGATAGCCGCGTGCCCCGAGAGGTTCACCCCGCGCATCAGGCATGTGGCCTTGATGGCGGGTGTGTCCGGCTCGTCGCATCGATAGGTGGAGAACCCGTGCGCACCAGCCCCCAGCAGCACCAGCAGTACCAGCACAACACTACGCGTAGCAATAGAGAACGCTTTAGCACGCCTTGGCATGATCGTGTGATCCCGAACCAACGCTACTCACCGTAGGTAGTAAGTCATCTTGCCTCCGACACGGCGCTCCATTCCGAACCGCGACTAAGCGTACACTAAACCGAGCGAGATCGATTCACGATCGATTCTTCGGCATCTGATAACGCCTCCTTTGTGCGCTGATGTTGCAGCGTAAACGAAAAAAAAAACACACAACTTTGTGTTTATCGCACACCACCCGTCCACCGCCGGTGCCGATGTTGCTAAGCTTGTTGTTATTTATTTAAACTTCAGTTCCTTAACATGCTCGCGCAGCATGGCCAACATGGAGCTGAGCTCTTTGAGTTTGTGCTCGCCGCGCCTCACGGCGGTACGGAACTCGTGCTTGGCGAGCACGGTGTGGAACGACAACTGCGACTGATTGTCGCGCAGCTCCACCAGTGTCGCATTGTTCGCGTTCAGCAGCCCGTCCAGCTCCTCCAGCTTGGTCTGTAGCGACTTCAAGTTTTCTTCCGAACAGCTGCATTCGCACGGCCGTTGCTTCTGTTCGCCGTCAACACCGCTTCCCGAGCCTGCTTCCACGCCGTCCGGGTCGGGCTTCGGATCAACCGGCGGTTTCGGTGTTTCGGTCGATGGTTCTTTCATCATCGAGTCGACCAACTCTCCGAACCGGACGATCTCTTCCTGGATCTTTTCGTTGAACGTCCGCTCGGCGTCGTTGTAGCGATTTTGCAGCTCGGTGAACTTATTGAGCTCGTCGAGTAGCGCACCCTCGGTCGGTTGCGTCTCCGCCGTGCAGCAGATGCTGCTGTTCCGGATGCCACCGCAGCTCCGGTCGCCATCCCGAACGGTGACCTCGTTCTTCTCGAGCACCTCCAGCATCTGGTCCAGCTCCGTGCACTGCCAGCGGTTCGAGGCGAGTGACACCTCGGACAGCATGCTGAGCTGGTCCAGTCCGCGCACGTTCGTGAGATTGTTGGAGGCCAACTCCAGCCGCTCCAGTGCCGGTAGGCTCCACTGGTGCAGCTTCAGGTCGGTGAGCGTGTTGTTCTGCAGCTCGATCACGCTCAGCGCGGGCAGGGCCAGCTCGCTAGTCACCGACGTGATCTGGTTCAGCCGGTTGTGCGCTAGGTGCAGCTTCTGGAGCTTCGCGAGCTTCGCAAACGAGGCCATGTCCAGCGTGCTGAGCGCGTTGTGATCCAGGTACAGCTCACGGAGCGCATGGAACGGTTGTATCCGGTCGACGCTTTCGATCTGGTTGTAGCTCAGCTTGAGCACCTCCAAGCGGTAGGAGGAGGAGTCGCCGCCAGCAGGGAGCAGCTCCCGTATGAGGTTGTGCTCCGCGGACACCTGCACAAAGCTGGGCGCAATGCACAGCTCCCGCAGTCCAACCCGTCCGATGGAAACCTTCTCGAACGTCGCCAGGCTGGCCGTGCAGTGTTCCGCCCGCAAGGCGTCCACACGTCCGCTCTTTATGTTGAGATTTTTTTTGTCGTCCGCACCAACCAAGACCAACCCCTGGTTAGGGTTTGGGAAGTTCATTGACTTCAAGAAGCACACGTTCGGTTGGTTTGGGGCACATTCGATCGCCACACTTCCACCGCTTTGATTGTCAGCTAGCGCGAGGCACACCAAACAGCTGAAATGGGAACAGCCGAACGTGAGCGCTTGCATACGCCGTACGGAGAAACCATAACCTCACTTACCCCAGTAGGGTGCAGCTGGACAGCAGCAGCATGGTGGAGAAGTTGTACCGCGCACGATGAATGAACATTGCGAACTAGTCGCCACCGGAAAGGTGTTTATGAATCAGGCCTCCACCAATCCGTGTGCCATTTTGTTGCTTATCAGGTCATCCGATAAGATGAGGTCCCCGATCGGCGGACGATCGTCACTAGTTGGCTTCGCCGCTGTGCCGCTTTTGTTCAGTGTTCAATCTGTGCCCGAGCCTGCCAGAAGCATCTCTGCCACCTCCTCCGATCAGCATGACACTAGCAGTCAGTACAATGTAAGTACAGTGTGTGATGAGCACCGTCTGTCCGGTTCCCGCCTAGGTGTTACAGAACGATCTTCGTCTCGATCTTTCAGCGTGATTGCGTTGACGCTCGCCCTGTCCACCGGTGTGCAGGGTTACTTTGACAGCTTCAGCTGTCACTCCCGTTCGGACGTGTGCCGCCTCAAAGATGTGCGGCTAGAGTCCGATCACGCCATACAGCTGGCGACTTTTCGCGATCTTCGCGATCCGCTTGTGGTGGAATCGGGTCGAATACCCCATTTCTCCCGCGAACTCTACAAAAAGCTCCCGAGTGTGACCGATCTGACGATCGATAAGCTGGGCATCGAGCAGCTGTACGTGCGCTCCAATCTCGTGCACCTATCGGCCGTTGGAAACGCGATCGGGAAGCTGCTGGTGGATGATGACGAATCGGCGGACGATTACAGCATGATGACGCTGCACCTGTCGGCGAACAAGCTGTCCGAACTGCCACCGCTCGATCGGTTCGTGCGCCTGATGACGCTGGTGCTCGACAGCAACCAGCTCTCGACCGTCGACATGGGTGCGTTTGCGAATCTGCGCGAGCTGCGTGTACTGTCGCTGGCCAACAATCGCCTCCTGACGGTGACGACCACCACGCCCACCGCGAAACCGCTGCAGCTGTTGAAGCTGAAGCGGATTTCGTTCAGTGGCAACGAGCTGGACATGCTGGACGTGCGGAACTGGGAGTTCGATTCACTCGATTCGCTGAATGTCACGCGCAACAGGCTGACCCGCGTCGAGGGAAGTTTCGCACAGTTCCCGGCCCTGACGCGACTCGATCTAGCCGGCAACCGCTGGTACTGCGAGTGGCTGGTAGCGAACAAGCAGCTGCAGGACAGAGCGAGCGCACTCGACTCCGACGAAACGGGCCGGTGCCGGGAGGCCAACATGATGTCTTCCGGCCGGTACTGCTGCAATCCCGTCGGTGTCGATGGGTCCGGCTTCGCGGACGTATTCGGCGACAAGTGGGATGAGCTGAAGCGCCTGGAGCACCTGCTGGATACGCTGAACAGCACGATCGCGAACGGATCGGCCACCGTTCGGCCCGTGCTCGAAGCGCAGCACAAAGCACTGACGGCCCAGCTGGATCAGCTGCTCACCACACAGAAGGCGCACACGCGCGAACTAGCCACCCTGGACGGTGGTATCGATCGGCACGGCGATAATCTGCGCCGGGTGGAACTGGAGCTGAACGACAAGGTGGACCGGTTGCGGCGCCTTGTCAACGCTCGCTGGAACCGGACGGTGGACGGGGGCAGTAGCGCCGACGACGAGTCCGAGGAGACGCTGCTCCAGAACGCCACCGCACCGTCGACCGCGGCGAGCTGGCCGGAGCTGGCAGGTCAGAACGAGAAAACTCTACGACGCCTCCGGATGAACGTGGAGCTGTCGCTCAAACAGTTCAACGAGTACGCGAGTGCCTCGTACCAGCACGGTGCGAAGCTGAAGTCGCAGGCGGAACGCATCGACACCATCGAAAGTGGCCTGAACGACTTAAAACAGGTCGGCAAACAGCTAGAGACACGCCTGGACAAGGTAGTAACAGTCGCAGACGCGATCTATGACTACCTGCAGAAACTGCAACAGCGCAGTGGCGAGGAGTGGTCGTGATTAAGCACATGAGCGGAACTCCTGGTACGCTCCTGGGCGTGAATCAGAAGCGGGCGATGAATCCTCCGCTCACATCGTAGAATAAAAGCACATGTTTTGTGAAACCGATCCACACTAACACATCCCAACACATCCGAACCATAAGGTACTAAATATAAAGAAGATATTCACTAATCAGCAATCACGAACGATGTTCTTCCTGTATTATACCTTCGTCTTATCGTCTTATCTTGCCTATATATTCATGCGTTTTGTTGAGAAAGACGTTGGTGATGAGGAAGCAACAAAGTAGCTATCGCAAAGTTTCATGCGAATGTCAAGTGTATGAAGCGTAGTAGCCATTGCCACCGGAAGCAAGGTCGGTATTCGGTATAAATGCGAACATGAAATAGTTCCATTTGCCATTCTCAGGCTTTCAACCAGAAACTAGCTCAAACTATGAACACCTCATATACTTACAACAGTGTTTGTCTTTAGCCGTGAGCGAAAGAATCTCCTGCTGAAGGAGAACGGTCGCTTCTCGCTGGGAAACGCAGAAGCCTAATTATCCCATCTCTTTCTTTCACCCTGTCCCAGTTGTGTTATTAAGTGTCGAACCGTTTTCGCGTCCCTTTCGGGTAGGTTTTATTGAACTTCAATCTTATTGCGACTCCACCGGTCGTCGGAGCTCGAAGTCTACCCGGTCAGCGTTTGCCTGGCCCCACACACGGTCCGTCTCGATCGCCTGGTGGATCAGTTTGTTCTTCATGTCCACCATGTAATGGAGTAGTCGTTTTCGCTTTCGCTCCACCTCGTCCGCTGTGGCCGTGGCCGAGCGCAGTCGCTCGAACCTGTCGTCCAGCATCCGTAAATGCTCCTCGACGCGTTCGGCTTGCTTCTGCGCACGATCCAACTCACTCTCCCGTTTGTCCTGGTAGTGGACCAACCGTTCCACCTGCTTTTGCAATGCGCCAGTAAGGTCAGCCAGTTTCTTGCTCCGAAACTGCAGAAACTGCTCGTGTCGCTCATCGAGCTTGGCGATGGCTTCCCGCACCTGCCCAATCTCCGGTAGGAACAGTTGGTCGCCCGTGTCGGTGTCGGATGTTGGCGCAAAGCTGCAGCAGATGCCCGCCACTTTCTCGATCGAGCAGCGAACGTCAGCGTCTACGGTGAGGCCTGCCGGGTCGTTGGCCGATTTCTGAAGCGCAACGTTCCCGAGGGCACGCTGGAGCCAACCGCAGCTCCAGTTGTTCCCGGCCAGCTCGATCCGCCGCAGGTCGTAGAACCGCTCGAACCCGTCGAGACCTTCCAGCTCCACGAGCGTGTTGTTCGCGAGCAGAAGCGTCTGGAGCGACGGAAGCTGCCAGTCGCTCATGTCCAGCCGGGACAGTTGGTTGCGCGCTAGGGACAGCGTCACCAGCTCGGCGAGCGTTAGCGTGCCTGTCGGTGGACTAACGCTGACCAGCTTGTTTCCTGCGGCCGATAGTACGCGCAGGTTACTCATCTCCACGAACAGCTCCATCGACAGAACGGTGAGCTGGTTGTCGTCCAGGTAAAGCTCCTCCAGCTTCGGAAAGCGGTCCAGCTCGGAGGCAGTGGTGAGTACATTGGCACGCACATCGAGAACCTTCAGAGCGAACTCAGCTGCTCCCGTACTGGGCGATTCGATCGTGCTCAGCTTGTTGCCACGCAAATGTAGCTCCTCAAAGTTTGCTCCAACAAAGACGCTCTTAAGCCCGATCGCTTCTAGCCGTAGGATGCGCACCGTTAGCATTGGAATCATGGCTTCTGATAGCTTGCTTAGATTTCCCTCCAAAACTCGCAGCTCGGACCGTTTGCTCAAATCGGGAAATTGAACCGGATCGTTGTCACTGGCAGGCGATGGTAGCGTTTTAATGACACAGACACTACCTTTCGGTTTAACACATTTCACCGTAGCTGACACATCGCTAGCAATGGTGCCGCTGGAAAAAAGCGCCACAATCCTGCGGAAACAGTAACGGACGATTTAACGGTGATCCTAGTGTAAGAAAGAAAATTTAGAAACAACTTACACTAAAGCGTGGACACAATGATTCATCTTCGAACAGAAAAGGAGAACCTCCTCCACCGGCACACTGGCGAGCTGCTGAAACGGCTTTGACTCAAATCCCAGCAGGCATTGCTTTTCCACCGTGTGCGGCACTATCGAGAGTGATTATCAATTCGTGGCCTACTCTTAGATCTGTTTACTTTGGCCGTAAGGGGTTAGCCAAACATGAACTCCATTATTCTGCTCCGAATACTTTGTTTCACCACGGTACCGTAACGGCACGTTCGGTTAATACCCCCGGTGTTGTTTGTGTAGCACGTTCTAATCAGATCTTGATCATTTGCACCTCTCGTTCCAGACGATTCCGACCATCACTACGAGTCGCTGTATTCGATCGGTTCGAACGACGGTCGGCCCCAGCGAGACCCCACTAGCCGAAGCCAATCTACACACGCCGACGGTTCCGCTTCCGGGTCGACGAATGCCGTCGGTTTCTACGAACATCGCGGTGGAGGTGATCCACCGCCGGGCACGCTTCCCAATGACGACGAGTTCGACTCGTTCGACAGCGACGACACGGACGAGGAGTACGAGGACGAGGACGAGGAGCGCAACCGGGCGCGCACCGACAGCGGAGTGGACATCCGGAACGCGAAGCTACCCGATCCGCCACCCTCGAGCAGCCAGATGCAGGGGCTGGTGCAGAAGATCAAGAGTTTCGGCTCACTGTCCAAGTCCGAGATCGCCAAGAGCTTCCACAAGCTGTCGAAGCGGAAGGGGAGCAAAGGGCCCGCTACGTACGAGAACACTCCCGCACCACCCACCATCAAGCCAACCGGCAAAGGATCGAAATCGTTCATACTGCCGCTCCCTTTAGTCGGTGGTGGTGGTGGTGCCGTGCCGAAACCACCACCGGAAGACTACGAAAACGCTCCGACGGTGGTGGTGCCGCCGGCTGGTTCGTCCTCGCCGTTGGCCTCCTCGCAGTCCTTATCCTCGGTGTCCACGTCTAGCCCGTACGGCGCCATCTCTAGTCCCGTCCCGGAGACGCACTCCATCGGTGTGCGCAGCACGAGCGAATCCAGCAACGTGAGCGCCAACGCCCAGCGGTCGCCGCAAGATGGCGGCACGGTCCTCACGAACGACGCAGCCGCCGCCGCCGCCGCCGCCGCCGTCAACACCCGCAAAAAGTCCAAAAGTACCAAATCGCTGCGGTCGAAGTTTCGCAAAAGTCTCGTCTCCGATTCGACGAGCCTGAACATTGGCAGCTCGTTCAACGGGTCGCGCAGCACGTTCTACGTCACGTCCGCCGATGTCGATTCGGGCATTTTCAACGGTTCCGACGGATGTCTCAATCCAAGCAGTGGCGGCGGTCCCGGGACCACGGCGAAAGCACCACCGGAGGACAGCCGACGACGGTCGATCGCCATCGGGACGAGTCACCATCGGCCGACGATACCTCCACCACCGCCGCCACCGGCCGGCTGTGAGACGGCCGGGAAGAAGACGCCACTGCTGCTAGCGGCCAGCAAGTCCTCGAACAAAAAGCTCGGCGCTACGTCCTGGTATGCCGAGTGTGGCGTGTTCAAGCAGCCGCACTCGTTCAGTGCCGGCAGCGACCAGTCGTTGAGCGGTGGCAAGGGTAGCAGCATAAGCCCGCGAAGTTCGCTACCACCGAAGGACAGTGGTAGCGGAGGCAACGATAGGACGCTCACTGCCAACGGTGCGTCCTGGTACGCGGACATATACCAGACGAGTGGGGCGTCCGTGGCGAGCTCGAGCGAGAGTTCCGGCGTTTCAACGGGCGGAGAAGGTGGACCCGGTGACGATCACTCGCACAGCATGTTCGTGAACGAACCGCTGTACCAGATCTACAACGCGGCCAAGCTGGAATCGATCACACGCGACATCGACGCCGAGATCAGCGGTCGTGCGGAGGCCGAGGAGCTGTACGACGACGGGTACGAGAAGATTGCGGAGCGCAACCGCCGAAGAACGGCGGCGAACGGCGGGGACGAACCGGACGAGGGTGGTTCGACCAGCTGCGGTAGCTCCTCGACCGAGGGTGACGATCGCAGTGACGTGTCGTCGATGCATCTGCGCAAACCGGCGCGCCCTTCGGCGCTGGAACTGATCGAACCACACACCGGCAAGCTGCGCACGCTGTGGTGCGAAATTCCGGAGGTCCGCAACTGCGAGATATTGGGTAAGTAGTTTGTGCGTACCCTCTGCCTGTAACCTCAATAACATCCGCGTCGCGACCTTACAGCCACCCTGACAACGACGGAGAAGCGGCTACAGGAGGCCAAGTTCGAGATACTGACGTCGGAGGCGTCCTACCTGAAGTCGCTCAACCTGCTGCGCACGCACTTCATCAACCATCCCGCGTTCCGGGACACGCGCATCCTGAGCACGTCCGAGCGCAAGACGCTGTTCGCCTCGATCATACCGGTGCAGGAGTGCTCGGACCGGTTGCTGTGCGATCTCGAGCACTGCTGGCAGGACAACATCATGCTGCTCGGGCTGAGCCACAGCATCTACAAGCACGCCGAGCAGCACTTCCGCGTGTACGTGACGTACTGCGAGCACCAGGCCAAGATCGACCGGACGCTGAAGACGCTCAAGGCGAGCAAACCGGAGTTCGCGAAGACGCTCGCCGCGCTCGAAGCCGACACGGTGTGCTGCAGTCTCAGCCTGTCCTCCTTCCTGATGCTGCCGATGCAGCGGATCACCCGGATGCGGCTGCTGCTGGATGCGGTGCTGCAGCGGTGCCGTCCGGACGACGACGAGTTCAGCAGCTGGGAGAAGACGTTCGTGCTGATCAACCGCATCCTGACGCAGTGCAACGATGCGGCCCACCGGAGCGAGCAGGTGCACGAGATGGAGCTGCTGTCGCGCCAGATCGAGTTCCCGACGAACGTGCGGCCGCTCCCGATCGTACCGTGCGGTATCGGGGCCGCCCCCAGCACGATGCACCGGAAGCTGGAGAAGCGGGGCGAGCTGGTGCACGTGCTGTGGCGCGGCGACGACGCCAAGCTCACGTTCGGCAAGAAGTTCTCCAAGAGCAACGTGTACGCGTTCCTGTTCACCGATCTGCTCGTGCTGACCAAGAAGAAAAGGTGAGTTTCGCACTCGGGAAATGGGATCGCTAACCGCATCCCGGCTCTAATGGCCACTCTGTGTACTCGTTACAGCGATGAAAGCTACCTGGTGATTGACTACTGTCAGCGTGCGCTCCTGACCGTCACCTCCGGTGCGATCGTGCCGGGGCTGCCGGCGAAGGAAATGCAAGCGATCGGCAAAAATCTCATCATCATGACACTGTTGGTGAATCACGAGGGCAAGACGGTTGAAATGGTAAGCATTGCACCCCAGGCGGAGCGTGTCAAACTCATCTCACCCTTCCTTCCATCCCCAGATTCTCAGCTGCCCATCGGAAACGGAGCGCGAACGATGGCTGACGGTGACGGAACCGCCAGCGTCAGAGAACCCGGACGAGAAGATCTACGAGCAGTGGGACTGCCCACAGGTGATAGCGGTCCACCCGTATCAGGCGCTACAGCCGGACGAACTCGATCTCGACATTTCGGACGTGGTGAACGTGCACCGCAAGATGGCCGACGGTAAGTGCCATATGCACGCGAAAATGGGGCCCCGCAGAATCTAACACATGCATTTGTGTTCTCCCCTTCCGGACAGGCTGGTACGAAGGAGAGCGCATCCGCGACGGCGCCGTCGGGTGGTTCCCGAGCAACTACACGAAGGAGATCCCGTCGGTCCACATACGGGCGAAGCACATCAAGCAGCGCCACCTGCTGCTAACGTACACCTCCAAGTACATCGACACTGCCACGAAAGCTCAGCCCCATTCTCATCACCAGTATCATCATCAGCAGCAGCACCTGCAGCAGCACCAGCAGCAGCACCAGCAACAGCATTATCATCCGCTCAGCAAAAAGTGATTCCAGTGGCGGAAGGTCGCATGCCAAGAGGTTTTAGCCACGCTCCACAGCGGTACCTTCAGTTAGCCCGTACTTAGATAGGAGAGCATTTGAATTTACTCAAACACTGTACATGAGTTAGGTTGTATAGATTTTTGTCTCGTTCGGATTGCACTTTCTGTTTGCAGCCAGTTATTGTAGCGTATATAGTAGGATTTTCTGAGAATATCATTAGCGCCCATGTGTGTGTGTGTGTGTGGATGGGAAGGTGTACCCCTCCCATTCCATTGCGCACATTGCGTTCTGCCTATTCGTTATTGAATTTAATGTGTAATAAAATGTTATTGAATTTAATGTCGCTTTCGAGTGCTTTTCCTTTTCTTTCGAATACACCAATTTGACAGATTTGAATGATTAGGCCACGCATGAAGATTCGAATCGTTCCCCGCCAGGGCACCAAGTGAATGATTCGCAATTCCGCGTGGCTACATAGTACTGGTTCCATCTCTTTCGCGAACGACAATCGAACGGTGGTCGCTGTTTCATTCGGGGCTATCGTTGTTTCGGCACGCCACACACCCGATGGGTGGAATAGGGACGCACGGGGGCTGTTTCTCGGTACCGTTCACCCAGCCGGAAATAACCTCCAGTACGATGTAGCGCAACCGAATTCGTTCCGCGTGCAGCATCACCCACGAGCAGGGGACGGCTGGACTAAGACAGACGAACGAACTCAGCTGCGGGTAACGCTCCATCAGGTCCTCCGGGATCTGCTTGACCGGGTTCCGACTTAGCAACAGCACCCTCAGCGATGGCATCTGCCAACCCGCCAAATCCAGTGAGTCGAGCTGGTTATCGGTCAGTAGCATACTGGTCAGAAAGGGCAGCTCCAGCGCGGATGATCCGTTCGCTTCGAGATCGTGGTCGAACGTGGTGATGGCGTTGTTGGAGAGCATTAGGTACACCAAATGGCGGTGTTGGGCGAGCTCGCTCGAGTGTACGACCGTCAGCGCGTTGAGCGTGAGGTCCAGCGTCTGGATGCGTGTCGGATTGCCGCGGAACGTCGGAAACGATGTTAGGTTGTTTTTGGTGACGTGTAGAATCTGCAGCGCACTGCAATTACACCCCGCGAGGTTCAGCCTGCCGAGAAGGTTCCGTTTTAGGGCGATGAAGTTAAGCTCCGCCAGTGTCACCTCGCCGACCAGCTCCTTCAGGCGGTTCCGATTGAGCTGCAGTTCTTTAAGCCGCTGGAATGGACTCAGCACGCTCAGGCTGAAGTGTTCGATAAGATTTCCGCTCAGGTCGAGCTGTTTCAGCGCCGACTGGCAGGGACCTTTGCCGTCCGCCTCATCGACCAGCAGCAGGTCGATCTGCGTCAGTTGGTTATTCTCGACGCTGAACACGGTCAACGCAGGAAGCGAAAGCAGCTCGGCCAGATTGAGTGTGCCATTTAGTCGACACCGTTCGACTTTCAGGATGGATAGGCCGTGCAGATTTCGGAACGTCCCCAGCAGCTTATCCACCAGACAGGAGCGGAGCAGCAGAACGTTCAGAAGCCCGTTGTCATGTACGGTAAACTCGTACAAGCTGACGGCGTTCATTATCGAGAGACTGCGGAGACGGTTTTCCGACGCCAGAACTAGACGGGTTGCGTGCGTTTCCCGCACGTCGATCGCTTCTATTTCCGGCGATATCTGCTTGAAAAACGCTTCGTCCAAATCGTTCGGTACGAAGCGCAGCACTAGACTCATTTCGCAAGCAGACAAGGTTGCGCGTGTGGCCAGTGTAATCAGGAGCAGAACAAAGTTATCCATTTTCCTACCGGCTACCAGCACTGCTGCACTCCACTGCACTATAATTCGTGAGGGATGAAGGCACTTGTACTTAAATCGGCATGGAACGGGAACTATCTCGTTAAAAACGCATCAACAGCAGCAGACTTGACGCACCGGAAGTTTTATGGAAGTATTATGGATGCGTGATTCATCAGCATTAACACTGTAGTTCATTTATTCGTTTAGCAAAGTACAGCGTGGTAGGATCCCATATCGTTGTATGACAAACATGCACGGGATCTGCCGGCGGTACTCTTCACACTTCGTCCTGCGTTTCCGTCTGGCCTGTCTGGCCCGGCCGAGACGAACACCGGACACATCCGATCCCCGGCACGGAGACGCAGCGATTGCCGTCCCCTGCCGGCTGTTGTCCTCCCCACGCCACACTCATCTCGAGCAGCCCGCTCCGTATATGGTTCACGTTCTGCTGTACCCACGCACAGGCGACATCCGGACACACGCAGACCATGCTCTCCAGCGTCGGATGGCGCCGAAGCACATCGTCCGGCAGTTGGCGCAGTGGGTTCTGCTCAAGGCGCAACGTCTTCAGCGCCGGTATCGCCCAGCCCTGCAGCTGCAGGGACGCAATCTGGTTGAAGCTTAGTTCCAGGTGGGCGAGGTAGGGCAACTCCACCACCGACCCAATCGCTTCGCCGCCGGTAAGTGTTTGCAGCGCATTTCTGTCCAGCAGCAAATCCCTCAAATTATGAAGACGCTTCAACTCTTCCAGGTTAAGCACGGAGAGGTTGTTGCTGCCCAAATCCAGTATCGTTATGTTGTCGGAGCTGGTGCTGAACGCGGGAAAGTGCGTCAGTTTGTTATCGGAGAGATTCACATCGCTCAGAACGCTACAGATGCACCCGGAGAGATTCGCGTGGGTGAGTGAGTTTTGTCTCGAATCGATACTGGTCAGCGCCGGGAGCCACGCGTTGCCCTCGAGCGTCACTATCCGGTTGTACTGCAGAAGCAGGTTTGCCAGATTGGCAAACGGACGCAACACGTCCAGACGGAAGTATCCGATTTGGTTCAGCGCCAGATTCAGAGTGGTCAGCGCCGACGGCTGCGGCGTCTCTGTTGGCACTCGATCTACCAGCAGCGTTACCTCCGTTATGCGGTTACCTTCCAGGCTGAACGATGACACGTTCGGCAGTGCGAGCAACTCCGCCATATTGAACGTACCGCTCACGAGACAATACTCCAGCTTCAGGATCTTCAACGCGTGTAGGTTGTGCAGCGGTGCTATCAAGCTGGCCAGTGGGCAGTAGCGTATTATTAGATGCAAAATGTGCCGGTTCGGTGGAAGCTCCAGGTTGTTCAGATTGGGCGCTTCCATGATACAGAGCGTTTCCAGCACACTGTCCGACGGCAGCACCAGCCGCGTGCCATCGACATGCCAGATGTGTAGGTTCGTTACGTTCTTCGGCAGTTGCTTGAAAAACTTGCTATCCACATCGGGCGCCACTGTGAGTAACACTGAATTTCTGTCTCCCGCGATCGTACAGCTCACGAATGGCAACACCAATGCCAGTATCATCATCACGGAAATGATGGTAAACCTTTGTCCAAATGCGGTACAAAACAACCGTGCACCGGAGTGTACAACGCCTACTTAAATGCGCCGAATCCCATCACAGCTAGAAGTCATGGCTTGCTGGGCTCTAGGCAGCGGGCTAGTGACCATTTTACCTAAGCCAGTTAAAAACTCGTTTGAAGGCAATTTTGCCAAACAGAAATTTGAATGCCAGTTTAATCTTATTTCATTTGTATCGACATTACAGCGTTTGTATCGCTGGCACACCTTTCTCCGGGGACCAGTGTCCAGTGTTCGTACCAGCTCTGGCGAGTAGCGAAACATCGGGTTTTAGTCGATGCCCGACGGCAAAGTGTTACTCACACTCAAAGTTACAGGCAGAATGTGTTTTTGCGTAGTGCGTTTCAAGCACACCAGGAAACCAATCGAAAGAGAGAAAGAGGGAAAGAAACAGCGTACACGCGCCACATCGAAACGGTGGCCCTTTCCCAAGTGCCGCGCAAAGGCGGAGTCATCCTGGATGCGGCTCGTGCGAAGGGAATCGTCCCCTTGCAGGGAAAACTTCCCGTCAACCCGGGACGGAAAATCGTGGGAAACCAAATAGAGGTTCGGTTCACACACACGAGACCGGCACGCGTGCGAGACGCGGCACCCCAATACAGTACGGCCGGCACACGGGGTTGGGCCAGAAAAAGGACAGAGCGCACCGATGCTGGAACGAGACACGGAGGCACACGGAGGGTGTGCCTGGAACGGTGTCGGGAGGATTTTCGAATGGAATGGAAGGGACGAAAGGACCAGGGACGTGTGCACGGCACAAGTGAGGATTGCGAACGAAGCAGAATGTGTTCCCACGATTCCTGGGTCGTTTCGATTCTTATCGCACCTGCAGTCTGTACGCAGGCCGACCGAGGACAATGCGCAAAACGAACTGCGGAGGAGGCGACCGGATCAACTGGAAGGTTCTGGTGTGCTGCTGCGGAAAGGACCTTTGAAAAGGTGATTTTATTTAATTTTTATATTGTTTTTTTTTTCGCCGGAATGTTTGATCGATCACAACGAGTACAGTTTGCTATAGACAATTTATAAAATGTCAGATTAGGACGAGCAACCTCTTTAGGTTCCTAGGAATAGCCTCATATATAGGCTAAACGTGAAGCAATGTTGCAATTGAAGCATTTGCACCTTATCACATCTCAAGACACTCACCAGTTAAGGTTTTGCTCCCATCGAATGGCAGACATTTTTGTTCTCAGACCATTCCCATCCTTTCTCCTGGAGATATCCATGGCCTACTGACTGATCAGCTGGTTGACAGCCCGGTTTTGGAAATGTTCGAGCGCTTCATGCATCCTACGTCAGACACTTCCTCGCATGAATTCAGTTTTAACTAAAACTATACGACAAAAACCGACAAATTAAGGAACAACGTATCAGTAGATGTACATCAAATCCGGCTGCTTTCATTATGGCGTTAATGTCTTCTGCCGATGCCTGAGTAACATTGCTGTTAAATTGTACTATTGGTTAATGACCAGGAAAAAAGTGAAGATTATTGATTGAGGATAGCCTCTAACAAAGTGGTAGATTATAAGCATAAACCTCAACTCTCACGACTAGCATAAACCCGGGTTGATCTTGTCCAAAAAGAAAGCTCTGGCAACTATTTTTTGATGGGAATTCGAACGCCCATACTTGTCCCTGCAGATATCCATCAAGCGAAGAGCCGTCGACAAGACCTTGATGCCTGTACTTAAATGTCTGGAAAGTTCTAAGATGCACCTGTAGACAAACAAAACCATTATATATTCTGATAGCTTTGCTCATATGTATGCCGATATGTATGTTTCTCTTTCTTATTCTCAAGAAGGAGATTCTTACTTAGGAGGAGAAGCCTTACTTAGCCCATCACACCGTGCCAAAGACAGGTAAAGTCCACGCAGATATATCTGTAGCTTCTCTGCCATAAAATCAATCGTGATCAGCGTCAGTCAGCTGTTGTCAGCTGCGGTGCCCCCCGCCTCCTACGACCCCCTCCCTTCCCTCCTCCTCCACCTCTTAAGACGGCCACTGGGCCAAGGTCAAGTGTGTGCTGATCCACCTGCCAACAAAGACAACAAGTGGTCCGGCCGAAACTGGATCGGCGCACCGGGAGCCACACGACCCGTGTGGTTCTGGAGCGGAAACCGCGCGTGGCACACCCGTGTTGGGGGCCACACGCCAGTCCACGTGGCCAGTCTCAACTGCTCGGCCCATCATCGTCGCCCATCGCGTCCGTCCGTGTGTCGCACACACGTTTCGCTCGCGTGTCCGCCTTGCGCCCGTCGGACGCGCCATCCCGCTCTGGCCTCCGGTTGTCGCTCTCATACGCTTCTATGCTGCATCGGTAGCATAACTAGACCGTGTGCCGTGTGTTCATCCGCGCGGTGTGCTGCGGTGCTGTGGTGGGAGAAGCGAGCATGAACCTTTTGCGCCGATGGACGGAGTTCCCCCACCACCGAGCGTGGCTGCATGAACGCGTCGGCTTTTCTCCGCTTTTCGCAGCGTAGCATAAAGTGCAGCATAAACCGTCTGCGCTTTCTTCCCTACCCCTCAGGGCACAGGCAGAGGGTTCATCGCACAGGCCCTCCTCCTCCCTGGAGCACGGTGCGTGCGCGCGGTGCGGTGCAGAGAAGCGGAGGGTCGCGTGGCGTTCGTGCGTACGTTCGTCGTCGTCGTCGTCGTCCTCGTGCAGTGTGCCTGAAGCAGAGGGAGGAGGTGGGGTGCGTCACGAGTGCCGGATCTGGTGCGGCATCATGCATTGCATGCGCTCGGCGTACGCTCATTAAATCAGTCGGACGCCGCTTACGCACATGACAAGTCACGTGTGAGTCGTCGTCGCCCCCGGAAGAGACAGTGTGTCGCGCGCGACTGGGCCACGGACCAAGTGCCGGTGCCAGGTGCATCACTCCGCCCAACCCAACACGCTCATCTGGGTGATGGCGAGCAATTAGTGCGAACGAAGTGCGAAGTTATCTGCAAGTGCACAAACGGTGGTCGCGAAAAGCTAGCAAACGAAAAGTGAATCAACCAACAACAAAAACGAGAACGGAACGCAAACAGAACGATCCTGTGACGATGGAGCATCATCTACCACATCACCATCCGCACCATCATCACAGTACGCCCCTGCATTGGGGCTACACAACGGCGACGACGCCGAGTGCCACTTCTACGCCGACGCACGCCGGCCACAACACGTGGACACCGCCGTCGTCCAAGGGCCACAAGCGGACACTCTCCGAAAGTGACTGCGAGGATCTCTACTCGGAAGAGTCTTCCAAGGAGCAGTGAGTATTCCTCCTCCGACAAGTTGTACGGTTGCACCGATGGCGGTGCGGTGTATTGCGCAAGTGTTAAAACATACGGATGCTCTAACCCAAAATGGACGTGTGTATTGGTGGAAACTGTTGGAAAGTGAGAGTGGTAGTTTTTTCGTTGAAATTCAGTCAGATTTGTCATTAGTGATGGTGCCAATGCTTTTGAGGAGTCCAAACTTCAATCTAAACATTCCCGAACACGTATGGAGGCAATCAAATCGCATCCTTCCACAGCTCACATTGCAATTGAAGTCACTTGTTAACCATCTGCTCGGTACACCATCATCAAAGTAGCACTGGAAAAGTCACCAACACGTTGTCTCCCCTTGAGTAGGTGCGCAACAGTGCGTGTGCATATGATAATATTCGACGGGAGTCGTTCTCACGCACCACACTCACCCCTAAGGACACCCCTATCCGATTACGAACGCAAACACCGGAACCTGCCCGTTCTGCCGTAACATAATTATCTGCATTAAAAAAAAAACCTTTGTCTCACCTCATATGTGCTCTTACCTTCTTTCTCCGCCGTTTCCCACGCCTGCTACGCCACAGCACGTCGCCGGGCGAATCGGACAGCTGTCAACTGCTCAGCCGCAAACGGAGGCGCGGCGTGATCGAGAAGAAGCGCCGCGACCGGATCAACTCGTCGCTGACCGAGCTGAAGCGGCTCGTACCGAGCGCGTACGAGAAGCAGGGCTCGGCGAAGCTGGAGAAGGCCGAAATCCTGCAGCTGACCGTGGACCACCTGAAGGCACTGCATGCGCGCGGTAAGTTCCGATCCGTTCTGCTCGGTGGGAGAAATTGGAGACACCGTCTTCCCACCCCATCCCCGACGGGTGTTGGAGATGACTTTCCTCTCTTGCTGAGAAAGTATCAACTGTCAGCTTAGCATCACCGTACGGGCCGTGGTTCGCACTCTATCTATCTGTCATCTGGCGAAGGACCCGTTCGGAACGGCGTCGTAAAAAGGAACGAACTGCTTAAAATATCCCTCGCTAAGGGACGTGCCTATTTGGGGTGTCTAATTAACCGTAGTCACTTGGACGGTACCCTTGGACGGGGCGCCGAGGGAAAGGAACTATGGGTACGCATATATTGCTGCTTCCGACAACGACATCCGGTCGTCCTCGTCGGTGGTGGTGTCCTGTTCCATTTTGCTTCGTTCCTTCCACCGTATCTTCTGCGGGCACTTTGAAGAGGGTACCGCTAGGCGAGAGGTTCCTATTGTCGTCGAGGTCCTTCGGGATGTTGAAAGCCGTACTTCCACGCGTTTCCCACGGTTTCACTATTGTTGATATGTGTACGTGCGTGTGTGAATATGAGAAGGTCTCAAGTTTACAGGCCATGTGCTCTGAACTGGAAAAAGACATGACTGGACGTAAGTCGCCGTTCCGGATCACGTTGCGCAGTGGACCATTAAGTCAAGTTGTTCCTCGCAGTGTTGTGTAATATTTGCAAACATCTGAGCGCTGAGTTAGGACATACCGTGTGCGCGCGCGCGTGTGTGTGTGTGTGTGTGTTCCATTTGCTGGTTCCACGTTTCGCTCCAATAACTTCAGTCACACTCCAGAATGACACTTCTCCGCTGTTATCACTCTATCTCCCAGCTCTAATCACCGGAGTGTCACTTGACTTGCAGAGCCGCAAATAAAACACTGCCAGGGGGTCCGCGTTAACAGGTCTCAATCACACGATAAATATCAATTTATCGGCTCACACACGCGCACCAACAGCAACAGCGCGCTGCACTCAGCGTGAGCGGAAAAGATCCGACACTGCTATCCGACCGTCTCGCTCTCTCGGTCCGAGCGTGCATTAGAAAAGTAGGCTGATTAATGCATCAACCACAGCGTTGTCACAGCGTAGTTGAGACAATGCACGCTTTGATCCGTCAGGCTCAAAAACTCGACCGAATAAAAAACAAACCCCAAAGCCGGGCAAGAACTTTCCCACGCCATTACGCCCGGCATCGTAGTTCTGCATCAGGAGGCACCGCGCGCGGAGGTCTCTCACGCAATTCACCCATACAACGAAAACGGCCGCTGTGGCCAGAGACGAACTGGGAGGGAGAAGGGAGCACCATCGCGCCACTGTTTTGGTTTGTTTTTCTTTTTTTCTTGCTCAGCACAGCTCCTATGTGATCCGGACGGAACGAACCGGGGTGAACAAAAAAAATACGGAAAGGGTTCGGACTACTAGGCGAGGGTCCCGGGAGCTGCTGGTGCTATTACGGTTCGCGCGGAGATGATTTAATCCCCCTTATTTCGGGGGAAGAGGAAGTCAAACGGGAACGGGGCTACGATAGGGATGGGAGGGGCGAACGAGGCAAACGAAAGTAGTGAGTGTTAATGCCGCGCAGTGGCTGATTGCGATGATGGTGATGATGATGACTCCGATATGCGGCAGGGGGGTGGTGCGCGGGCGCAAAACGTTCCCACACACATCAGCGTGTACCGCGGCATTGGGCCGGAACACTCGGCTCGGCGCGGTGTGCGGCAGAGTTGTTATCCTTGCAGCGAGCCTTTTTCCATCGCAACGACGAGGGGACTGGAGAGCGTGAGAGCGTGCATTTTTGTGAGGTTACACGCCGCTTTTAGCGAGCTTGTTGCTGGAGGGATTTGGAATGACTTCTTAATGCCATTTTGTTTACGGAAGGGATACATGCTCTCGCATGTAGGGTCCTGGAGTGGCAGAAAACATATTTGCAAGTCCGACGGTAAGCAGTTCAAAATTAATCATTCTTCGCCTGCTTTGTTGTCTCCCGTTTCCGCAGGACTGGACGACGCCAGCTACGACCCACAGCGGTTTGCCTTGGACTACCACATCATCGGGTTCCGGGAGTGCGTGGCGGAAGTGGCTCGTTACCTCGTCACGATCGAGGGTATGGACGTGCAGGATCCGCTCCGGTTGCGGCTCATGTCGCACCTGCAGTGCTTCGCCACGCAGCGGGAACTGTCGTCGAAGGCGAATGCCGCGGCAGCTACCAGCCCCGGTTGGTCGCATGGCAGCAGTACGGCGTACCCGGCGGCAGCGGCAGCCGCCGCAGCAGCCGTTGCCTACCCAAGCACGCACCACGGTGCCGGCGGCTACTATCCACACCCGCATCAAAACTACGGCCCACCGCAGAGTGCAACTGCACCGTACATTCCACAAGTGGCCACCATTCCACCACCGCACGAACATCTGCACCAGCAGCAACAGCAGCAGCAGCAGCAGCAACAGCAGCAACAGCATCACCAGCAGCAGCAACAGTTGTCAGGACATTCGACTGGTGCGTCGTCAGCGGCCACGGCGGCCATCTACGCCACGAGTGCGCCACTGCATGAGCTGTACAGTAGTCAGCACGACTCCGCAACCGCTGGCCAGCAGCAACAATCGGACCAGCAGCAGCAGCAGCAACAGCAGTCTGGCGCCGGCACCTCCAATGGCGCCCCAACGTACACGGAGCTGTCCAACCACAACCCCAACCGGGGCCTTTCCGCGTACGGCAACCCGCAGTATCCGGTGAGCACCTCGACGCACGGCTACAGTGCATCGACCAGTTCGTCGTACAACACGGCGGCCAAGCCGTACCGCCCGTGGGGTGCTGAAATGGCTTGCTAAAAAAAGTTCCTTTAGTGTGCGCGCGAAACAGATCGATAGAGAGAAAAAAGGAAAAAAGTTTCTTTCCCATACCGGGAATCGAACCCGGGCCTTCTGGGTGAAAGCCAGATATCCTAGCCACTAGACCATATGGGAGGCTTGGGAGAGCGCGCGCTCCACGTGTACTGGTTGCGCGCGAAACCGGTGTGCGGATTTATTCTGCCAAAGAAAACTGCCATTTTGAAAGGACTCAAGATTTCATACGTGTGATGATCCGTTTCTGAACCAAAGCAAGCAAGCAAGCAAACTTACATTCTCAGGTACTGTGAGGCGCCGCGTAGCATACGAACGAAGAAGTCATATCGCAACCGGGGGAGGACGGTAAAGGGTAGCACCATTTCTCTAAGCTTTAACTACGCGGGAGCATTTTAAACGGTGTCCTTAAAAAGCGTTTTTTTTTTTCTGTACAGAGCAGTGTGATTGCGAGTGAGTGAGTGAGACTTTAACGTTAAGTAAAACCCAAAGCGAGTGGAGAGGTAGAAGATTATTTATTGCAGGATAAAGTGGGAGCCAGGTGACGAACGTCGAACAGTAAGGCCAACATCCCAAAGGGTTGGAGAAAATCGTTTTATCTTGCAGTACGTTAAGATACGTGTTTATACACCTTTTAAGTGAAACCAAATCGAGTCAATTAGCTTTAAGGAAAAGGCACTTTTATAAAGCGGTAGTATAGGTTAGATCGCAGACGATTGACACCAAATGGAACGAACGATGTGATTTGTGCGAACAACATTTCAAACCAAGCGAACACCGGACCAAACCGAGAGCGTTTTCCCAGCGAACTGGGAAATCGTGCATCTATTTTAAATATTTTTATATGAGCATTTTAAAACACCACAGAGAACATTTACAACCGAGCCAAAACTTTTATAAGAAACAAGCATTTGAAAACAAAACTAATTTTCTGAATCACGCGTGATGACACCAATTGGCGAGCGAAGTAGAAACGGACGAAATTCAACTCGTCGCTGTGAGTCACTGGCGGGTGAGCGAAACGAACGGTTCGTTTACATCTCGGCGGCGTACTTCAAATCTTCCGCTGGGAGGGGGTCGACGCAGCGCATCAGCAAACTGGGTGAGTTTTTCCTCATTATTTCTAAAACTCTCGGTAAATGTTGCGATCATTCGCCAATTTGCGACGATATGTATACGGAACATCCTATTTCCGGTGGATATTGTGATAAGAAACGGGTTTTCAGCGAGAACACGCGGCCAGATGCCGGCCCGTCGTTCGGGGTGGAAGAATTCAACCAAACGCTCTAACCGCGCACCAGCCGCTTGCCAAACGTCAAAGCGCGCCCGACAGAAAATGTGTGTGCGTGCGTGCGTGTGCGTGTGTGTATTGTGCTGTCAGAAAAACGTTCGTCGCATTGGATGCTGTCGTGTGATTTGCTACTTTTTTTTGCTATACCTATTATCGGATTCAGCAATTTCACCATCCTACAAAGCGACGACACGGCCACACACGGCGGGGGTGTGTGTGTTCCAGCGTGAGCCTAATCTGCCTGATTCCTGATCGAAAGGTATCGTGCCATCGGAACGCGCGGGGCGAGAGTGTGCGACGGAACGCCGTAAAGCTAAAACAACAGGCTTTCTTCTTGTCGCCCGTCGTCAGCCCGGTGTTGTACCGTGCAGTAGTCAAGGTGGATCACTCCGACGGTGCTGCGGCCGCAAAGGTGCCCCCGGGTGGACACGGTGCTAGTCGTTGTGCCAGCGTGAGGAAGGGTCCGGTGCGGGGCGTGGTGGTGTTCCGGCGAGCGGCGATTGTAGTAGCACCAGCGGCGGCGGCGGCGGCAGCCCATCAACGACTTTGTCCGCTTGGGGGCGACAGGTGACAGGAGCGCTGAAGGTTGTGCGACGACGAAACGCCCGTGCATTCTCCGGTGCAGGATAGAGGCGTGCGAGCGTGATGTCGGATTCGTTCTTCGGCTTTGATGCGTCACTTCCCGGCGAGGACGATGACGGCGGAGGTGGTGGTGGAGGAGGCGGAGGAGGCGGAGGAAGCAGTGGAGGAGGACGCGGAGGACGTGGTAAAAGGAGGGCCGGCGGCGGTGGCGGCCGCGGGCAGGGCGGTGGTGGAAGCGGTGGCCGCGGTTCGGACTCGGAGGAAGAGTACGACGCGCTCAACGACGAAACGTTCGGCCAGGCACGGGAAGACGACTGGGAGGATCTGCACGAAAACCTCGTCCGGCTGGACCAGCGGGAGGTCGGCGACGGAGATTCCGGCCCGGACTCAGACCTGGACATCAACTTCTCCTCCGTCGGGATCGACAACTTCGAGCTGGACAACGACACGGAACCGGAGGCCCGGTTGCAGCTCGATCCGAGCGTGTGGACGATGCCGAGCAAGCCGGAAACGCCCCGCCACCATCCGATGCCGCCGGTCGTTCCAACGCCCATGCCGCCGCCGATTGTGCCCGGTACCCAGACGCCGCTTCCATCGGGTAAGTAGATCGCGTCACCCGTTTACGACAAGTACGCTAACGAACGTAACCGGCACTCGCCTTTTTTGCAGACCGCTTCGGTGGACCGTCGCTGGGCGGCCGGTTTCCGGCGCTCCCGAATCCGGGCCTGCGCATCTGCTCGCTGGAGGAGATCGAGCAGAACATGATCAAGCAGCAGCAGGAGCAGATGCGCCGCGGCATGACCCCGCTGCCCCGCCCGCCACCTGGTTTCCCGCAATCGTCCGGTGCGGGCCAACCACCACCCCCGATGCAGCCCGGGCCTCCACCCCCCATGATACACCGGCCGCTGCCGATGCCGATCGGGTTCCCCGGATCGCCCGGTTTGATGGGTGCGCCGGGTGGTGGAGGATTAGGAGGGCCACCGCCACTGTTTCCACCAACGAACATGCCACCACCGAACGCCGGTGGTCAGTTTCCGTTTCCGCTCAACTTCCCAGGCGGTCCGCAGCAGCAGCCCAATAATAACAACAACAATAATAATAGCAGCATTAATGCTAGCAATAACAACAACAATGCCAGCTTCAGCCAGCGACTGGTGGAGGAGATCCAGCAGAACCACCCGATGCTGCCCCACTACCGCCAGCAGCCCCCGCCCGGGGCTCCACCGCTGCCGATGGGTGTTCCGCCGCCCGGCCAGCCTCCCGGTGGTGGGGGCCCGATGCCTCCGATGCCCCCGCTCGGTGGTAACTTCAAGCACCCGTTCATGGCGCACCATCCGGCGTTCGGTCCGAACTGGAATGGACCGCCACCGCCACCGCATCATCCCCTCCATGGGGGTGGGCATCATCATCCGGGATTCCCCGGTGGAGGACATCATTTCCCTCCGCAGCAGCAAGGACATCATCCGCATCAACACCATCAATACGGTCATCATCAACAACAGCAGCAGCAGCAGCATCAGCATCAGCACCATCATAACCACCATCATCAGCAGCACCAGCACCACAACAATCGGTTGCACAACGGGAAGCAGAACCGGAACTACGAGTACGATGAGTACGCGAACATGATGAGCGATCGGGCGAAGAACTGGCTGCTCGGCATCCAGCTGTCGCAGCTGAACAAGGATACGGCCTACTACAACGACTACTACTTCTGCGTGATACGCGACCGGAAGGACCGGGAGCGGGGCGCGGAGCGTGAGAGCAAAGCGCACAAGGACAACACGTTCTACCATCCGTTCAGCCAGCAGCAGCAGTTGCAGCAGCAACACCAGCAGCAACAGTGGAACGGGCTGGCCGGTGGCCGGGAACGTCGCAACTCGGAGAATTCGACCAAGGACGGCATCAAGGAGGTGCCGCGTCGCTACAAGCTGGTACAGTTCGAGAACTCGCTCGGCAAACTGCAGTGCGGCAGTGTGATTGCGCCGCGCAAGATCATCGATCAGGACGTGGTGGTCGATCGCAACAATGCCACGGACGGTGGAACTGGTGGTGCCGGTGCGGGTGCAGGAGCGGGTGCTGCTACGACGGCTAGCGGTGGTGGTGGTGCCACGGTGACAAGTGTCCCGGGTAGTTCGGACTCCGTGCACAACCAGCGCCGCTCGCGCCAGATTCTGCTGCACGTGGAGAACCTGTACCGGTTGGTGTTGCGTCTCGAGGACATGTCGAATCAGCTGGCGATCGAGGCGAAGCAGCAGATGAAGGAAAAGCGCGCCAAGGAGCGGCTGTTGGCACAGGAAAAGCTGCAAGCCAGCGGTGGTACGGACGAGCAGAACAACGTGAGTGGCGGTGGCACGAACCAGTTGGCCGCACCGCCGGCGACGCCCGTGTCCGAGGTGGAGCAGGACACGGTTGAGAATCTGCTCGAGCGCATCCTGCCCGGCGTGACCGGCGAAGGCGTGCTGCGGCTGCTGTCCGTGCGCAAGGGCAAGCTGCTGCTGTCGCGCATCCAGAAGGCGCTTGCCGAGCACGCAGCCCGGTGGACCGTGTGGTGTGCGGTGCTCGGCACGCTGGCCACACTGCCGAAGCGCGACCGGGAGGACGCGGAGGACCAGCTCAGCCCGCTGTTCGCCGAGCTGGAGCTGCACGTGAAGTACGCGCAACCGGTCGACCTGCTGCCGCTGTTCGAAACGCTGCTCAACACGGACCAGCTGCTGACGCTCGTGCCCCGGTGCAAGTTCCTGCTGCTCACGATGCTCACGCTGGTCGCCCAGATGGAGCAGCTGACCGTGGCTGACGATGCGCTCCGACAGGCCGCAGCCGTCGCCACGCAGAACGGTGCTGGTGGTGGTGAGGAGAAGGGAGAATCGGCAGCCCCACCGCGCCTGATCTGGGCTCGTTGGATGGCGCTGCTGCGAGAGCTGGCGCGAGTGCTGGACGGTGGTCGCGGTTCGGTCCCTCCGGTCCAGACCAGCAAACCTCACAAAATACTCCTCAAGCTGGACGCGTCCTGCGGGAAGGTGAAGCAGCTGCGCGCCCACCTCCAGCGACACCCGGAGCTCGAGTTGGAGCGGAAGCTGCAGGCGATCGTGTCCATCATCGATGCCGGTGCCGGCGGCCCATCGTCCCTGGCAACCACCACCACCGTGGATGGTGGTGACGCAGGCAAAAAATAAGCAATGTGTACTGTGTGTGTGTGTAAGTTGAAACGATCATAGGTGGCGGTGGAATGGTGTGAGAAGGGTAGCAAGTGTATGTGCATGTGTGTGCGTGCTGGTGAGAGAGCGAGAGACAGCTCTGACGTTTAGTTTTTTTTTCCGTTTTTTTATATTCGTTTTTTGTATCTTTTATTATCGCTTTCATTTTCTCGCTTCTCTGCCTGAAGCGTCTGTATCCTCGGTTCTTATGTTTTCTTTTAATAAGTTTTAATATGCTTTCTATGTCGTTGCTTTTCAAATGGACAGAAGTGGAATGGTGCGCTTTATTTTTAATTTGTACGAAATATTATACCCCCTCACGCCGGCTTTTTTCTTCTCTCCTCACCGTGTCACCACCGCAGAGAGTGGTCGGAAGGAGGAGAGTGTGTAAAATGTATTCAACTTTATAACATGTGTATAGGGCAGAAGAGCAACACCTCAAATTCTTCAATGCTTATTCCTCATGCTTGAGGAAAGAAAAATGACAAAACGAAGCAACAAAACAGCAAGAAAAAAACAAAAACACAAAAAATAACAACTAGGAGCAAACAAATTGTTAATAGTCCGAGGACCGATTTTTTTTCTAAATATCGCAGTAAGACAGATAAAAAGGAAGAGGACGCGGGCACGCGCGCGCGCCCACATTGTAACTAGCATTAGATGGACGCTTAAGCAAAAGCAAACCAACAACACTCGATAGCAAAGTGTTTAGTAAGGTTTAAAGGCTAAAAATGCCATGTGTTTTCGTCCTCCAAATATTTCCCCCGCTTGTCATTTGTTTAAAATATGCTTTAGTTTATAGTTTTTGTTTCTCCCGTCCCTTTCGTACCGGGTAGATTTAACTTTTTATGACTATTATACGTTTTACTCAATATCCCCCACAATCCCCCGTATAATCCGGTGTCGGATGCGCTTCCGTGTTGAGACATGTGTGGTGGAAGCAGCGCGTTCAGTAAGCTCCTTTACGGGACAAGTGAAGAGTTCCATATGCAGGTGGTTTAAGTGGAGTTATAATCGATTGAAAATAATAAAGTAATATTAATTTAGCGATTGTTAAAGCAAATGTATAACGCGCGAAAAGCTTGTCGTATGCGTTCAGGCCGGGCGAAAGAAGGCATAGACGGTCCGCGAAATAGTTCGTAATAGTGATTCAATTCAATTATGTGACAAAATATGAAAATTATGAACGCTGTACTCGTGTGTGAGCGGCACAATGAGGTAAAAAATGTTGAGAAAAAAGTTTCTTCCTCCTTCGAACCGGATTTGAACCAGTGACCTATGGATTACTATGAGAGCCGCTCTTGCTCGCTTTACTCGCTACAGTCCACCGCTCTACCAACTGAGCTATCGAAGGCGATGAGAGTGCCGCTCTTAAACTGCAATTAGAAGCACGCATCGCCACCCGTTTGACTCGTTTGTCCTTCTTTTAACCGTGAAGTTATTGAAATGGTGATTTGTTTGAAACACGTGAGCGGAGGGTGTGTCGTGATAAGCGTAATTGTTATGTTTTCCCCCTAGTGATAAGTGTAGCGAAATTCACGGCTATTTATGAATATTTAATTTGGTTTTTTGCGTTTGTGTTTTGCTTTACAGAAAATTGAAAAAGAAAACAGTGACGCGTGTGTATGAGAACCTGTGCAAAAATCAAAACCAGCAGTTTGAAAAATGGTATAAAAGTGAGGAAACGGCAGAGAAAAAAGAATCAACTCCTCCTTCGAACCGGATTTGAACCAGTGACCTATGGATAACTCTATGAGCCGCGCATGAGTGCGCTCATCTGCTACAGTCCACCGCTCTACCAACTGAGCTATCGAAGGTTGCGATGGCGAGGGCGCCACACTGCATACATTTACCACGCCACAGGTACGTACATCCATCGTGAGATGCTGCATTAAAGAACTGATTCCATACCTTAAAGAGCGTGGATCATAACTCAACCCCAGTGCCATCGATCACATGAATATTATTTTTTCGCTCTGATTGCTCAACGGTGACATTCATTCCTTACGACACACGTTCCGTCCTGCGTGCGAAAAGATCCTAAATTTAGCACCGAAAAGATGCCGGCAGCTACCTGTTGCGGCGAGTCCGTACACGCGGCGCTGGACGACTGTGTTCCTTTCTGACAAGTTTCGCAGTAGCGACGATTGAAGATGTCCTGTGCCGCTCTTCGCGCTGTAGAACGAGCAACCCCACGGGTCGACTTGGCGGGGGAGCTTAGAGTTAAAGTCCACTTGACAATTTTTCAAATACTTTCAAACCCACTCGCCGGCAACGCCGGAGCCACTGGGACACGTTGGAGGGCTTTGTGTTGTGTAAAACGGGAAACTGCTCTCTTTATCAGCATCGATTGTGGACATTCGGGCAGCCCACGGGCCTGTCGAGGTTTCAAGATCGTACCTCGGCATCGATCTGTGGCGACCGACCGAGTGGCGGGTTGAGAGTCGAGACAAACAGACGTTCTCAGACAAAAGTCAAGTGCACACATACACGCACCGGGCTCTATTTAGTTTGCATCTCTTGTCTTGGAAAGCAGCGCCATCTCACACAGAAGCTGCCTCTGCTCGTTGCCGTGGACCGTGGGATATCCCACGGAGTCCATTTGTGGCTCCTTCCAAACGGCAGCGTGTGGCACGGCCCAAAGTGCAAATGTGTGCCGGTGCTCCCGTCCTTGGGCGTCATAAACAGCTTAGACACACGCCCGGCCGTTCAGCGGGAGCCAGCCAGCAAACAGGGAGACCACACTGACAACCGGTCAGATACAAAACCGAACCGGGATGGTGTAAACGACATTTGAATCCTGAATCAGGCGAACAGGGTGGCTGTACTTCCCATCGGTGCGGAACCCACACACAGAGCAGAGAGGCCGGTGGAATGCGCTCGAATGCAAATAACCTCCAACCCATCAACTCTGTCTCCTAGGCCGGCTCCTAGGCGGCGACTATCCGTGCCCCGGAGCTACAGATCCAATCCTTTGTCGCGTTTCTTTTCGCTGGCGATGGCGTTGGCGGAAACCATAGCGTTGCTGCGGATTGGTTGTACGTGGTCGTTGTTTGAGGGGAATCCTAACTCACCGGTGGTGTGAAAAAAACAAATAGGACGGCGACCGCGAACGGATGGCGCGTCACGTGGCATCAGCCAGAGTTCGATACCAATGCCCGGTGTTTGTGGTTGACTTCAATTAACCACGTGCTTACTGCGGCGGCAGCAGTCGATGTGGGACGGGGATTCCTGGACCGTTGTCGCCATTCTCGCCAGTTCCCATTTTTCATCGCTAACGCTGTAAGGCATCTGGGGGTGTTTGGATATTCGCAAAATGTCAGCTCGGGTTTGCTTAGGCTTTGAAAAGTAAAACACGGATGTGTTGTTCAACAGTTGTTCCGATGTGTTGCTTTTAATGACCAAACTTGTCATCATATTGCCATTGTCATCCGGCACGATAATGATAACTATATACAAATAAGCTCCTGTACTGTTGGACAGAATAGGGTAATTGGTGCCGATTCCACATATGACACGAACGAGCGTACGAACGTGAAAACACCCTCCGGGGATTGTAGTTCCTATTGTCAATGCGCAATGCGTTCATCAATATATCTTCACAAGTGGAAATGTAACAAGGGAGCGAGGAGGGAGTTGGCTGTAGCGCCGAACACACGCAAATAAACCATATTTTTACATACGAGTTCGCACACATCGCACCGCACATCGCGCATAAATTATCCAAAACCAGTCGATCGTTAAACTTCGATTTCGACGAGCTAATCGGCCTGCTGCGTTTTATGCGCGGCTTTCCGACTAGGAACCAATAGCCATTTTTTTTGGTTGCCACAAGAAGGGAGAAGAACCCTCCGGGAACACTGGACTGGCACCATAAACCATCCCGGTTTTTGAAGGCCGTCGGACATCCGCTGCGACTGCCCGGTTTATTGCGCTGTATGTGCGTTTCTGTGCGCCCTTAATCGAATCGGTTTTGCGACAAACTTGCTTGCATCTCCCACCCCCGGATGGGACGAGTACGGCGTTGCTATGCGCAAACAAATCCCGCGGCTAGATTTCCCTTTCTCATTACAGTATGCCATGGGTTTGCTTCGAGTGTGTTTTTATTTTTTTGGAACAGCCTACCTTGTCAGGTCGAGGTCCTGAAACGGAAACGTATTACTACCCGGGGATCCGATGAACTCTCCACCGGGTGGGTGCCGCAGCCGGCATTTGCGTGTAACCCATTATCATCGACCAAACAAATTGCTCCGTCCACGCGGGTGCTTGGTGTAGCCATGCCCACCCCCTACGCCGGGGTGAAGCTTTATGTCGCGAAGCACCCGCATTGAATAATTAACCTTTGCTTGGCGCAGAAGAAGAAGAAGCGGCTGGCAACGGAGGCATTTCCTGGCGGCTGACTTCCGCTCCTTCTGCTACGGCAATCCGAGAATCGATTACCCATCGCCCATAACACTAATTCCGCCAAAACACGTTGCCTTTTGATGTCTTCCAGGCAACTGTCGGTTGTTGTGTGTTTTTTGTGTGTGTGTGTTGCTTTAGCTATTCATAGAACTCGTACCCTACCTAAAACGAGCCAACGAATTGAGCCGTGACTGTCAACTGTTTCACGTGTTTCCAAAAAAAAACACAACTTCGTCCAAAAAATCGATACACCTCGGCTCGCATTCTAGCGCCGTTGACGGTCAAACGCCCCTTGAAACTATCCTCCTCCGCCGTCGTAGGTTGGAGTGGCAGGTTCTTGTTTTGTGGCCGCGGCTTAACGCGTGCCTGACACACCCCAGTGCGATGGAGGTTTATGTGCTTGACCACGGTAAGTTCCGTACCTGCACGGGACGTATCCTTTTTTAGAGGTGAGACGTATTATTAAGCTCTTGTCAGATCCGAAATATCCATTACTGGTTCCCACACCACACCCATGGGCGCCCTGATATTCCGATTAGACTAAATGATGACTTTACCCCCGATCGGGAGGTAGGGGCTTTACCTAGACTGCAAAAAAAACCCTCGACGGGTGCATTTAACACGTTGGATCGCTTTCCATTTGGCGCCGGACACGCAAACCCCTGGGCTGGATATAGCCAGGGAGTGTGCTCGGGTTTTTTTTGGGAGGTGCTTTTTCGCGTGACTATAAATTATTGATCGTGACATTTCCCGAGACTCACACACACCTACCTACATCTGGAGTCTCCCGGTAGCCTCTAATGCCAAACATGTCCTGAGTAGTTGGAATGTTGGAATAAAACTGACAGAAATGAAGTACCTGCCGTGAAATGTTCGTTCGTTCAAAACTAGGCGAGATATGTATCGCCACGTCAACGATCTCTGCTATTGAGTTCCAGACTAGCGGCAGGCGACTGTATCGTAGATGCAACATTGTGGCATCCTTTGCTCAATCCTGTGATTCACTGTGATTGAGCTCAAACACCATTCACCTAATCCTCGGCAGGTTCCATCGATCGATAGTGTCAATGTTTGCGAGCAAAAGGACAGTATTTCCAGTGACGACAGACTATAACATTGTGGCTGGCGAGTTGGGTATCCATCGAGTTGTTAATGCGACTAAGTACTGTCAGGGAGAATTCATAAAGCCGTCGGACAGTGTTGGCGATGCCGATACGCAAGAGTATTCTCAGCTGTGTGAGCCGTGGCAGTGTTCACAGGTTTAGATACTACAGATAGAGATGTCAGCTGTGATGTTTGGTAATGTGAAGAGCTGTTTCTGGACTCTGACTCCCGACGATCAAGAGAAACGCACTAACTCTTCAAAGTATTCGACTCCTTGGATCGTCACGATTACGATATGCCTACCGTATGTTCAGCTTCAGCTTCAGTTGACCCAAACATACCTGTTGTTAAGGTCACTAATCACACCACGTCAGCCAGCTAATCGCTTCATATCGCGTACAATGAATCCACAAACAAGCACGTTCCACTGGAGCTCGAGGGGTTATTTATTTCGACCTCTGCCTAGGGCGCACAGCAGATGCGCATTTCGTCACTCAGCGTAAAGTAGGTGCCCGTGGAGCACGGCTCCGTCTTGAACATCACCCAGCTGGGTATGATCACCTCCGCCTGGACGTACTTCCGGTACTGCTCCAGCGTCCCGCACGTCAGCGGATTGCCGATAACGGTCACGGTCTGCAGCAGCGTCCCGGTCTGCTCGAACACGTTCGGTACGACCCGCAGCCAGTTGTTGCTAAGATCCACCGTGTCCAGGCGCGGTGCGTTCAACCGCTCCAGGGCGATGCTTTCCAGCCGGTTGTTGGCCAGCGAGAGCCGGCTCAGGTTCGGCAGCGAGAGCTGCTTCGGCAGATCCACGCTGCGCATGCCGTTGTTCGCCAGCTCCAGATAGCGCAGGCTTGCGAACCCACCGACGAGGGCGGAGAAGTTGAACGACTCGAGTGCGTTGCCGGCAAGGTCCAGCAGCTGTAGGTTGGCGAACTTCACGAGTGCCTTCGGCACCGCGGCCAGTCTGTTGCCCGAGAGCAGAAGGTTTTCCAGCCGCGTGGCATTCAACTGCAGCAAGGGCACACTCGTCAGCCTGTTGCGCGCCAGGTTGAGCGTTTGCAGATGCGCAAGGGTCACCACCAGCCCGGGCCGGTAGGCGATCACGCTCAGCTGGTTGAGCGCAAGGTTCAGCGTGGTTAGACGCTTCAGCGCCCCGAACATGCCCATCCCCACCACCTGCAGCTGGTTGGACGATAGGTCGAGCAGGCGCACGTTCGGCAGGTCCGCCGCTTGCGACGGGTAGATGCTGCTTATGTTGTTGCCGATCAGCATCACCGACTCGAGGTGTTGGAGCGGAGCCAACAGGGCCAGGTTCAGCATCTTGATGCCGCAATACTGCAGGGTGAGCATCTTCAGGGCCACCAAATTGCTCACCGCTCGTGGCAAGGTCGCTATGGCACAGCCGGAGATATCGAGGCGGACGAGGTGCGCGTTGGTTTGGGCGGTGAAGTTGTTCAGACTGGTGGCATGCTGCAAGGTCAGCTCTTGTAGCGTGTGTGCAGCGGGCAGATGCACCGACCGCTCTTGGAACGTCGTGAAGTAGAGGACGTCCACAAGCGTTGAGACACTGATGAGCAGGGAGGACATCGTCATCGAACTCCCCAGCACAAGGTGCTGAATCTGGATGGTCGGGATCGGGGCGGACTCTTCCGCAAGAGCGGCCAGTTCGGCCGGTCCGTCGGTGAGATCCAGCACGGGCAGACGGCAGACTGGACCCGTTCCACAGCGATCGCCAGAGACTGTGCCCAGGGCAGCTACTAGCACTACGGCAGTAAAAGCAGCTGATGTCTCCATCTTCTTGGCAGAGTGACTACTAACTGAGGCGAACTTCCAGAGCGCTCCAACCGAACTCAAACGGTGGTAAATGAGGGAATAGTGATGGCATTTTAATTTGGGTGTACAGTCAATTTATTTCCCACATCGTATCACGAGCGCTAGCCGGAAGTATCGTACCGCATGCAGCAGATCGCATTCACTCCGATCGGGTCCGGTGGCTTTATCGAACCATTGTAGTGCAGCGAACACACCGACGAGACTGGGGCCCTCAGCTTGGGATTGGTGCGAGGACTCAGGAGATGGTAGTTTTGCTCCACCGAACTACACGCCACCGGATTGTCGCGCATGTTGAGCGTGAATGTGGGAGCCACGTCACTCAGGAAAATCTCGGCCGGCACATACCGCAGCCGGTTCCCTACCAGATGTAGGTTGGCGAGTCGGGGAAAGCTGCAGCTCGCTAGGGAGAGCGTTTCCAGCAGGTTGTGGGCGAGGTTGATCGTAGTCAGGTTGGCCAGATGGATGAAGCTGCTGGTGCCGAACGTGCGGAGCAGATTTCGCTCGAAATGGAACCCATCCAGCCGCTGGTGTTCGCGGAACCGGGCTAGATCGACCGCGGTCAGCCTGTTACCGGTGTAGTAAACATGCTGCAGATTGGGCATGTTGCTGGCGCTCAGCGTCGGCACGTCCTGCAGCTGATTGTGCTGCAACGAAATGGTCGCGGTGGCCGGTTGGTACAGCTTGCTCAGGTCTATCGCAGTTAAGTTGTTGCTGGAAAGCGTTAGGATGCGTAGAAGCGGCAAGGAGAGGGGTCTGAAGCAGGCAACCGAGGTCACGCTGTTCCGCTCGAATGTACCCTGCTCCAGCGTACCAGCGAACGGGGCGAGCAGAGCCAGGTCCAGCACGGTGAGCCGGTTGTGGTTGAGAAAGAGCTCGCGCAGTGAACTGTTGCCGCAGGCGGTCGCCGGTGCCGGCAGCAGCAGGGCGATCTCATTCCTGGTGAGCACCAGTATCTGCAGGTGGGGCAGTGTGCAGATCACACCGAGATCGAGCACCCGTATCGCCGACTTCTCGAGGTAGAGTGAGCGCAGCCGGGTGAGCCGGTACAGCGTTTCGGGAACGCGATCGATGGCGCTGTTAACGATGCGCAGCTCTCGCAGCTGTTCGTTCGGAGCTAGGGTGAGTTGGGTCAACTGGGGTGCCGAGTGTAGCTCGACCGTCTCGAACTCCATGCGGCCTGTGATGGGTAGGGCCGGCTCGTGGTACTGCGCGAAAGTGAAATCGGCATACAGCACACTGATCTCCTCCAGCAGGCGTGCCATGGAGACGTTGGCTGCCGCTAGCTCGCATCGCTTGATGACCACCGTGACGTAGCTAGAGCCGGCGTTGTACAGTGTACGCAATCGATCGACCCAACGATCGCCACTAACACGCAGAACGGGGAATGTGCAGGCAGCGGGAAACTCATCCCGACACCGGACATCGTTGTTGACCTCGCACCGATAACACTGAAAGAGAGCGTTGAAGACTTTACGAGAGAGCGAGAGAGAGAGAGTGCACATTGTTCTAACGCAAACGCAAATGGCTACCTAACCAAAGTGCTGCGGCACGTCGCAGCACGTCTGTCACTTCCATCGTTCCGCACCCTGTCTAGCTTGGCCGGACGATCCGGTGTAGTTATATAGGGTGTTATTAATCCTTTTTTGTTTGTGTACTACCGCACCAGTTATCCATTAACGTTTCCAGTCTGCAGAGCTTCACATTAAAATGCAATTTCACTTCCAGCAGACAATGGAGCAGACATCCTGCCCGATGCGGACCTTCCCAAAGCGCCTGCTGATTAGCTTGTATCTGAGGGGAGCTGCCATGGGAAACGGTTGCGACCAAGTTAATGCCTGTGGGCTTAGCAGCAAATACCGCAGCACACACGGCTCTGCTCGTTAGGAACGCTACGAAATCCGTGTTCGATCCCGGTGGATGGTTCGATTGCCGGATGGCTCCACACACACACACATACACACCTGAGGCCTGCGATGGAATCGAAAGCGCTTACCGAAACTGCTTCCCGGTCACGTAACTCCTGCGGATTCGTGTGCCGTCTAGGTCGATGCTTTCCGGTGTAATAAATACCGCAGGAAACGCAAACTTCCTCCCCGGGTTTTTGGGCCGTTTTCGCCCGCAGTCTTGGTGGTCCGTCAAGGGCAGCAGCAGCATGACGCATCGGTGTCACTGGAGGCTCGTAGCGCTCGTAGTACTAGAACTAGTAGTAGCAATAGTAGCCAGGATTATATCGATTATCCCTTAACCTTCCAAAATCAATGCGCGTGCCAAGAGGATTGTGAAAGGTAATCCCTTTCGTCGCAGCTTTTACTCTTCCGTTCGGTTTGGGCTCCCCGAGCGACGGGGGGATGGGTCTCGCGTGCACGTGGTTATAATTTCGCCGGTTTTGCCACCCCGCTCCCGGTAATAACCCAACGCAGCGGCATTCGGCATGTGCGGTGTTTCGTCGCTAATGAAGAGGAAACTTTATGCGACTTTATTGTTCTGTTTGGGTGTGCGTTTGCCCTATTCTTCTGGCTTTCCCTTTCGACTCCCGGTGGTTAATGTGACGCGCGGTATTCGCGGTGCAGTATTTATAGAACCCACTCCCAGCCCCAGCCATTACACGCGCAGCAGCGTTGCCTTCCCGTGCTGTGGGAGTTGTCGTTTTGATATTATTGGAATGTTTATGGACTTTTGAGTGGTTTTTTCTCTCTTTCTCGTTGCTGTTGTGTTGTTGCCATTCGAAGTTCGTGCAGAACGAAATTTGTTTGACATAGTGTGTGTGTTCGTTTGTGGTAGTATGAGTATTGATTTCCAGTTCGTTTGCCTTTTGTGCTTTATGTGTAAAACTTTGTTTTGCTGCTGATAAAAATAAAGCGTGAGTAACACAATTTTTGGATGCACACGCGTCACTTTTTTGGAAGAAATTTATTTTAGTTTTTATCTCTGTCAATCTTCATGAAAACCCCATCCTTATTGCTTTCTTCCTACAAGAGCATTTGTAAGATAAACGCTAATTAATGCGCGCTTTTTTGAGTTAAAATCAATTCAATCATTACTTCAACGTTTGCCACGATAATATATATAAATCGAGTGCACAAACTTTCGCAATACAAAGAGTTTTGCGCGATTCGCGCGCGCCTCGCCATCCCTCGTGGGGATCGAACCCACGACCTTTGGATTAGAAGTCCAACGCGCTATCCGCTGCGCCAGAGGGACGATGGTGCCGGAAGCCGTCCGCCAAGCTAGCGGACGATGTGTGATGTGTGATTGCACCACGATACATCGGGCCTGCTGCCGACCGAGGAAAATGCAGGAAAATGCACCTTTTGCCGACGACGACTCTGGGAACCGGATTGTGCGCGTGGGTTCCGCGGAGGGAAAACAGATGGATTAGCAAGGCAAACCGTGACTAATCGCAAAC
>KB672490.1:4324951-4335598 GCA_000349145.1 Anopheles dirus
TAATACATTGACAATAAAGGTTCGCAGATCGTACAAATTCGAGCAGAGTTCGACTCGTGTGAACCCACCTAATCACCACTTTACATGTTTGGAGCGTACTGGTGAAGTACGTTTGTTTTATCGTGAGGGTTGTAATTGCACAGCTCTCATTTACTATTCAGTCCGTTCTCATTACTGTGTTCAATTTCTATCTTCTTATTAAATTTAAAATGCAATAACGCATTTTTTTCTTCTCTGTCTCTCTCTCTCTCTCTCTCTCCCCCACACTGCTTTTGATCCGAACCTTGGAGCGGTGAAGAGAAGCACAACCCGTTCCCGGTTCATCAAAGACCGGGCCGATTAAAATGCAAAAATCCAATTGTCTTGCGTCCGGCTCCTGCAAGCAGAGGGCCCGTGTGCCTTGTTGCAGTTCGTGCCAAGGACACGCGGGCAAGATACGCCACAACACGGCCAGGACACGGACGTTGAACGCGCGCGGGTAATGTACTGTGATTTTCCTCGCGGGAAAGTAAGAAAATTGTAATTTCCCCGACATGCGAACTTTGAACTACTACGGTACGGGACGGGGAACCCCTTGGCGCATTGGCAACGCCGGCAACCCCACCGGGGCACCGTTTTCCACCGAAGAGGAGCGCGAAGAAAATTATATGCAAAAATGTATTCCACTCGCACCACAGGCAAATTCTTCATCGGCGCCCCATCCTTTTGTGGCCCTTTGCACAGTGGCCTCAGCCCGGTGTCGGAGTCGCTTTATCTGGTGTTTAATTCCTGCACCGCGCCGTTGGAGCACACAGGATGAAGCGAAAGGGGTCTGCCTTATTGAACGTCATCCTGGTACGCCGATTGCGGCCCCACCGGAACGTCACTACTCGGGTGACCTCGGCCACTGCGCGCTTCCTCCTATACGTCGGACGGACGACTTGCTCTATTCTGGGAGTATGGAGCTGCCAGTTCCAATCCGCACCGTCCCGTGTCCGGGAGGGTTTTTATGCAAATTTTAATCACTAGCTCGCGTGCCCCGGCCACATTCAGGCTTTGAGTTCGGGGGTGGGGTCTTTTTTTGCGAAGGACGAGTGTGAGCTAGTTGGTGTTCCGTGCGTTTCCATGCGAACCGAAGTGGGCCAAAGTCACCCATCGCGGTCGGTGGGTGGCTGGATGGATGGATGGTCCTCGGTGGGCACTTATGCTGATTGTTGGCTGGCGCTGAACCCTTCTGCGAGCGGTGATAATTAGCTCCGGTGGCGGTGTGCCTGACCGACCTGCGCCAAGACGCGGCAAGACGCGATCGATGAGATTTTGCAGCGAAGATATCAAGTGTTGGGTCATTTGGAGGTTAGATTTGCTGCGGAAGTGAGCTGTTGTCCTTTTGCTTCATTTTCGTTTTCGGGATTAGCGTTCTTCTGGAGAGAACTGATAGGTTCTTACATCTCACGCCATTTGCTTGCTTATTTACGAGCTGTATCATCTCTCTTTCGAGCGTTTTATGATCATTTCCCACACTTACTAGCCAATTTTCACATCACGCCACGTGTAACATGTGTTCCCAGCCCAGCCCAGAACGCGGCCAGTCCTTGATCGCACGCCGGTCCAGTCGTCGCCAGCCATCGAAGGCCAGAAGTTATTTGCCAGACAAAACTATTTTCAATTACATTCCAACGGAGCCGAGCCACACCGCCGCAGACGTGCGGGAATTCTTGCGTATATCGCGCCCGCGCTCAATCCCGTCGCTCCAATCCTTCCAATTCTCACGGTTTTCAGTTACATTCCATGCAAGGAGGCAGCATTGTGTGTGTGTGTGCCGGGCCGGAAGTTCGTTTGGCGCAGTGTGGAATGCGCACGTTCACAGCGCGCGGCAAGGCCGCCACCGCCCGTGCACCGTATGACAGGCCAGAACGGTGAAGAGGACGACGGCGTGTACAGCAAACACAGCAAAAAAAGCAGGAGCAGGACCTTGTTAATCCTTTCCACGCCACGGTTCCTGTGTTGTTGTCACTCCTGTTGTGGAATTTGTCACTGACATAATAACCTGGTTGTTGTTCCAGTTCGGAGCCGGCAATCCGGCGTGTACCATTCATCGTTCGTTTTTTTCCTCGCTGCTCTTCATTGTGCTGGAGTGATTTCGGCCCAACAATGTATATGCGGCCGAACAGACATCGCTCCTTTCCTGTGCTCTTCGATGTTACGCATATCCTACGGCTCTAGCCCTATAATTAAAACCCGATGGAGAAATGGCAGGATCTTCGCACTTATCAACGGAAATGAATATTTGAAGCTACTGTTCTTTTTGTCTAACCCCACCCGGAAGATGTCCCGTAGGACACGAAAGGGTTCCTTTCCATTGTGATGAAGTGTCCCATCCTTCCGGAAGAGTAGTTCTCAGGTTGCTTACGCCCTAAAGAAAGTGGGTTTGTTTGAGGAAGCGTTTTGCGTGAGAAAGAAAATATGTAATCGTAATTTGAATCGTCATTTTTAAGCGTAAATCAGTAGTGCTGGACTAATGCTTTCTGATGGAGTTCTCTGTTGATACATTCTTTCCATTCTTTCCAACGTAAGAGGAACAAGTGATACACAAAACGTTACAAAGCAAATATGCGATTATCTCGAACGCACAATCACAACTACCAAGAGAACACCACCAGGTTTTTAGCAACTAGTTTGAGCCCTGTTTAGTTTTTGCTTGAGAAGATGGCGATGTTCCATTTGAGATTTGGTAGCGGTACGGGCGTTTGAAGGCCGTCATCGCTAACAATTGATCTATCGAGTGGTCCTAGTTCGCGTACGATTAGATCTGATCTATACCAAGATGTATACCATATCAGATCAGATCAGATGCAGTACCAAGACAGGTGTTCCAATAGCACTTCAAAACGAAAGATAAGTAGTGTAACGGACACGTCAAAGTGTCTAATATGTCAATTAATGTTATGCAACTGGCAATGCGCTTCCCGCACGATTATAGCATTAGGATAGATTGTGCGATCAAAATGGAATTAGTCTTGGCGGGTAATTTCCTGCCCTATTAATCCGCTTTTGATGGAACTAACCATCTGTCATAAACCACCGTCATAAAAAAAGGACAGTATGGCTTTCAGTTTAGCGTACAACGTGTTGGGAAGCAGAACCACGAAGATGGCGCGTCTCACGGGTACGGTATCTACAGCACCTGGTACTTCTGCTATCTGACCCCATTTCACTACTTCGCCCCATTTCAGTACTACTGCTGGCACTGCTCGTCTGCGGATATGTTCCATTCAGCGACGGTCAGTGTGTGGCTGGCATGGGGATGACTTGCATTCTGAGCTCCCTCAACATGGCCACGGACGGTGTGGCGGTGCTCCGTGGCATACCGCCCCGCACGTACTACACCATCAAGGTGGAGAAGCTGCGCCTGCCGGCCAGCCCGTCGGGTGCATTCTTGACCCGCGTGTCCGAGTTCACCGACGAGGTGGGCTTCGATGTGTACTACGAGCCAACGCTCCAGCTGCCCGCGGGCCTCACCCTGACCGCCGTCGTGCTGTACGACGCGAAAGCGCTGCGGCAGGTTGTTATAGCCGCCGGCGACATGAACGTGACCGATCTGACGATTTACACCTGCGCGCTCACCAGCATCCCGGCGACGATCGGGAACTTGCCGCTGCTGACGGATCTATCCATCATCGGGTGTGCTTTGCGCAACTTCTCGTTTGACGCGTTCCGGGGCAATCTGCAGCTGCGGGCGCTCGATCTCAGCGACAACGCAATCGATACGATCCTGCCGGCGAAGCTCGTCGACGATCGGGCCCTCCCGTTGGCGATCGAGATGCTGTACCTGTCGTCGAACAGTCTCGAACACCTCGACATGACCGCCCTCGGTGCGCTGACGAGCCTGACCATGATCGATCTGCGGTTCAACAACCTGGCGAAGGTGGCCGCCGACCGTACCGTCACCTGGCCGGCGCTGGAGATGCTGGACGTCAGCAGCAACCAGCTGAGCACGCTCGATCTGCAGTGGCTGTCGGCACCGAACCTGAAGCGCCTGGTGCTCAGCAGCAATCGGTTCGTGACGATCCCGCCACGCCTGCGACGCTTCCCGAACCTGCAGATGATCGGTTTGAGTGGCAACAGCTTCACCGGCATCGATCTGGCCCCGCTGAACGCGTTGCCCACGCTCAACTCGATCGATTTCTCGCACAACCCGGCCTGCCGGTACGTGCGCAGCTCGCGCCCGATCCAGCTGCCGCTGCTGTCCGACCTGTACGTGGAGTACGGGGCGCTGGTGCGCTTCAACACGGCCGGCATCGATCTGCCGACGATCGGCTTCATCAGCCTGGCGCACAACAACTTCTCGACGGTGCCGCCGCTCGGCCAGGTCTACCCGTCGCTGGACTCGTTCGACATGATGGGCAACCCGCTGCCGTGCGGTGTGCTGAAGGCACGCTCGGAGGTGTTGCTGTCGGGGAAGCTTATTATGGGACCGCCGCGGCTGTCGGCGAGCGAATGCCCGGACGGATCGGTTATGATCAAGGATCCGCTGTTGCTGTGCTGCAAAGCGTGAGCGAGAGGAGCGCCTGTCCAACTCCACAGAGAACAAAACGCTCACCCTGCAGGAAGCGACTGCCGGAAGACAAGAATGTGATGATAATTGAATTGTAATGTCTCCCGTGGTGGTTCATAAACTGTGCGGATATGTGCGATATCTGTTAATCAGCTATCAGGTTAACCTGTTATATTCCATTTACTTTCATAAAGCACACTAATAGACCGATTACACTTGGTAGTTTTGGATGGAATCTGGCTGTCAAAAATCTAGAATCTGGCTGTTCGCCATACAAAAGTAGATGCTTGACAGCCAGCTTCCATCCAAAACTACCAAGTGTAATCGGTCTATGTATATGCGTCACAGTACAATACGATAGCTGCAACATATCGACGCCGTTGCCATAGTTACCACAGGCAACCATAGTTGCCATTGCAAGCTGTACATGAACGCTCAACTTTATTCCCGTTTGCGTTTACATTCACCGGATCGAATACTAGCTATCTCGTCCTTACGCCACACAACAAGCCACCCGCCCCGAGGGAAGTGTGACTGTGCCGTTCCAGACAGTGCACGGTGCACCGTTGGGGGCCATGTCAACAGTGAGCTTATAGTCAGTAATCGACTGTTGCCACTGGCGGACGGTACTGCAGGTGAGCGGATTCTGTACCACGATCGCACGCCACAGTGTCGGGAACATCTGGACCAGATTCGGCAGGCGGCTCAGCTGGTTGTACGCGAGCGTCAGTGAGTTGAGCTTCGGAAAGTCCCAGCGGGCGTAGTCCAGTCGGGTGAGCTGGTTGTACGGCAGGACGACTGACAGCAGGTTGGGCAGCGCCAGCCGTCCCGAACCGGACACCATCACCGTGCGCAGCTGGTTGTTCGAGAGGTCAATCTTCGTGAGGTGGTTCCAACCTTCCAGCCGGCGCAGATCGGCCGCGTAGAGCAGGTTGTTGGCGAGTACGAGGGTGATGAGCTTGGGCAGCCGCTCCATGCCGACCGGGATGCGCGTTAGGTTGTTGTGCGTGAGAAAGATCTCGACCAGGTCCGGCACGTACCAGCGGGTGAAGTTTAGCGCCAGCAGTTGATTGTCCATCAGGGTTATGTATCGCACCAACGGGAGTGAGATCGGTCGACCTTCGATGCGCCGTATGAGGTTACTCTCCAGGTTGAGGTACGTGAGCCGCTTCAGCGGCAGAAAGAACGCTCCGTCGACGGTCTCTAGCAGGTTGTCCGACAACGACAGGTCGTCGAGCGGTATCAACAGGTCGGGGTTCTGGCTGACCTCGAGGAAGCGCACTTTGTTCGAGTATGCCAACAGCGTGGTTAGGTTGGGACTGTTGGCGAACGGATCCAGGCTGAGCGTCTCCAGGTCGGTGTCTCTGATGGTCAGATACATCAGCGCGCGCAGGTTGAGAAACGATTCGGGTATTTGGCGTATCCTGCCCTGTACGATCTTCAGCGAGGTGAGCTGTTCGTTCGGTGCGACGACCGTGATCGCTTCCAGCTGCGGAGCACTTTCCAGCTCGATACTGGACAGCCCGCTGGTCGGTGGAATGCGGAGCACGCGTTCGTAGTACTGCTTGTACGCAACTTCCACGACGAACTCCGCAACCAACTGCAGCAGTACGCCGTCCGGAAACGGTGTGATGAGCCGATCCACCTGGATCACGAACATCTCGGGCAGCTGGCGAGCGGACGCACGAAGCCGCTGCAGGCCGTCGTAGGAAAGATTCAGCTTGTCGTACGTACATCCGGCACCCTGTACTGTGCACAGTTGGGGAGCCGACTGCACCATGGAAGGACCGTGTGTCCATAGCCAAAGGTACGCTGCAGCAGAAAGATGGGCACAAGCAAGGCATGATGTGAGAGTGAGATTTTAGTTGTTGCAAGGAAACCAAGTGTCGTTACTCGTTACCTAGTGTTACCAGAAGCGAAATCAACGAATCACGGTTTACCTCCATCATTTTGACTGTGCTATTGGTGAGCGAGTACAGCGATAGATATAGAATCGTGGCATTCGAAAGCGTTTGGATTGCGAATGTGTTTATAATCGAACCATTCACCGAGGGCTAACGTGTGGCAGTAACACATTTTGAGAGCTTTATAAGCTCGAAGTAATAATCATTAGGAACGTGGTGCGAATTGGGCTAGAATTACCCTATCTGTGCTCATTATCATATTTTGGTATAGCTGTATAGCGGGATGAGATTACAACTGACTCTCCTAAAGCTCTAAATAGCTCGTGTAACCATACACCCTTTCATAGTTGATTGAAGACCTGAAATAGACGTCCAAGATATCTTGGGTTACTTTGACCATGGTACGAATCACTCTTGATCAGCACGCCCAGCATTTTTTGACAGCAGCTCGTTTGACGGATGGCGCCGTATTTTCGCTCATCGCAGTAAGCTACGAACTTGTGGAACCTGTTCTGCAGCAGATTTCAGTTTCGGCTTATTTGTCTCCGGGAGACGTTTTGTTAGGAGCACAGTGAAGAATTAAGTGAGTGTTTCACACGGTGGCAAATAAAAATCTCGCCTGTTTCTCGTGCGTGTGGGGGAGTCGTATTCAACAAAAAGAAGTTTCTCTGTTTCCGCCCGGGATCGAACCGGGGGCCTTCCGCGTGTTAGGCGGATGTGATAACCACTACACCACGGAAACAGTTGAGGTTTAGTAGCAGCAGCTCCCGTGCAGTAACTGCAGCAGCTTCCAATATTCGGTACCTCGAAGTGCCGGCACGAAAGGGAGCCAAAATCGGTCGCCCCGAAAATACATAAATCAAGACACACTCACACACATGAAGGCACGCAATAAGCCGGGCGTATGAGACGAAAGAAGTGAGGTAGAAGAACGTTCGTGAAAGTATTTTTAGTGCCACGAACGAACTGAAACTCGTTCGTTGCCGCAACGGACATCACACGGCCGTGGTGCAATGCAACACACACGCGCGAACGCGGAGACAGGTGGAGAATGGGTTTTCCAGAGAGAGAGAAAAGCCGGACTCTGGAGTTTTTCCGGGGTGCAAAAGCGATAAATTTAATGCCACTGCAGCAGCGTCCATTTGTCGTGTCGCGTTTATCTATTCGGGTGGAGTGTTGATTGCTGAGGGAACGCATTTGTATTTGTTGAAGTAAATTTGATTTAATTTTGATCTCATATCTGTTGCATTTGTTCTGCTCTTGCCTCCTTGCAGATTTCAACCGGCAGAAGATAGATGGGAAAAACAGTTTTCCCCACGATTTCTCTCATTGGACCAACGTTCGTCAATGGTGTCTTGGATTGCCAACTACACTGACCATCTAATTGTAACTCATCACTGGTCTTCCAACGCTGCTGATTACGAATCAATAAGAGGTGCAAGCGCACACTGTTGGAAGACGAGGCTCGTTGACAGTGGAAAAAGAGAAAGAAAAAGAAGGGCAGGATAGAAAATAAATCAGAAAAGTTGTTAATTAAGCAGGAATTGCTCTCAGCGAAGAGGTAGTGCATCAGATGGACAAACTAACCGAGGGATTGAAGAACGACAGAAGCCAAATACGGGACGGAAAATTGAAGCTAGCAGGCAGGAAGTAATTGCTCTCCTCGTAAAGCAATAGTAATACTAGGTATAAAAGAATGTATAACCGTGAAAGTAGCGAAAGTAGTCATTTCTTTCCATTCCTTTTACACAAAGACATTCCAAAATTAACGTTTTGGTGAATTTAACATTTCAATTTTACCCAAATCCTCGGCTAGATCGGCTATTATCGTTATCAGTGCAAGAAATTTGGCCATCAGCTAGGTCGAGAATGAGGGACCGAGTGCGATAGAGTTGGAAATCGAAAGAGAGAGACAAATTGCTATCGCGGCTGTAAGCTGAACCCATTTTGTAAGCAAAATATCAAAACCATGTTAAATTTTACATCTCAATTATTTGATCGTTTGACAATGGCATATCAAAGTGACCGTTCTCGGCAGGAATTCTTAGAAGCCGCAAGATCGGTCTATAGTTTTCTCTCTCTCTCTCTCTCGTGTTATCTTTCGCTTTGCACAGTGAGCTCGGCTCCATCGATCGAAATATAGTGGCTAATTTTAATCATTATTTTTATTTTTTATCTTTATTTTACATACTTATATTCAGCTCATTTGTTTATTCGTCCGACTGTGAGGATTTTTTCATTAATTTAACCGTAAATATCGTGAACCTATACTAATACAGACGCGTTTTAGCTCAAATCCCGCCATTTTGAAATGAAAATAAAAAAAACATCTTTTTTATCCAACTTTCTATCTCTTTTCGCACTGACGACCGATACGGCACCTCCCGGCAGAGATGCTTCAACTGCGCGCAGTTTTCAATCCCAACGCGCGTTACTGATTTGAAGCCAGTTTCAGCGCTCGATAGGAGCATCGTGCTCAGTCGTCTGTTACCTTGCCCGCTGGTAAAAGGTACCCGCGAAATGTTCCCGTTTTTCTTTCGAATCGAATTTCGGTGTGCGTCTCGTCTCTCTATCGGCTTCTCTCTCCCTCACACACACACACACACACACGTGCGTGCACGCGTCAGGGGTCAATCGGCCGGGAATGACCTCCCCCCTGCAGCAAGAGAGTGATTTCTACGGTGGGCATGAGAAACGAACCGATTGCCGTTTCCCACCCGACCAGACTCGGCAACGCTGGCAAGAATCCCGTCCGGCCACATTCCACATTGCCGGATTTTTAGAGGGGGCGAGAGTTGTTGCAACTTGAATGCATCCGAATCTCTTCGGTGGCACGGTGAATCATGCGGCGGAAATGCAGAAACAGCAACCGGATTGTGATATATCGAATCGAAGGCGGACTAGCGAAAAGCAAACAAAAGTAAGTAACAAGGAGGTTTAATTTAAAGTTCACACCACACCACCTCGCTCTCTTGTTGTGTTGTGCAGCATCTATATTGTTATACTCATTTTTGTACAGCATCTTATTAAACGTATGAAGATCATAATCACACTCCCAAGGACAACCACACACCACTCACACACACACGCACACCAACGCCGTCTTTTCATCAACGCGTTCCCGTCGTTCTCTCCCATAAAACACGAGCACAAACAAAAAGAACTAAACAGGTTCCACGAAAGAGTCATCACCGGCCTAAATCACCCGGCTCAGCCTAGAAGGGGGACGACTGGGTTCGTTTCCTTCGCCTTTGCGCTGCTGCTTCGGGTGTTTTGTTTGTGCTTCCGATAATTATCCCTCCGTTTGGCCCTTTAACCATCGCCTGCCTAATCGATCTCGCGCACCCCAACACCCCTATTACCCACAAACGCTAGCAATCACTTCTTCAGGTGCGGCTGCTGTCTGTTCTGATCGTAATTTAGCTGCTGTTTGCTTTTCTTCGCTTCGAATCGTTCAAGCGCGTGTGTTTGTGTGTGTCTCTGTGTGTGTGTGGCAGAAAAAGCGCAACACAAATACAAACTCTAATTAAAGCTTTCCGTTCATGATAAAGCGGACGTGAGAATACTTTTGCTCGTTTGTTTCGCTCCACCCCTGTCGAATGTGTGTTGCTATGGCGTTATCCACTATCGCTACGAATACTTCCCTGATTGCAGCGCGTGTATGACAAGGTTCTTGGTAAAAAGCTCCTTACGAATTAATTGAACAAAATCGAACTAAGTAAGAGAAATCCTTATGTACACAACGCGCTCACACTGGCTCACGCATAGGCTGTAGGAGTAACTTACAGCAAGGTTGCATATTTAGACAGCGAACGGAGAAGACGGAGAGTGAAAGGAAACAAATATGCTATATCACAATAATAACGCAACCAAGAACGGGCTCTTATCCTGCAGGTCCTGCCACACTGCCACTTCACAACGTCTTCCACATGATGCGCGTGGAAGAGAGGGAGTAGCGCGACCTGGCACCGGCACACTCTCAACGTATTCACTCGCAGATCTTGAGTGTGACGCACCGCCGTTCCAGCTCCTCGTTGAACGAGTTGTCGAACGTTTCGTCGTCGATCCACGTCTCGACCGTGCTGGCGCTGGTCCGCCGGGAGGAGCAGCGCGTCGAACGCCACACCACGTCCGTATCGATCTCGTACTGCTTGCTGTTCAGGTTCTCCCAGACGTCGGTCTGCACCTGGAACGCTGGCCGGTACTGCT
>KB672490.1:4365622-4382423 GCA_000349145.1 Anopheles dirus
GCACTTCACTTTGAAAGTAGATCGCTGCGAGTGGTAGTAGTAATCCATAGGTCACTGGTTCAAATCCGGTTCGAAGGAGATATGATTTTTTGCTCATCTGATGTAGTAAACATTGCTCTCCACAGCAGGAGGGTTAGTTTTTGGATATAATCCGCAACTCCTCTTCACAAACAAACGCAATTAATGTAACGATAGCACAGTCTTTCGTCTGTAAAGAAACAACGTTGCTGTTTGCGACGCGCAGCAGTGGAGGAGGAAGTAATAAAATTGAAAAGCAACATTCAAAATCACCTAACAACGACCCGCACGCGTTCGGTCACGTGCGGAAAATAATTTCGATGCCCCGCTTAACGACAAGAAAGAAGATAAGGGGCACAACACACATGAGGAGGACATGATTGTCGAATGTTTCTAATTCACGCGGAAACCCTTCCTGGCACCACCACAGTCACCCCAGCAAAGGTCGACGCGGCGTTGTGCCATTGTGTTTGAAACCATTTTCCAGGGCACATTAAAATCCGCCCCGAGAACATTGAAAAGCGAATGTTAATTAAACCTACAACTTCCGCAGACACGCACTCCTCCTGCTACACTTGTGATCAGACGGGAAGGACGTCCACTTTGGCACGCATGGGCCGCTTGTGTGTTGGAAGTCCTCCTCTGGGGAACACCCTTCCTGAGATCGCAACGAACCACACCTCGTGCACGTCGAACTTTGATCGATGGAACGTGGGCAATCCCTGTTCGGGGAATGAAGCGGTCAGATATTAATTTAATTAAATACGCAGCGCAAACGGTTTCGATTAATCGTCTGTCAACGGCGGCGAAGGTCACATGCGGTCCGAATTGTTGAATTTGCACTCCAATCCAGTCCATTGGGATAATGCAAATCTATGACACACACACACCTTGTGATCGTTCGGAATTAGGGCGAAACGATACACTTGCGTCGGCTTGGCTGCAAACATTGGCGAGATGAGGTGAATCTGCTCCATGACCCTAAGGGAGCGACGCCATGGTGTAGGTTTAAAATTATTTACGATCCAAAATATTTGCCATCGTAACTCATTTGAATGGGATGTTGATTAGTTTGGAAGGGTCTTGGCCGCGTGTGGCGCATAATCATGGAACTGCAATTGCCCATCGCCGATTGACCGGAGATCGAAGAACTGCGTCCAATGCGCTCGTGAGGTCGAATTCAATTTGTAGCTTAGACTGTTGAAAAACAATGCTTTATGGTTGGAAAACGATCACCAACGCTATATCGGAAATATATTGGTACAATTTCTAAGGAAGGAATAATAAATCTCTAGTTGTTTAGTTCAGAAAGCGAAAAAGAAGTACTAAGCTTGGAAAGATCTAATATTGTTCATAATATAGTCGATAACAATAGACGAACAAACCATCAAACTTGAAGTGTTGTTCGATTTTCTTTGTTACTAGCTAGCGCGCTAACTTCAAGTTATTGAATCAATGTAAATTTGGGAAAAACCCTTATCAACACTATAAAATGACCTTTCTAACTCCATTTTAGTCCTCCTCAAACGAACCGCATCGTGCGATTTAAAGCGAGCTGAGCAATGAGTCAGCAATAACAGTTCTGTGATAGGCGTGCAATATTTCAAAATTAATGTAACAACAAGGAAGCAAACACACACACAAACTGAAATTCCTAACGGACACACACGGAGAAAAAAAACTAACTTAATGGTCAACAGCGTTCCGCGAAGTTCCAGCACCTACAGAGAGCACCTATGCTTGTTTCCGTGCCATAGCGAATTCGCAACATGTGCTCGAGCGGGAGCGAATGTCAACATCTCCTCTAAAGTGCACTCATCGACTCGCGGACAGGGCGCAATAAAAAGCCCATGACTAATCGGAATGGCAGGCGCGACACATTTGTTCCTTCTCTCAGTCCCGGTTGAAGCATGTACATATCGCGTATCGCCGCTGCCAGAGGGTTCTACAATTAAGCGTTGCTCACTTGACTGTGGATGAGAGTGTGTTCGAATTAATGAGTTTAAATTATCAGAAGTGGCGAAAAAACGCGGTGAGAATGACATGGTCTAAATTGAAAATAAAAGTTATCGCTGCCCATTTCACGGTGATCACAAAAAACACGCCTCCTGATACCCTCTGGATGACCACGTTAAAAAGAGGGATATCCTTTACATCCTTAGCGGGCATACGAAGTAGTGCCTCGCTTGCGGTAGGTTTGTGGCCAGTTGGCAAGGCGCTCACGCACTGACCACATTTTGCTGATTTGCAACAATAACAATTGCTCAATTCGCCAACCCCACCCACTTCAGAGTGACCACAACCGGCGTGTCGGTCGGTTGCTGTTGTGGTCAGTGTCCAGTCAATCGGTTCGGTATTGAGTGGGTCGACCGCTTTATGTCGCAGTTTCCCGTAACCCAATAACGCAACACCGGCACGGCAGATGGTCACGAAGGTGGCGCGTGGTAAAGTCGAGCAATAGACAACAATCGATGAAAATCAGCGCGCAGCGTCCGTCCCGGTTCTAAAGCAAAGGGAAACGCCTCAGCAGGACGTTAATTGGGGAACGTCAGACCGTGCGTCTTTGTTTTCGCATCCTTTCCAACCGGGCGCGACCATGACACGGGAGAGTGATTTTTAAAAGGTTACGGCGTTGGCTTTTCCTAATGATCGCTGGATGACGCAGGATATTAGCAGGCGTGTTGCGTGCTCGTTAGGCGTGTACAGTGGGCCACGCGAAACGGATAACCATCCATTCAGTCGAAATGAATCAAACGGTTAATTGGAGGAATGAAGTCGTTACGGAAGAAACGGCAACCGATACGGTCGCAGGTGGGACATCTGGAAGCGGAACAAGCTGAAGCTGAAAAATCCTCAATACAGTTTGAAGGAAGAAGATCCTAGACGAATCCTGAAAGCCAGAGGTCAGTTTTTCTTGGTGAAATAATACTAACATTTTTACTTCAATTACGACCAAAGCTTCCACAAACGACATAGGTTAGGTCAAGTTGAAACAGATTTCACTAGCTTGACCTGTAGCAGATCCCAACATTTCGGTCGTTCTTATGGAAGACTCAAACTACCATTCGTCTTCGTCTGTTCATGTGGATTTCCTGCCCAAATGGGCAAGTTTGATACACTTTACGGAGTTTGGTGGTTTTGAAACGATTCCTTTCCAATAGAGCATGGACAAGTTCCATATCGTGGAACCTGGTGTACTGTAACCTCAGAAAGTTGTCCATAGTTCCAGATTTATCTGTCGCTTTCGATCCGCAGGGTGGGCAGGGTCTTCCAGTATCCTATAGAGGGAGCTTAGACCCAATTAGACTATGAAATATGAGCAACTATGAACAGCCGCTTCAAGATTTAAGTCATTGGACCATTTTTACAAAGAGTCTATGTGACAACTATGCTCTTATCAAGTGACATTTATACTAAATCATAAACTAAAGCAACAGTAGCTTCTCTAGCTGCGTATGAAGATTTATTAATCGTATCGTATCATCAGATTTGATCAAACCCCACAACCCCTCCGAAGAAACCCTTCGGAATATCTTCCCGTCTCCCAATCCCAACCAGATAGCAATCGTTAAGAACGTGCGCGTTCATCATCCCCCTACCACGTAGATCGATTCCACTCGGTCCGAGAGAGCGTCTCGTCAAAACCGGCGAAAGATTGTTTCCCAGTCACACGCTACACCGGCCATGGGAAACGCGAACCCAAACTGTCTCTGTGGGAAGAACGTGGCCGGGCCAGAAAGCGAAAGCGCGATGCTACTTCCGAAAGTGGCCGAGTGGACCCGAGACGGAGAGCAAGCGGTAGGGAACGCCTTCGGGGGCCACACTAGGTTGGTTGTGTCACATCCACCGCAGCAAGAATTCGGTTCGTATCGGGCAAACGGGCACACCACCGCGCTGGAGGTGAACGTGTCCAGTTTTTCCCAAAAAAAAAGCCCAACGATGCATAAAATGCGATGCCTTCCTCAACACGCGTTCCCACGTGCCTAGGAGAGCGCCGAACGGAATGACCAGAAGAACAAACATATATGGGAGACGAGATAAAAGCATAATTAGCTTCCCCATCATACACCGCAGTGGTGGGAGGGTGAGCTAGAGGAAGCACTTTTGCAACGAACTACACACGCATGCACACAGACAGACACTTCGAAAAGACCTTTTCCTAGTTCATTTTCCACCATCCGGAACAGAACATTCCCTTTCTAATTCGCTGTTTTTTTTCTCTCTCTCTCTCTCTCTCCTTCGATTCACCCCACCGCAGCGATGATAGAACATTTTCTCACTTCGCCCCCTTCGATATTTCTGCCGCTTCTCACACTACACGGTTTATGGCTTTTTTCCGATGAGAAAATTGTTTCCCGATTACCTCCGCACGGGAAAAACTCGGGAACTGATCGGGCCGTGGGACTGGGAGAACCAGCGACCCCTAAAAAGCCCAATCCCACGAGAGGGACGGTGGAAAAGTCGGTAGGCCGAGCAGTTGACAGAGAAGCGGGAAGGCCAACGGGGATAGAGTCTAGTCTAGGCCAGTATTGTGCCTCGCGGCGCCCCTTTTTCGGGCGCATACACGGCAAAAGGGACATTCACATGCATCCGCGCTACCGTTCGACCCTCGTCGGGTTTGGTTTTGGATTTCTGTGCAATATTTAAATGGAACGAATGGTCACGTTTTTTCCTCTCTCTGTACTGCCTGCTTCCTCTTCGTTTATGATGATTTGCAAGTGATTAAACAGTGCATTTGAAGGTGACTCGGACTAGTAACGAAAAAAAAACACATTAAGCATAGGGGAACCACACCCTGTGGGAAGCAATTAATCGCCTCAACAACCTGCCGCGGTTGGGAAAACAGGGATTTTTATTGCGCCCGCTTGCGCATGGGAAACTGTAACCGAATAAGCTGCAGAACCATCACGCCGGTCCGGTTGGGATGCGCGTACGCAAACGATTATGACATTCGGGCTAATCGGGGAGGATGAAACGCGGATGAAAACCAGCACGGTTGCTGGGGTCATTGGTGAGAGCGTTTTTCAGGCTCGAACTTGTGACATCTAATGCCGCTGAACACGTCGGATTAGGTCCATCAATAACAGCCTCGTTAGGTGAAGATGACTTCATTTGGCGCAGACGAATAATCCTTAATTTGTCATTTGAAACTTATCACGCAAGCAAAATGGAATGCTTTTTGCGGTCGACTTTGTTTAAGCAAGAAGACGACGTCCATCAATTACGTGCAAATTGAGCCAGAAAGTACCTAAAATGACATTCGTTATTGTTTATTATCGTTTTGTTATGAAGAAAAAATCAAAGAAAAAATAATTCAGCATAACTATGCCTAAAACTATTCTTGAAATGTGGAGATTCTTTTACAGATCAAAAAGGTTAAACCAATTTCAGAGTGAATCAAACTGAAACAAAACGTTCCTTCATTCTTCAAACAAAATGTGCCGAAAAATAACCCTCCAAACATCGCTTAAATGCCTTAAATAGTTTCGATTCTCCTTCCGATCCGACTTGCAAGAGGGAACCGATGCATCTGACTCGACGTTCGTTCTCTAAATTTCCCTAATTCCCCACACACGCCCGATGGAAGCGGAGGCTACAATCTAGATAAACCAACAGCAACAAAAAACCAAAACCTGTCAAGAGTGGAGTGAAGTAAGAACTTTCCCAGCGAATCGATCGGCTCCCACGGTTACTCACCCGGTCGGCGAACGAATCCCACGTGAACGGGCGCTTCTGATTGCCCGCCTCCTTCTCCCTCCTTCCACTTGGCACTTGCTGTTCCGGCCACCGGCGTTCGCTCCTGGCCTGCCATCACGATCATGAGAAGCGCGAGAACAGCGCGTGTGGCTGCTCACTAATGGTTGACCGGTGTTCTCACTTCTTTCACTCTTTTTCGGCCACAATCACGCCAACTGAAAGTGATATTAACTGCACACCCGCGCGCGTTCTGTTTCGCTGCATCACTTTGTCTCATCATGGCTCACTGCGGCTTCGCTGTTGCTCATCCGAACTCACCTCGCACGCGTTCTCACTTGAGTTAGTGCCGCCGTGCCCGTAACTCCTCGTAGAAGTGAGCCTCCTCAACACAGATCAACTAGCTCAGCTTTATCCGCACACTACGATGACAAAAGAGCGCACTTTTTTCGCCATTAAAATCTCAACTCATGTGTGTGTGTGAGCGCGAGCGCGTGTGTGTCTCCCCGTTCGCACGAGAATCCCATCGAACAGTTCCGGCGCGTTCCCATAGGAATCTTTCGCTGGGGTTCCCACTTTTCGGGTGGGAAAATCGTTCGCGTGCGTTATCTTTCGCGGCTCGAGAACGAAAGTTACACAGCGAGGGGGGAGATGATTGCGCACACACACACACGGGAGCGATCGAGCGCGCGCGCCGAGGGGTAATGGGAGAGGCTGCTGCACTTTTTTGTTTCTTCTTGCGCCGTTTCCTCCGTGCACTCGATTCCCGGGTGTATCTGGGATTGATGATCCACTTTCCGCTTTGGTTCGCACGGGAATATGACACACAGCATGGTCACACGCCGGTCAGGCCAGGCTGTATGGGAAAATGAAATCCCACTGGAGCGCTTGGTGCGAAAAGTGCCGTCTGACTCTGTCACCGAGATTCTAACGCACACTAGCGGTTCGCTCGAGCGATGGCTTCTTGGATTGCTTTAGTGTACGTGGAACACTTGTTTCCTATTCATTGCAATCGAAGTGAGATTTGGTTGCGAGAAAGACAGGTGCTTTTGGTCACATACGGGGTCACTTGGTCTTGTACAGTGCGTTGCGTAATTAAAGTGCCTCCTATTTTTCCCTAATAACATAAACACGACAAGGGTATATAGCTCAAAATGCTCTTGAAATAGACAAAAACTAATGTCTATTAGTATTTTTTCATTGCACACTCTGTAAGGCACATAAGACAGAAAGATATTGAAACCATTAAACTATCAGTGCGACAAACGATAATTAATCAAACCACACCAAAAGGATGCATTCGTACCGCAAAAGGAGCACATTCGGAACAAAAATTAATCATCAATTACTCGCAACCCTACCGCACTGAGAACGCCCCATCTGCGTACATCATTAACCGAAAAGCCGAATAAAGTTTACAATTGAAAACAAAACCAAAGAAGAAAAAAAAACAAACCGACGCATAAATATTCGTGCACCACTGACTCCTGCCCAGCGCATTAATTGAAGTGCGTTTGCACCAAATTGTCCACACGTGTGACATTTCCGTTGGAGGAATTATTTACGTGCGGCTAAAAGGAGGGACACAATCCAGCGCTATTAAGAGGATCCTTTTCGTTGGGATCTAGAGCAACTTGTGCGCGTTTCACTTGTCCCAGGATTTGCCCAGGTGCCGGAAGAGGGTCAATGGTGATGAATGCAAATGCAGCCGGATTAATGAAGCGTATCGCTTACGAATCTCCATTTCCAATCGTTTTCCTATTTCTAAGGGCACGGTGGTAGGGGGCTTTCTTCCTCTATTGGAAGGGGTATCGCGTCCTTGCTTCCTTGCTGCTCGCATCCTCACTGGGAATCGTTTGCTCCCGGTGATGAATGAGCGGCTCTTCGATCAGTCGCCACAATCAGTGTGCGGTGTACTACAATCGATTCCGGCTGACAATCGGCTGCGTCGGCTTGCCAATTAGAGTTCGGTGATGTGTGCGGAAAAGGGCTACACACCGGTCGCACGATGACTCGACGACGGTTCATAATTGATATGATCGATTTTGACGCTTGTCGGTCGGTCGTTCCGGCGTGACGAATCGACAGCAAATCTTGCCCATCGGAAAAGGCGCCACACACACACGTGCTGTGGAATCCTATCTATCCCTTTTTCCATATGTTCACTTTGCGCGGTGGCACGCGGAGAGCACAACGTGTGCTTGAGGCGATGATGATTGAGTGCTGTGCAGTGGCTTCTGGCACACACAATACACGTCCTAATGGCGCGTGGAACGATGACAACGATGACAAGCAGCGTTCGTTTCGCCGTCTACCGTCCATATCCCAACGTCCCCGGGGACATTTCCGTCGTTCTTTCCACAACAAGCATCTATATTCGACAACAAAGTTGAATTGGTTAAAAACCGTACCATTTCTTCATGTTTCATTCGGCTGGCGATACTTATCATTCACGAAATGCATTAAATAATAATCTTATCCGGTGCGTTTAACTGCTCTTGGCAAAGCTAAACTTTGCCAACTTCGAAACACCGCTCTCGGGCTGATCAACCTCGTCGAGCTTCCGCTTGTCGGTTGCCTTCGACGTGCCGGCTCCATCCGCTTGGCTCACCCCCTTCTGCTGCTGTGCCTTAAACTCGCGCATACCTATTTTGATCAGTTCCGCGTCGGCCGCTCCCGGATGCCGCTTCTGTAGCTCCTCGCGCCGCTGCTCGAACCAGGGCAGAAATTTCATGCCACCGGGTGTGCTACTGCCGCCACCAGCACTGTTCTGGGGACGGTTTTCGTCCTGGCCAACGGTCGGGCTGCTGCTGCTGCGGGAGGCCGAAAATCCTATCGCTTTGCCGGTCAAATGCTCCAACGGATTACTACTGTTGGCACCGTTCTGGTGGCCCGAGGCGGACGATGCGGGTGACGATATGCCACCTCCACTACCACCACCACCATCGCTGCTGCCGGTGGTCGTTGTTCTACGGAATGGATTGCTCGGCTTTTTCGTGCCAACCGGGAGCGGTTTCTGGAAGGAGAGGGACATAAGCATGAAATATAGCTCCTACTCCGGCACCGCAGGCAAACGGTGAACCGGCGCGCACACACAGCTGGCAAATCGCCATCGGGGTCAGCGAAAACGAGGAAACAACACACTGCCACCGGCCACTTACTATTTTCGGTGTGGTGTCCTTCTTCGAGATCGCCTCAAGATTGATGTGCTGCAGTTCGCTCACGATGGCCGCACTCTCCCGGGCGCTTTCCTGCTCCAGTTTTTCCTCCTGCACTTCCTGCGCGACAGAACGGGGAAGAATCCAACACGAAAGCGTTAAGTGCATTTGGCAAAGGAAAAGTGTGTCGTCTTTCCAACCATCAAGGCCACCGAGACATTAAAACCCTGCCTTCTGTTTTTTTATAGACCGTAGAAAAAACAGTGAGTTAGAGAATTTAATGCGAAAACCGAGCCCCCAAACTCAGCCAAAAGAGAAAAAAAAGTTTTTTTCTCGCATCCTTCGAACCGGATTTGAACCAGTGACCTATGGATTACTATTACTCTCGCACTGGAGGGTGCGCTTTGCTTCTACAGTCCACCGCTCTACCAACTGAGCTATCGAAGGCTTGAGATTCCCTCACGCACACGCGCTACTTCAACACGCATCCATTCGCACGCTCCCTTCGCCACAGTTTGCTTGTACGGTTGCATGCAAGAACCTCGATTGTGTGTAACGCTTGCTCTCAAGCTGTTGTGTAAAAGGGTAGGTAATGAATGTGTTGGAGGAATCATTTAAAATTGTGGAGGAAAATTGCGAATTAAGAAACGCGCAGAATGTGTAAATAACATATATGATTAGCATTCAACATTTACCTGCTCCTGGAAGGTGGGCAGCAACGGGGCCAGGCTGTCGGCCAAATGGTACCGCCGGATTTTGCTCGCGTACTTGATCACCAACGGAATCAGCTGACTCGAGGCAATCGTCTCCACCAGCTCCTTCGCGCGCTGCTCACACTCGTTCTTACAGGAGAGCTAGCGTCCCAAAAAGAAGGAACGGAAATCAGTCCAAAACGTTCTACTCCGTTCTAACGCGAATGAGCGATTCTTACCGCAAACAACTTCACCGCCGTCTCCTTTAGCAGCTTATCGGCATCGTTCACCTTGAGGTAGAGCGACCGCACCAGCTCATCCTCGAGGCACTCCTTCTCACTGTCCATATCACACATCGGAATGGAGAACTTCACTTCGAGCGGTATCGGAATAGGGTTGGTGAGCGGATATTTCGCCCCGCGACACAGCACCAGCTGCACGCTCTGCGTCGATTCAGACACCTTGATGATGAACAAACCATCCGATGCACCTTTCGAGGGCTACACAATAGCATTGAAATAAAACAAGAAACAACCAGGCAAGCGATCCACCACAAAACCTACCAAATTGTCCGCATGATAAATCGGCATCCAAATGTTGGACGAGGCGTGATAGATGTTCATCTGGCCAGCCGAATCGTACACCACCGGTGAGCCGCGATCCGTGAAGCCAATCCACCGTAGCTGCGACGCCGCGGTCAGCGGAACGCGCACCTCTCGACATCGGAGCTTGAAGTTCACGCACGTCACAATCATCAGGCTGATGTGCTGGTCCTCGCTGGCGGGCGCACTGTGATACGCCGCAAGGAAATGGTCACCGTACGCGGCCAGCGCTACGATCGGTCCGGCCACCGTAATCACTTCCCGCTGCGTTCCGCGGGCGGTAAACACTCGCAGCAGCCGACTGTCGGTGCCCACGACGACGATCTTGTCCGACGCGGTCACTGCGATGATCTCTTCCAAGCTCGGCATCGTGTACGTCCACTCGCGCTTCCCGAACGCGGCCTGATTGATGCACACGATCTTGCTGGCATTCTTTTCCTGGGCCGGGCAGGCCATCGCCAGCACCGTTTCACTCAGACCGGCCAGCGAGTGGTGCAGAAAGTTGTTCAAATGGATGCCGTGGTGTTGCTGCGAGTCGTGAAACTCCACCTCGATCGAGTTCTCCTTATCCGTCACGTGCCGCCGGACGATGCCGACGTGATTGTACACGAGATAGTTGTGCTCGAGCGTGTTTGGGCTCGAACCGGGTTGGAAGGGTTCCTGCTGAGGAAAGGACTTGGCCAGCACCGCGGTCCGCTCGCTGCGTACTGTGCCGCGATCATCATCGTCATCATCATCGTCGTCCAGGAGCGCATCATCTATTTGCTGGGTGGGGCCCATTATCTGTGACTTAAGCTTCTCCAGCTCGATGCAGTTTTCGTTGTCCTCGTCATCATCCGATGCTTCCTTATCGCTGTCCTTTTCATCCCGTTTGGTATCTGGAGCATATGGGAAACGATTATTAACAAACAATTTCTAATTACGCGTTCAACCCGTGCGCCTTACGTGCGGCAAATATATCATCGTGTGCATCGTCACTGTTCTCCCCGTTCTCCTCCTTCTCCGCCATCAGCATAATGTCCCCCTCGTCTCCGTCTTCGTCATCAGCAGCATCGACAAAAATGTTGGTCACCGTTCCCACCTGCCCGTTCGCATCAGAAATTGCCAGCTCGCCATTGTTCTTCGGATTCCAAACGAGCCGCGTGATCGGATTCAGATCGTACGGTGCTTCACCCTCGATCAGTGTGCCCTTCTCACAGTCCCATATCGCCACCTCGCCCGCCAAACTGCCGGCCGCCACATAATCTCCCATCGGTGAAAACCGGCACACGGTCAGGTCGGCGGTCAGCTTCTTGTTGGTGAACGTTTTAACCTCCTTCCAGCTGGTGGTGTTTAGCACGACCACACCCCGGCCACTCGGGTAGGCCAGTAGCGCACCCGATCGGGGTTCGAATGAGGGTGCGGTGAAATATTCGGCCGCTTCAAACGTCTTCACTTTCGGCAGTCCCTCTATCGTGTGCTTGAGTTCTTTTGTCTTCATGTCCCACACCCGAAGCTTTCCGTCGCCGATACTGGCCGCAAGTAGATCGTGCTTGCTTACGTCCAGCGACAGGACTGGGCCTTCGAGATTCTCCAGCTCAAACTGCTCGCCGTTATCGATCGACAGCACCTTTATCGTGGCATCTTCGGAACCGGCAACAATGAACTGAAGGAATAAAAACGAATTAGAGTTCTTGCTAAAGCAGTGATCGATGACCGATAGTCTTACCCGTTTGTTTTTCGCCAAGCAGGACACGAAGGCGGTAAAGCGGAACTCGATTCCATCCTTCTCCAGCGACGGATACTTGTACGCTTGCACCGTGTTCAGATCGGTCGCGACCAGCGCTCGACCATCGTACTGCAGGGCCGTGTAAACGTGCTCCCCAACGCAGACGGTAGGTGGATCATCATCACCAATGCCGTGCCACATTCGAAAATCGCCGTCGTAGCCCACACTGATAATGCAGCTGAAAAAAAAAACACATCCATGATTAGTTTCAACTCCGTTCCGTTTGTTTACGTCGTGCCCGATGGTTTTGCAGCACCCTGCGACTTACTTTCCGTCGTCTTGATAGACGATGCTCGTGTAGCCCATAATATGCGCATACCGCATCGGAGACCGCTTAAAAGGCATGATTAGTGTTGTGTATCCTACTTATTGTGCAATTAAAAGCGCTTAAAATATAATTTGGTTAAAACACAATTCGCACCGAACAAAACACAACTTTACCCGCCAAAACCGGTGACAGGTGAAAACGAAGAAGAGGAAGATGACCACCGAGAGGAATCTAGTTCCTGGTATCGCCGACAGGGGCGCGCTATTTGAATTTGAAAAATGGCGTTAATCTTAAGTAAAGACTTCCAGCAAAGTTTTTACCAACACACGAGATAAGCATGTATAAATGTATTTTGTAGCAAACTTAGTGCTTTTGCATTTGAAATGAAAAGGGATCATTTTTCCCGGATAACCTTCGCAGCAATCGTTTAATCAGTTTGCTTCCAGAGAACTCTCAATAGTTTTCCTGGGTAAACATTCCTTCATCGAACATGCGCTTCCACTCCGTTCCATGGGGATATTCAAATTGCACAATGGCAGCTTCCTTCAGCTCGGTAGAATACCCCGGTGCCCGCGGTGCGACGTAGCACGCCTTCGCGTTGATCGTCGCCGGATACACAAACTGATCGTGCTGCTGATCGACGAACTCCACCATGCGCCCTTCCAACGTGCACGAAACGGAGCAGAAGTCCCACATTTGCAAATGTTGTACCATCTCACACAAGCCAACGCCACCAGCGTGGGGACAAACTTTTACTGAAATGCAAACATTACACAGTGGGTTAGCGGCGGAACAACCTGTAAGGGAATGCAGTACTTTACCGTTCAGCTTTTTGGCCATCAGATAAACGGCTAATATCTCGTTCACTCCGCCGATGCGTGCCGAATCGATCTGACAAAACTCGAGCGCATCGGCCTGCATGAACTGCTTGAACATCACCCGGTTACAGCACATCTCTCCGGTTGCGACCCCTATCGAATGTTCTCTGGCAAGGGGAAATGAAATGTAAATGTAAATGCACTTCAGCGTATGCGTTCAATCAGTACCTCAAAGCAGCTGCAATTTTTGCGTGCCCGAGTATATCGTCCGGTGAAGTGGGTTCCTCGATCCACAGTGGCTTAAATTCTTTCAAATTTTTCACCCACTCGATGGCCGTTGGAACGTTCCACGTTTGGTTGGCATCGATCATCTAGAAATGACATGGGAGCGTAAAACTTTCTCTTTCTCTTCTCTGCGTCAACACCTCAGAAGCCTATTACAAACTGATTTTCCCAGCCGATTTCATCACGCACAAGCCGACACCGTTTTATGTCGTTCTGCAAATCCTGCCCAACTTTCATCTTGAACGCCTTGAACCCTGCAGCAAGATACTTTCTGCACAACGCCCGCATCGTTTCATCGCTGTACCCAAGCCAACCTTAAAGCAAGCGCAACGAAGTTATTTCATATTCGCTGGATATCTTAAAAACCTACATCCACTTAACTAACCTATTTGTGTCGTGTACGCAGGATAGCCGTTTTCCAACAGATATTGAATGCGTTCGTTCCGAGTGGTTTTGGTGGATTGCAGCATTGCAACGGCTTCTTCCGGGGTGACTACATCCTCGATGTAGCGGAAATCGATAGTTGAAACCAATTCCTGTAAAATAAAACATTTTTGCCTCTCAAATTTGCCATGAAGAAAGAGGCTGCCATAAGTTTGCTTATGCATTCTTGGAGAGTCAGTCTTGGCAGACAGACAAATGGGAAACGCGGTAAAGAAGGTGCTCTGAAACACTTCGCCGTTTCAGTTTCAGTTGCAGCGCACACTTTGGGTCGCATACTCGCACAGTGGAGGCCGGATGAAGTGGCTGTCAGTTTTGGCAGCTATGACATTATTTTTCTGTTGTTTTTCTTCTTCTTTTCCAAAATAAAAAAGAAGACGAAGAAAAAGGTCGTGTTGTTTGTGTGCTGCTGGAGTTTTAGATTGCTTAAAAAGTGCGTACTTTGCTTCCTAGAAGCGAGAAAGTACATTTTTGCGGCTCGGAGCCAATCGGATCCACCTCTGGATCAGGATTCAACCATCGGATCCAGTTCCGCGCCTCCCAGCACTAGAGTGCAACGAGTGTGTGGCTGTGTTTGCGTGTGCGTGTGTGTGTGTGGCGCGCGCACCAGGGCAGGCGTCCCCGCCAAGATTTCGGTCGTGTGAAAAATCAACATCCAGCACCACCCACCCACACCCAACAGCAGGGATAGCAGGCGGCGGGTGCCACCAGCAAACACAGCACGATGGACAATCTGGAGCAGCTCGCCGATGACGAGCTGCGGCTGCGGTTGGTACAGTACGGCTTTCCGAACCTTCCGGTCACGTCGACCACGCGCAAGATACTGATCAAGAAGCTGCGCCACCACATGGACAGCGAGAAGCAGAAGCTTCGCCGGGAGTCGACCAAGGCGGCGCGCTACAGTTCCGGCGAGGAGTCGGATGGGAATGATGGGCGGAGTGCCGCCCAGCGGAAGCTGTACGCCGCGCGCAGCCAACGGGCCACGGTGGGTGGTGGTGTGTCCGTGTCGATGCCACCACCAGCGCCGACGAACGTCCGGGCGAGTATTACGCGCGTTCCAATAAGCATATCATCAACATCATCACCGTCGGGAGCAGCCGGCAACAGCAGCAGTTTCAGCGGCGCGAATGGCCACCATCGTAGCAGTAAGACCACATCCCATTCGCCAACCAGCTCGGTCTACATCTCACCGCTCATTGTGCACGATAGCGAGGAGGAAGATTATGCACCTTCATTACGTGCAGGTGCAGCAACAGCAGCAGCGGCATCACCAGGGCCAGGATCATTACGAGCGTTTGGTAAGTGTGGCAGGGGGAGGAAGAAGAATTTCACAGCACACTGCGATTAAAACGCAAACAAACGTCATCGCTTGCAGGTAGTGCAGCTTCGACACCGAGCCCGCACAGCTCACTGTTCCGGAAGACGGGCGCCCTGGGCAACATCACGCCACCGTCCGCCAACAGCAGCATGTACAGCAATCTCGGCGGAGGTCGCGACGAGTCGTCGCTGAACGATTCGAACGGCTCGAACGGTGCGGACAGTGCCGGCACCGGTACGGCCGATTCACCGTACGTCAGTGAGTATACGAAGCGGTTGATGCAGTTGCGCGGCGAAACGGTTTCGCAGGAAAGCTTCAACAGTGCCATCGCCGGTGGCATTATCGGCGGACGCCGGAGTGTCAGTTCTCGGTACAGCAGCGTCGGCGGCAGCATTCCAGCGCTCCGCACGACGAACCATGTGCCGCCGTCCGCTCCTCCAGGCGTCCCGGGGAGCCTGCTGCACCATCCGCTGCGCCATCCCGGAAATCTGCTCGGCGGAAAAGCGACCCCAGGGACCACCGGGTCCCCACTCGGACCGCCCGGTTCGATTATCGCCGGGAATCACATCCGCCAGCGGTACTCCGGCCGACTGTCCGGCCCGGGTGAGTTCAACGAGAACGATATCGTAACGCACGCCCAGCCGGTCCCGGAACCACCGGGTATACCGTTCCGTGCGGCGGTACGGAACTTTGTTACGCGGCTCGACGAACACTACGGCTTCAAGCAGACGTTCATCCCGTGCGCCCTGCTGTGCCTGTTGGTGGCGTTTCTCGTGTCGGTCGCGTTCATGTACATGACGATCAGCACCGATCTGGCCGGTACGCTCAGCTCGATCGATACGCGGTACGAGCGGTGCGGGGAGCTGGACCACCCCAGCTCGACGGGCTGTGTGCTAGCCGAGGATGTTGAACCGGCGCTGGAACTGCTGAAGCTGATCGGTACGGAGCTGAAGGCACGCGTCGAGCGGTTCCACTGCCGCCGAAAGGATGAAGCGACGGTGACCGTGGAGACGGGCGTGATGTCCGCCGGGGAGGTGCTGAAGCACGCCAAGGCGCACTCGCCGTCCGTGCTGATACCGCAGCTGACGCGTCATCTGCACGCGATGGAGTACCTGATCGATCGGAACCCGCAGTGGCGCATCAGCCACTGTGACGCGCACGGCGACCCGATCACGTACGAGGGTGTGCTGGAGCGGCGCGCCACCCGCACGAACCACTTCACCATCCTCAAGCCGAAGCTCCCGTTCACGTGCATGCTGTACAACAAGTTCCAGAAGTTCTTCGTGATCGTGGGTGGGTTGGCGGTGCTGGCGATCGCGCTGCTTGCCGGCCGATACTTCTTCCGGTTCGTGCTGCAGGTGAAGCAGAGGCGCCGGGATCAGGTGAACCGGTTGATCAGCGAGATCATCCACGCCGTTAGTCAGGCGGCTGCGAACGCGTCCGAGGGTGTGGAGGGGGCGCAAGCGGGCGTTGTGATCAATCACCTGCGGGATCGGCTGATCGGGGCGACGAACAGACGCAAGCTGGCGTGGGCGTGGACGGAGGCGCTCACGTTTCTGGAGCAGCACGAGAGCCGGATCGCGTTCGAGGTGGGAAGCGTCGGTGGCGAGGACTTTAAGCTGATGCGATGGATCGACAGTGCGCCGTTGGCCAGTGGTGGTGGTGGTGGTGGTGGTCTGCTGGGTACGTCCCGGTTGGGTGGTGGTGGTGGTGGTGGCGGTTCGGCGTCGTCGTCGTCG
>KB672490.1:4393286-4454045 GCA_000349145.1 Anopheles dirus
CGTCGGACGTGGTTCCATCTGGGGGGAGAGGGGGCAGATAAACGTTCATTAGTGGCACTCCTGCGTGTGTGTGCGCCGAGTTTACAGCAATGGATACAGCACGACTGAAACGGACCACAAAACAACTAATTGGACGAGGGATTTATAGCGCCCGCGGTGCCAAAGCCATTCGAACAAATCACGCTCCCAGAGTATCCCAGATCAAGCAAGACCCCGTGCGGAGTGCCAGTGCTCTACTTTCCAGCGTACGACGCCATCCACATCCCGGTTATCCCGGGAGGGGTGCCACGTCCTTGGGTAAGCAACAAATTCAGGACGACAGCCGTATCGTGCCACAAATTCAATCGCATTATTCACGATCGAACGGTTTTTGCGCCATGTGCCAGGAAGCTACGGGCGGTCCCGTATCGCTCTGTGCTTCGTATCCTGTCGCCCGTACAGGACGACGGACGAAACATACTTGCGTCGGTATCTTGGTATCTTGCGGGAAGTAGTGGGATTGTATTTTAAATGAGATAAGACGTCCTTTGTGCTGTGCGTAGTTAAGGGAAGTAGTAGAGACGGTTGCTCCACATAACCTGGTTTTGGAGTCACTCACAACTAGTCAGAACCGTCTTTTGTGTTCTGTTCTGACTTTCGAAGAAAAGTTCCGCCAAGTCAAGCTGAAGTTGTTGCATATAGTACAAGCTCATGAATGATGCATCGAAGCACGCTTTACGACCGACGACGGAGGATGGAAGGATTGTTTGACTCAAACCCAGGGTGAAGTGGTCAAGGTCGGCAAAGGTGTGGAAACAGAGCGACGATGACGATGACTCCTTTAATTAATATGGGCGGACGCGTTTTTTATTGTACTTGATCCCAGATAATGTAGAACTCATTTCGTTCTTCCATTCCTATCCTACCTACCATAGTATCGAAGAAGAATTAATCCGCTATAAAGACTTCAAGGGAATAACATCAAAATAACTCACTTTCCAGCAATCCATCTTCCAAACAATCCAACCCAAGACGCTGGGAGTAGTCACAGATGCGGCCCATTGTTCCAACAAACCCACCCCTTCGGCTGCTCGTGGAATCTCCGGAAAGGTGTCAATACAAGGCAACTCTTCAGGCAATAAGCGCCAGCCGTAACGACGGAGGCGATGTTTCACGTCCACCGTCCGGTGGAAGAGATTACGAAATGGTTCCAGGAAGTGCTTCGTGCAAATCCTTACCACGCGATGGTTTCTGGTTGCCCCGTAAGCAACGAATGGCAGCCCGTGTAAGCAACTATCCGGCGTCGACGGTCACAAGACGCCGGCGAGGGTCTGTGCGGAGATTAGGCTTTATTTATCGCTTCAAGAGACACGGCAGCTTAGTCCCCGCGGAAAGTGGTACGGATCGTAAAAGCTTAGCGGTTCGCCATTAACAATTAACAAGCGTTTCTTCGCAAGCAACTAAAATGCGTTTGCGGTGATGCGAAGATGATACTGATGAAGTCAGGTGGAAAAGCTACAAAAGCTACCGAAAGAGTGCAGCTTAAATCTCGTCGAATTTCAACCTAACGTTTGATGGACCCTTTACCCGTCACTTGCTATTCATCTCCGAGGATTTGGAAGCTTCGGCACCGATGCCATCGGTATGCAAATATGTTCTGCGAGCATACCCGAGCGTGTCAGACGCATTTATCGCTCCACTGCACCGCACGAGTCGAGTCTACCGCCGGCGAGGAGGTGTCGCACCGTTTTCCGCAAGCCGTTTCAACAGGTGTCGATGCGTGAGACGATGAACGCGGTTGGACACAAACGACCCGCGCCAACAACGTCGCGAACGGACGGACGTGACACATAAAATATGAATGTGAACAAGCGGAAGGAATACGCGTTGCTGAAAAACGAAATTTCACTAGAAACTCCGACGGAACAATTAATTTCATCCCTCGGCGTCCCTTGCGGATGCGATGGACGTGAAGTTATGAACCGTCGCCCGTTGCGCGGAGGAAAAGTTTTCGCCAGCCAATTTGTTGCCTCCGGCCCTGCCGGGCGTATCTGCGTGGGACTTTCTGTGTCGTACAACAAGTACAGAGACCGTCAACCGTGGTGCTGTTATCGTACGGTGCCGGTTCCTTTCCGTGCGCCAAATATCGAACCGAAAGGCACCGACAAACAAGCGCCTCAGCCGAATCCTTGCTGCATGTGCTTGCCGGTGCCGGGCGAACTCCCTCCGGGCGATGACGAGGACGTAGCGAACGTGGGCAGCGCGATGGCATTTATCTCGGCATTACCTGCCACCTACCCACGCAGGTGGTACACCGGCGCACGGGACCGACCGGGACGAACATTCCACAACGCAGTGGAGCCCTCATCCGGCTGCAGACAAGCGGAACGGTCATAAAATGTTGATTCATTTCCAACCACGGCCGTCGCACGGTGCACGGTGGCAGAGCAGATAAGCTGGGCGCGATGAAAACGAACAGTGTGTGGGTGTTTGCAAATGGATTCTCCAACCCCCAGTCGTCGCACCGAACCTCCGAAAGCTCGTTCGTCCTCCAAAACGCTCTATAAACAGTGCTCCGAAAACATAAATACTTGGCTACCGTGATTTACATGCCGAATGGTTCTGCGTCCTTTCCCGGGCAACCCATACCTTTAAACTTGTCGATGTGCGCGTAGTGCACCTGTAGCACGATGTACTGGATCGGTGAGTCCTTGCCGACCTTAAATCCGACACCTTCCGGCAGCTCCAGCTTCGGTGCGTCACGTGCCCACGCGTAGATGATCTGCGACGGTGCGCCACTACCGCACGGACTGCCGCTTTCCTCGCTACCACCGGCCATCTCGCCGCAGTTCCTAGACAGCAGATCGTAAAGCAGGTTAGTATATTGAGTTTGCCCCGGCAAAGTATGCAACGTGCATTACACCGACGCTTTATTAGCAGCTCAACTAGGCGAACACTTTGGCTGGTGCGTCCAAAAGATTTTCTATTCGATCGAAACGATTTTGATCACTTCGCACGGCATCCATTTCTGGGGTTTTCTTTTGGATTGTTTGGCGAGAGGAGTCATTTGGACTTTGAAATACTTTACATCAGTTGTTGGGTGCTTTTTCATATTTGGGGCGTAAAATGAATTAAAATATTTGGGGCGTAAAATGAAACAACATTGAAGAACATGTTACAAAACATGTTGGGAAGATGTCGAAAATGTTTTCAATTTATATCTCAAACATCCGAAGCCCACTGGCACTAGAATCCAAAAGAAAAACACAAAAAAACGTTACATGCGAGGTGTTGACAATCATTGCAAATGGAATAGAACATCTTTTTGACGATGCGCAATTGAGCTACTGTTGACATTTAATATTGTCTACTTAATGCACATTTCCTCAACACTTACCATACGGCCGACTCGGAACCGGGCTGGCCGCAGCCGTACAGCAGCATGTGGTGCGCGGTGGCCATCGTTGCGTTCGGCTCGAAGCCCACTGCAGCCGAGATGGGGAAGGGAGAATAAATATGAAATTAATAGAGCTACAAGTTGGCGTCCCGCCCTCCAGTATTCGCCCGCGCTTACCGATGTAGTAGCTCTTCGTGTAGTCCACCTTCACCGGCGTGCAGAGGTAGAGTTCGGGCTGGGAAACGAGACGAAAAACAGAACAGACGGAAAAACCGTGAGAAAGAAGAAAGGACGAGCGTGAAAGGTTTATTTGTACGATTGTGGGCGAACTTTTGCGACCCACGCGTTCCCGGGGGAAGTTTCGGATTGATGCGTCGAGTGTGTCATTAGTGGACGGTGCCGGTTGGGTCACCCCAGTGGACGATGGATACGATGACGGTGTCTCGTTAGCAAACCACGCCAAACACGCTTCTCCCAAATAGCCCGAGCGTGACAGGTTTCCGTGAGGATATTGTAACACCACCATACATGCTCTGGCCATCCATTTTGCGGCGTTTAATTCCTTGGAAATGGAGCATCACAACGATATAATCGTTCCAGCGAATCCATTTTTGTTCGATTTCAATACCTTCTAATGGCAGGTTTGAGAGAGCACGTACCAAGCGAATTCAACATTCATTACTCCATTAGCGCTTGGAAGCGCAATACCGATCGAGCTTAAATGTCGCTTTCGCGTCCGGGAGAATGCTGCTATCTTTCGCTTTATGGACGAGTGCGCCCGTCTCCGGGGAGGATGTCGATTAAAAAATCATAAAAAATCCATTTCGCCTCGTTTCTGATTCTAGCCGAGACTGTACGCGAACTCTCGCACACCGGCCGAGATGGATGCTTTTAATCAAATGAACTCTTCGGAGCCTAGCGGAGCCACATCCCCTCTGTGCTCCCCACCTGTTGCAGATAATCTCGCGTTAGGAGAAACCCAAATTGAATTCGCATTCCCTGCCACTCAGCTGCCAGGCAGAGTAAGTGAAGAACGAAAAAAAAGATCCTACACAGCGCGAATGACGTTCGTTCGTCGAAGCAAATTGAAAGTAACAAGGGTACGGCGGGCTGTCAGTTCGAGAACATTCCCTCCTGGTGGAGCTTTACTCTCCCCGGCCCCAGATCCAGCGCACGTGCACCGCTTGTTTCCATTATCTAGCAGATCCCGGGAGGAGCCCAGCCGGCAAATGAATGCGACCATAATGGAGATACACACCAAGAAGGGGAGGCAAATCCTCCTCGGTTCTTTGCAAATTCATTTGCTAACGACCGCCGTTCGGCATGCTTCTGGCCGACTCCGCACGGTGTGCTTCACTCCGCTGGAGGTCAAGCCAATGCCGGAGTAACGCTCCCGGTTAACATAGGATAACAGGGCACAACATTTTGCATACTGCAACACACATTCATATCGTTACTTGTTGATGCCTGTTCTGCGGTGTTCTGAGATGCTCGTAAAGTAAAGGAAACTGTACGAGCCTTTAGGACAAACAAATCAGAACCCAGTGCGAACGTGACCGCCTCTGTACGTGGAATTGAATTGTAGGTTCCATTTCCGAGAAGTTTGTTTGCCCACGGTCCGCTGACAATCACCGGCTTTAAATCGAAATGCCAACATTGAAGCCGATTGCCAATACGAACGAGTTGGGAAATGGTATTGGAAAGGTCATTCAGGTGACTGACCACACGGCACGGAGTGGTATTAAGGAGAGTTTCCTTTCGCACCGGCATCCTTTCCGGAGCGTCCAGGGACGCAGTTGATTGGGGTATGGACACTTGTCAGTGAGGACCTGCTCGTGGTTTTGTACCAATGAAAAGGAAAGGTATTGAGTGGATACGCTCCAGCTGTTAGGCGTTTTACTTGAACGTTAACTAATTGTGAACATATGAAAGCTTTTTCAACGGCGTAATGATCAGATAGGAAAACGGTTTAACGCCTAAATGTATGCAGTGTACAGACCATCACTGATAACGACATCAACTGACGTTTGCATACATTCAGGGGTTTAAGTTTATCCCAACTAACTCGATATAACTCAATAGGATCTGCACCATTTGGCGAGCTTATTATTCTTAAAAATCCTTATATTAAACACCGCTTCTTCAGGGAATTCATCCAAAGCGCCAGCTTCAAACGAATGCCTTTGAAACTTCATTTCGCAACGCGGAAGCTCATTCTACGGAACCGCCCACCGGATAAATTATTCATTTCAACACCTTCGGTCGTGATTAAGAATGAAATAAATAAATACCACCCCAGAGAGAGAAAGAGAGAGAGAGAGAGAGAGAGAGAGAGAGAGAGAGAGAGAAAGAGAGAGGCTAGCACGTTCGAACGAAAACTCCTCAAAACGACCGGCCTTTCGCTGTTTTGTTTGGATCGGTCCGTTCGGTGGAGGCGGCGTACGCCCACACGTATCCACGGCTGGCACCGATAAGCGCGGACGTGATTGGGAACATTCCCGGCGAACGAGGGAGAGCAAATTGTTCCACTAATTTCCATAATTAGCCATATCTGCCCACGGAGGAAAATGGAGGAAAGCGAGCGAACGAGCGAGCGAGGCAAAAACATACCAGCCGGCCGAGACCGAGGCGAGTATGGAGGTAATTAAAAATATTTTCTACCAACTGGAACCTCGTTGGGCGCAAATAGCTTCTGGAAAACCAGTCGGAAAAACGAGAATCTTGCTTTTAAGTAACATTTTTACGTTGCAATGGCGGCGCATTACTGAAATGTTTAATCTTCGTTCGAAAATCCCACAGGCACAGACCGAAAAATGGAGTTCTCCAGAAATGTGTCGGCGTGCGATCCGGAAAAATCCGGAAGGATTTGATGAGGGATTCACGTACCAAGGGGGACCGCCCTCGTGATTGGCCGTAATCAACCTCTATATCTCGAAATTCTGTTATACAAGACGAAACATAACCTAACGAACAAACACAATCTATTACGATTGCCTATTCGTGTCCCGAGTGGGTGCAAAGTTCGGCGAACCAAAACGTCCAAATTCCATTTCGTCCTAACTAAAGAGCAACCCACCAGCCCACGACACACCGGTCATGTAGCACCGGAATGCGTAGTAGGCGAGCTCGGATTGGACGATCCAACTCCCCGAACAATCTTACATGCCACTGGCGTTGGCCATCCGACAACCATCAAGCTGAGTACACAACCCCAACCAAGATGTCCGCGGTAGAAGGGCTGCATGGTTGCTCCCAAGATTTTCTTGAAAACCGACGCACACACTTAGGTGAATGGGTTAATTATCGTCACAAATCGCTTCTAATAGAGTAGGTGTTAATATCAGCTATTGAAAATGTACAAAAAAACATTACTTGTCCCTCCGATGTGTATGGAATATCCCACCAAAAGAGTAAACAACTAGCACAACTATTGGGTCATATTGGAGAGAGCTTGGGAATTGGCTATAGCTTTGGTAAATTAGTGTTCAGATCATAAACATCAAACAGTTCGGTTCAGCAAAGGTACCAATCGGTGAAGGTTCTAAACGAGCAGCAATGATTTACCGACGTACCTAATCAGTTGTAACGAGTTTCCTATCACGTACAACCTTCTTGTCTCTACCAGGCGATGTTGTGCGACGCCGGTACGAGTGAGATGCTTCGCAGAGGACCGTTGCCGTACTCACACAAACAAACAAACAAACCACTGAAGGACCATCGGATCCGGTGCGGTGACCGCAAAATCAACCAACCATCCAAACACCGAACCAATCGCACCAATCGGGTACCAAATCCCACATGGAACGTAATGCTCGGTGTCTAAAATTAGCTGATCACTCCAACAACGGGAGAAGTGGCATCGTCTTGCTGGGCATGATTCATGCTATAGCCGGAGCAGGCGAAGGCGATGACGGTGGTGTTTGCGACGAATCCTTTCGTCCGTCCGCCGGTGTTCCAAAAATAGCCCAAGTCTTTGGCGGAAGAGATGGAAAATATGGCGTGGGTTTTGCAAACAAACCTCCCACGCGCAGAAAGCATCCGTAATAGATTTAGATCGGCACCAGCTGTAATGCTGATAGGCGCCTTATCCCGACATGTCCCAAATTGACGGATGGATGGTAAGCAGTTCCCGAGGCACACGTTCGTGTTGCGTTGTGTCGAAGCACGCGTCACGCGATTGTGACAAACGATTCTTCAATAAATTATGGAACCCCGAGCCTTCTCTCGCTTCCGGAGCGGTCCTTCCCGGACTCGAGACGCAATTCTTGAAAAATAGACATGGATTTCCACGAATTGGTTAGCGCAAAATGAGCTTACTGCGAGGCTCGCCTTCATCCCGATACATTCTGCAGGCGCGTACTCGCCTCTTATCAGGAATCGTCCGCTCCGGTGACGCCCGTGTGCGCCAAAGGCAATTTTAAATTATTCATGCATGCAAGCGGAACATGTCGCTGAGCTCGTGATTTGGTGTGCTTTTCTTTTCCTCCACTTGTTGGATGCCGCTCAGCTAACGACGATATCTTCCACCCACCCGGCCGGCATCCGCACGCGAAGGAGCAGAAGTTTTAATTATGAATATTCATCACGGTACATTTATCGGCTTGGCAGTAGGCAAAAAGCCCCACCAAACTTTCCAAATAAATACATCCATAATTATGCGTATTTGGTGTGTGTGAGTGTCGTCTGTATGGGAAAAGCCAGCAGGACGACGCACTTTAGAATGCGAAGATCCAGAAGGTCCAGGAGGAGCCAATTTTCCATCATTAAACTTAATCACCTACCTTCTCCCAGCGGCTTTCCGGTGCCGGGGAGCACCAAAAAAAGGGGTTAAATTAATGCCGCAACAAATTATGACGCCCCGCAGCGGGCGATCCTTGCGGCGACCTTGAGGGGACGACGCCGAAGGTACCGAATGTCCAAAAAGGGATGTGGTGGGAAATGATGAAAATATTGACTCCCGCACGGTCCTGAGTAAATACGGGAGATGTTGGAGAGCCCATAAACAATACTTTCGATACAGCGCGTCAATTTATGGTCTCTGGTCGTTCGTATATCCGCGCGGAATCGACCACTTTCGCTCTTGGATCAGCGCACTAAACTCACTTTTGGCGAATTGACTTCAACCCGCAGAGCACCGGTGTCTTCGGGACGACCAACAGAAGGGTAATAATCGATACTCTTGACGGTTCCACGCGGGCAGGATCACGTTTCTCGCCCCGGCACGCCGCCGCAAGTCAATCCGGGGCAATATGGTAACGTTAGGCACGGTTCGGGCGGGTGTTTCGGGTCTATCACGTCCGTCAGCCACCACCACTTCAACGCTGGCGTCAACATCATCGACGATATTATGAATCAACAGCGAGACTCATCCATGGCACCAAGTGCGTTTCCCACAGCCACAGTTTTCCTCTCGCCAGCTTGCGGTTGACGTGCGTAAAGACGTAGACGCTCTGCCGCGTAAGGTCGCACTCGCTTTCTGTCCCACTCGCGCACTCTGACGTCATTGGCGTGTTGTCCATACCGTGCTCCCCGAAACGAAATCGTCCAAATCACTGGGGCACACTGTTGGTGTCCCCGCCCAGCTCCAAAACGCTTCGGCGGCACGAAATTGGAACGCTGGCTGCGTGCCAAAGAGTGTGCGCGCGGTTCACGTGCGAGCGTTTTATTGTTTGTCGTAAAGGAAAACCAGAGTACGAGTTCCGGAGATTTCGGTGGGGTGAGAATAATATATAAGGCTAGTGCTACCACGCGATTCATTCATACGGCTGTGAATAGGGTGGAGATTTTGGACCGGTTGATTTAATCGCATTCCACCGAAGAACGTCGCGACAATCGTTCGATTTTAGAGGCCCATTCGGTGATCGAGCGGAAGAGAACTCGGGAGGCTTTAGGTTTTCGATTATACACTACAAAGCGCTCATAGAAATAGATTGACATCCAAGTCGTTAATGAAATGAGTATTGTTAATACAATTTCTTGACATTTTCTTGACCTTCGGGGGATGGAAATTGACCCGATCCTCCATTAGATTCTCAATTTGATACTCTGATTCTGGATCATTGCCTCTCAATCTCAAACATCTCTGGCCTTTTTCTTGAAAAGTTTGTACTCTTCAAGGAGTTTAATCAATGTTCTAGTATCACATTTCATCGCAATTCGATCCTCGTTCAAAGAGTTCAAAGACCCTCCAGGTGATTTCAAGTATTTCGTAGTTCGACGATCTTTAAATAAACAAAAATGAACCTTTGATTTGATTCGACTCGTCCGGCTGTTATTTTGCACAGCAAAGAGGGTTTTAAGCGTTCTTAATACTGACATCAACTTCGACAGAAGCTATAATCTGCGTCCGACGGAAAAGCTCTAACTTTAGCCATCAGCAAACAGCTGCGCTCGTGTTGGAACAAATTCTCCTGCTGCTTTCCCGCGCGACGTCCTACGCAGCGCATTCTGAAGGCAAAGCTCATAAATAAACTCCGTGAAATCCTCAACTGAAATTCGTTCCGCAAGCGTTTCGGCTCGGTTCCGCGAAAAATATTTGAGCGCGATAAAATTTCGTTCACATCCATATTGTCCTAGCGTAACTAAATTTAGATTCAAATTTTTCCTTCCAATAAACTCGCTCGCAGGAAGGGCGGAAAAAACGAACAAAAATCCTGTGGATGGAAAAGCGTAATAGAAAACTTTTCACCATCCGATCGCGGGGCCAGGCAACCCACACACACACCCACACATACACCAACGAGAGGAAACTTTTGCGTTGCGGGTGGCGTAAATGCTAAAAATAGGTACTGGTGGAAATTTAAATTTCATCCTTTTTTGTCCGTGGCAAGAGACCGACCGGTCCGTGGCATGAGAAACGATGGGGGATGATGCATTGGGCAGAAGAGAACACATAAAACAGCACGACCACAGCTTTTAATGCAACAGAGTACTTGTGGGTAAGTTACTCCTGTATCATCATGTACCAGAATGGTAACCCACAAAGGACATCAAAAGAAATGCAAAAAATTTCACTCTTTTCCTTTGGATTCGATGGCTTGCTACTAGCTGAAACGCTATGTCAAACTTCGCGCCGGAAATTAAAACGTTGATTGAAATGATAATATCATTTAACATCTTTGGATCGATCGTTCTTGCTCCAGTCTTTCTAATTGCTCCACTACAGCGCGAAAGCAGAGAGTGCTTTCCTCGAAAATGGAAAGAGAATGTAACCGGTTCGCTATTACCCGTACCTGGCGTACTTTTGACGGACGGCCTCAAGCAAGAGATGTCTTACTTCTAGGTACCACTCTACTTATAAACTTCCTGAAGGGCGGATGAAAGGTGTACGAAACAAGAGAAGAACGCACTGGAACCTGGTAACTTTCCAAACGAGCAGTGTCTGCTTCTGACACCGCGAATCGCGTACAAAGGTGCCCTTTCATTTGTCGTTGGGGAAAACTTTCAGAAAGAATGGAAAAGGAGGTTAGGTTGGGGAACAAGACATTCCTCTCTTTCGTTTTCAAGCCGGAATTGAAGCCACATGATAAAAAATACAGCGGTTCCCACTTGAAACACGCTGCTTTCATTCATATACTGTCTTATCATCCCGCTTCCCACTTGTTGTTGTGACATATTAACCTTCATCTAATAACGCTAATGTTTATTCTATTGATCGGAAATGGCAGATAATAAGTGATAACGGCAGGCGATGAAAACGAAAAACCATTAGCTTCAATTAAGCGCCACAACCACGGCGGGCGGGCGTACTTCGAGACTCTCATTGAGGTTAGGCGTAAGTGAGGGCGTAATTGATTGATTCTTTGTGGCCCTGTGCCCGGTGACAGAGAGTGGGAGCACCACACCATCCATCCAGAACTGCACGCTTAATTAAATCATCATTCAGACACAAAATGGTAATGACGATTCCGGGTGCGACAGGTTACTGCTGTCATAGGTGCTGGCGTTCTCCTGGCGCACGTTGAACTGGTCCAGATTTCTCTGGCCGATATTTAACACCTCGCTCCTAATTGTGTGGCCAGTTGTCGGCCCGCAGGAAGAAGCTTGTACATCAATCTCGTACGTGTTGCAGACGGCTTCCCGGGCCAACAACGGAACAGTTACTTCCAATCTCATCACGTACTACTTCCCATCCTCCTCTTGGTACGTGCCGTGTAAAGGTGCTTTCCCGGTGCGGAGGATCACACAGTTAAGAGCACAACCTATCCTGAGAGCACGACGGGGAAACGATAATCAACTGTACAAACAGTCGACCGGCTTCTTGGACGGGTTTGTTGTCGGAAGCGTCTACTTGAGTGAACGTCCAATTCCGTCCGCTTTCTTCCATGCACGGGAGTGCATTTTGGAAATGGACGTTCCTGGACGCTTCATTACTGTGGTCATTGCCAATGCCAATGTGAACGGTACAGAACGGACACTTGAGGGAACGTGTTTAACGGCTTTCGGGGAAAGTTTGGCCGATGCAGTGTGCTTCGGACGGTGCAAAAATTTGGACAGAAACCGGTTCCACTGCAAAACTGCAGGTTAGTGAACTTATTTTTGATGGAATTCACGGCCGTTTTGGGTGTGTATTTAGCCATTAACATTGCTGGAACCGTTTGGATCTTAAATCTGAGCTTGGAGAACTGACTCTCTCGCTTACACATGCACACCAAACTTGCCACAGATCATTGCCAACAAGGCACGTTCGCCACCACGTTGCAGAGTGGCCTCTCGTTGCAGTAATTCGTCGTCGTTCGACCGGAGTGAATGGCGATCGATCAATGTTCTAGATTAGCGTACTAGAAGACAACTTGCGCGTGTGTGTCGGAGAGCCTGAGTGGGGGGTTTTTGGAACAACAATCAGGCACACAAACACAGACACGCCTGTTCTAGTCGCGATTTCGTTTGCACAGGTTGATTTTGTTTTTGTTCATAACAACTCTTGTGATTCGTGGTGATAAGAAACGTTTCGAGTACGTTCGTACGCGCGCATGGAACGAATCATAACCTTAGTTTGTTGCAGATATTCATTGTTTGATTCGATTTGTTCAATTTTCCGCCTTAACCCGCTATTATAAACGCTTAAACGTTAACATACCGACATTAAATACGACGTTAATCTCGCATCGCAAAAGCGGAACCGTGCTCCAGCGGCAAAAATGCAAATTATGCCACAAGATGCTATCACTAAAAGCATTATCAAACTCTCTTTCTCCCGGCGTCATGACCCTGACGGGCGGCGCGCCGTATGCTTGGGGTGAAATTGCGCGTGGGCCAGCGCATCTTATCAGACGGTTGTGTTCCCCCGCCCCACGGAGTGGTGGGAATGCTTGACGCACAGTCGTCGCTACCATATGTTAGCGCTTTCAGTACTACCTGTCAGGTATCAAAGTAGGCTTCTATTCGCCAAAATCTCAAGGCCACCTGTGATCTGTGCCTGCACTACCTACCTTGTACGGGACGACCTTCGGCATCAGGAACGGGAACCTGCCGACGGGATAGTTTCCACCAGCTCCACCCTCGGGAAGCCCACACACCGAGGGCGGTAGAGCGAGGGCGACGACCAGAAGTGCCCACATCGCCACCAAGCAGCTCAACGCGTGCTGATGAAGGATGCCCTTGGTGGGGCTGTTCCCACTGGAGCTTCTACTGCTGGAGGTGTTACTGCTGGTACCGGATGCTGCTGCTACCGTTGCTGCTGCCATATGGAAGCGGCCGCCCGACCGTGACATCCGCGGGGGATGCATTGTTTCACTTGTGTAGCTGCTGCTCCGTCACACAGACACTACTCACTTACAACACAGTTCAGAGCAGCCACAGCACACACAGTTATGGCCTGCTACGCTTCTGCCTCTGCAGGCGCGCACCTGTGGAGAGGATCGATGCAGAGAGATGAAGCGACTTTACGCACACGGGAATATTATTCACTACCGCACGTGTTTGCCACTTCTGTTTTTTGAACGTACTTAGCGTGGAGGAGGATAAAAAAGAGCGAGAGCGAGAGAGGGAGAGCGTTGGAGTTTTCTCACGGCAGAAAAAACTCCGTCCTACTCGTGCCGATTGCTTCCCCCAAAATTAGAACCCAACGTCACAACCTTGAAGAGAAGCACGGTCGCTCAAATATCGACGCGTAATTATCATCTTTACACGTATTCTAATAAAGCAAAGTGTGCTTGAGAGGAGGGAGGCAGAATGTGAATCCCCCACCGTCGAAAATACAACACAACGAGAGTGTCTGCTTAGAGGCAGCAGCTTTCTCTTCTTCTCCCGCGGCGGCAGAGCAGGCGGTGAAAGCTCTCCGGTGGAAGCTCTCGCTCTCGCATGGATTATTTAATCCACCATCCCCATCTGGGGATTGCAACACCTTGCTGGAATCGAAATCTTCGTGGCCATATATTAATTTTCCATTAGTACCATTGCGAAATGAGCATAGACTTCTTATTTCAAAATGCCGCGTGATTCAAAGCGCGCTTCTTCCTGCACCGTATGTTTGCAAAAGCTCTGTTGCATCGGATGCATTTGCTTCTCGTTCTATCCTGTGCGCGCGGTTGAAGGAGCCTCACACACAGCTTCCTGCATGTAGCGAGGAACGTAGTTTTGCCAATACTCTGAGTTCCACCAGCAACACCGCCACCAACACCACCACCACCTCTGGAGCACAATTTACGAGGTAAACAATGAGCTTTTCACTTCAATTTTGGCGTGATTTTCCACTTTACTGAACAAGCACAATAACGCGTCACACACAGCTTGGTTCTAGATTTTCAAATTGATTTTCTAGCGCTCTATCCACTAGTCGCACAGTGTGTTTCACCTTCTGAAGAGTTTATCTTCGCAACGGACCGGATTGCCGTCGTCGTCGTCAGCCTCCAAAAGCTTAATGTGTTAAGCAATCGAAGAGCTGCACAACACAGCACACGACCGTACGCTGAGAAGCTAGCTGAGACTAATGTTTTTTTTTCTTCCTATGCTCCGTTATGATTCGCTATGCTGTGCTCCGAACCGACGACGCGCACACGCACACTGGAATGGAAGCTTTCGTTCAGAAAGAGGATGAAAATTGAAGCTTAATGTCAGCCTTATTTTTCCATTTTTGTTTTTCAAAAATTAAAATTCAGTTCTACCATGTCTTTGATAACTGCTATAGTTTCGTTCGAATCAACGAATACATCCTTTTACCTGTACAATACTTCACTCCATTTGGATGTTTTTTTTATATTATTTTTCACTATACGTTTGTAAAAACATATTATATAAAAATTAAAGCAAATGGGTGTTAGGGAAAAACCTTGATTTTGGAATTGACTTTTGTCCATTTGAAACAAATTTAAAATATAATATTGCTTTAAATCTATTGACAAATGACCCTAATATTGACGGAAAAAGAATGTGATGAAAGAAACCAACTTTGGAAACAATAGAAAACATTAGATTTTTTCCTAAAAATGATAACGTTCGGTAGAAATTGGTAGATTACCTGGAATTGTATTAAGTAGTAGTAATACATTCTACTTCTAGCGTAAGCAAATGGTTCCGTCATCAACAATCACTTAAATAGTCACACAAAGACCTTAAGTTACACACATTTTACTCCACGCATGTGTGTGTGTATCTGATTTATTACCGTGAATAAAAAACATATGAGCATCCCAATTCGATATTTTCCCCGAAATCTGATACAGTTTATCACCTATAAATCGCTCCCGTGATTTACCCCAATTTGAGTACAGATACAACTATACACGACACAGAAGAACTAACACAGATAGGACACAAGATAGGACGCGCGGGTGTTCCTTCTTGTGGAAGGCAAGACTGGGCAAAAAACAAGGGTAAAAGTCCTGTTCCTGTACTGGTTACTGTTTACCGCGGGACCCTAGCACCGCGTTGTACACGAGGTGCAGCTTCTGCAGGACCATTTCCTTCACGTAGTGCGCGTTGCGGCTGTTTATGAAGCCAACGATCAGCAGCAGACCTACGTAGCCGCCGATCAACACGAAGCTCTTGTTGTTGGCGACCCACTGCACAAAGCGGCTCGGTGGATGGCGTGGCTGGTAGGAGGCAGGTGGCTGGCTGGCGGGCAGGGCATACAGAGCGTCGGCAGTGGCGAGGGCCCCGCTGAGCGTGCTGGCAGTGGAGTTGCTCTCTTTGGTCGTACCGTACAGCAGCAGGTAGCGTACCTGCACGAGTTCGTTGTTTTTGATCAGAATGTAGCGCTCCGGGATGCTGCCTCCGCCGGTGAGGGATGCTGTCATGATGGGGGGACCGTCGGACGGGCTGGTCGCCCCGTCCGCCGCACCGTCCGCGACGGGGCCAGGCGTTTCTTCCTGCTTCTTCACATAGCCCGGATTGTCGACGTACTCGCAGAGGGCAATGCAGGCGAGATGCGTGCCGAGCGCGGAGCGCGTCCAGCCGGAGCCGTTCGGGGAGAACATCTGGCATACCTGCAGTTCCGCCGACAGGTAGATGCCCTCGCCGAACAGGGACACTTTGTTGAGGTGCTGCTGCAGCCCGTAGTGCAGGATGGAGTGGAAGTTGAAGAGCCGGCTGCCGTGAAACGCATGGCAGGATCGGAAATCGTTCGCGTGCTCTTGAAACGCCCGCTCGCTCGAATGGTCCGCCCGGTGCGTGACTTCGAAGACGTGACTGGGTTGGGAATATTTGGCGTAGCAAGGACACTTGCCCAGTACCTCGTCGTGTTGGGCTTTCGGGACCGTGCGGAGTGCCGGATGCGCCTGACGGCAAAGGATCCAGAGCAGCAGATCAACGGTCCGTTCGTCGAGCGCGGCGAGCCCGGCTGGTAGCTCCGCCACCGGAGGAACCGTCTCAAGTACCCGGTTCTGACGTGGTGTTCATGAAATGGGGCCAGAAGGCGGAGGTGTTTGAATCAGATAAGGTTGTTAGATTACGTGTACTTCCCGATACGAACGCACGCACGCACACAATCGCACACACTTACCAACTGATCTATGCTTTTTTCGCTGTTAATGATGAAATCGGGCGGAAATGGCTGCAGGCAGGAGTCGTACCGGAAGGACTTTGCAGCCGACACGAACAACGACAGTCGCAGATCAACCGCCGCCGGATCGTGCTTGATCGTTTCCAGCAGCAGCGACCGTTTACCGTCAACACTGGTGGTTACCGACGATTCCATTGGCGCAGCCCCTGAACGATGCAGCAGTTAATGAACGCAAAATGCACTGATCGCGACACTTTCGCACGAACATAAAACATGCACGATGCAAAAAAGGAAACGCTAAACGAAACACATAAAGACACAAAAAACGACGGATGAGCGGTGGTGGCGCGACCGGGTCCGCGAGCTCTTTTCTTTTTGCGTGCCCCCCTTCGTGCGCTGAATGTTGTTGAACAGCTGAATGTATGTAAACAGAGCAGCTGTCATGTTGGTACCAGCGATGGAGCGGAATCTACACTTCGAATGTTTGGGAATCTTTGTTTAAAATCATACAAAAATCGTGCTTTATCTCTTTTTGCGAAATTATGATCAAAATAATTGAATGCGGGGGGTAGATTCTGTCTCCAAATTCGTAATTTAAGGCCGGAAAAGTTTAATCTGAATTTAATCTCAGCGCACGTATAATGGGGCCTTAACCACGTAGCCTTTGTTTTGACGGCAAAACGTTCCAAACGCAATAGGCGTTATTTTGATGATTTTCATTTTTGTGTAGCTGGAAAAAAGTTTTCTACGATCAATTTCTGGATTTAAGCAACGCACCAGAAACAGAAATTGCAGTGAAATCTCTCTACAATGATGGAGGAACCGACCAACTACGGGCTGGAGATGCTGTGGAAGCTTGAGAAAGGCAATGTGGAATCAAAAGCCGACGTTATAATACTGCTAGCGCACTGGTTTCTCACGAAGAATGGTTTCCGCAACGTCGGTGTTGGAGATGATGTGCGTCACTTGCACCTTATAGCCCTCTGTGTTGAGCTCATTAATGACACATTTCGTTTCTTCCCATCCTTCCTTCACGCACAGAAAACCCTAGACAACTCCGTCGAACAGAGCGAACTGCTGCCGGAAGGGTGGAACGGGAACAACACCTCGTACGCACTGCGCTACACACTCAACAACGAGCTGTACATCCTGCACGGTGTCGTCGTGGAGGAAACGTTGATACTGAACCTGCTGCAGGCCAAAACGCTGCAGGTGTCGAATGCCGCGTTCAACCTGAACGCGACCGTGCAATCGTTCAACAGTGCCAACGTGAAGCTGCTGTTCGCGAACGTTGGTGCGCAGATAGCGCGCATGGACAGTGAGCTGGTGAAACCGCTGCACGACGGTGGTACGAAGAGTTCCAGCAGCCAGACAACGTCGCCGGACCCACCCGCGGCTAACGCGGCACCGAGCCGTAACCCGAGCTTCGGCGAGGAACCGTCGAGGCTGCAAATTGGCGTACCGCGGATACCACGCGTCGGTCAAGCGGATCTGAACCCGTTCGGAGGGCTTGGGGGCGGTATGCTGATGGATCCGCTGCGCGGCATTGGGTACGTATGCGGTTTGCTCCGTTTCAGGGTTTCGCCACATGCGTAACGTTTTCTCTATCGCGTTGTAGACCCGGCGTAAGGATTCCCGGAGCCCGCATCGATCCGATTGGACCATTCCATCGAAATAATCGCCCCATGCCGGATCCGGACCATCTCCCGCCGCCAGGATATGACGATATGTTTATGTGAGGTGTGAGGTGATATAAAATAGCTATTTGGGAGTAAAATTTATACTTTCTATAAAATAAACATGCATACAAACAAGTGATGGTTTGCTTCTTTATTCTATTCGAGCAAAGAGTTCCAAAGAGAAAAAAAAATCAATACTGCACGATCATCTCGTCGCTTTCCCCATCGTCCAGCCGGAATAGCTGCTCCAGCTGCTCCACCGTCACGTCCTTCGATAGCCACCGTCCGCTGTGATCCTGCTTGATCGTTTCGTGTATCGTCTCCTCTATCGTCCCGAGCACAATGAAGCGATGCACGAACGTGGGTCGCGTTTGGCCTATACGATGCACACGGCCCACCGCCTGCAGCTCCTCGCCCGGGTTCAGGATGGGCTCCACCAGAAAGACGTGCGTCGCCTCCGTCAGATTCAGTCCCTTCGAACCGTAGCGCAACGGAAGCAGCAGACAGGTGACGCCCTGCTCGTAATCCTTAAACTCTTCCACGCACCGGTAGAACTTGGCCGACTTTTCGCGAAACTTGATTCCATTTAAGCGCAGTGCCCCACCCAGCTCGCCGAGAATCGGTTCCCAGTGCGAAAAGATGACGATCTTCACGTTCGGGTCCTGCTCCTTCAGCGTCAGGATCGTCTCCAGGATCTCGATGACTTTGTTCGTGTAGTTGCCGCGCACGTTGTGCACACTGACCACCTGGTCCGTGACGTACTGAATGCTGCAATCAACAAAAACGGAATCATTATCTTGCTTCGAACGATCGAGTCCCACCCTTAGAACCTACTCCCTGACGTGCTGCTCATGCCGGCAGATGACGCATGACGTCCGGTGACCGCTGGCCCGTGCAAACTTCACTACCTTCATCGCGCAGACCACGCACAGATGGTGGCCACACTGGAGCACCGCGTACTTGACCGTCGGTATGATCTGACAGATGGGACACTCGTCGATCTCCTTCCGTACGCCAAGATGCTCCAGGTATTTGCGCGTGCCCTTCAGCCGCACGAACGCACGCTCGGCGTCCGCTTTCGCAAGCTCCATCTCTTGCAGTGTGGTGGGCAGTTCGGCTTCGTGCACCTGCATGAGCGTTGGCTTCTTCTTCGCCTGCTCCAGCTCGAGCCGTTCGGCTTCGGTCAAGAGCTGGAGGCGTGACTTGCACATGGTCAGCTCGTCGTACGCCGCGACGGTGTAGTTGATTTCCACCCAATACTGTGAGTACTCTTTGAACTCGAGCTTGACGCGCTCCAGAAACGACAGAAACTGATCGCCCTCGGTGATGATCCCTTGGTCGAGTGGTTCCAGCCGTTTGGCGTACTGGTGGAGAACTGGAAAAGGGTCAGAAAGGTTCTTCAGCTTAGTCTACCTTACGATATCTTCTTCTCGTCCATCTCTACCAACACTTACGCTTGAGAACCTGCTCCTGTGGCGACACCTGCCACAGACCACCGGACGCCACCTTCGAGTTCTTGATCAGGAACAGTACCACCTCCAGCTGGTTGACCAAATCTTTTACCTCACATAGCAGGCAAACCGGTGCCGCTGACTGTTGCCCCCCGTCCGCTATCAGCCGCTCGTCCGTGCGCATTCCGTTCTCGTCCACCTCGAACAGTGCCGGATCGAGATGGCAGGCGAAGGCCGTCCGCACCAGCTTATCGATGCGCTCGCGGGACTTACCCTGGCACAGGTGATTCGGACGCAGGGTCTCGACGAAGAACTCCAGCGATTGGAAGCCTTTCTGAACGGCGGCCCGGCGTTTGACGATCTTGTCGAGCCAATTCGTGAGCCACAGGTCGAGCGAACGCCACGAACTGACGCCCGTATCTTGGAGCAGCGACTGTTCGCGCAGCAATCGGTACTGGAAGTTGATGTGGCGTTGCGTGTTTTTCTCGAATGTCGCTAGCAGGTCGTGCCACCAGCCGTCGAACCGCCTCCGTCGTTTGATCGCTTCATCCACCTTCTCCGTTGCCGGGAGGAGCGCGTTCTCGATCGAGCGTACCTTGCTGGCGTACTGTTCGATGTAGCGCCACTCGAGCCGCCCACGCCGTTCTTCGAAGTCTTGCAGCTGGGCGGGTGTTGGCTGCCGGGTCGGATCGAGCTGCGTGACGTAGGTGTGCGACAGATCGAGCAGGTTGTGGAGGGCGTGGATCTGTAGCAGCGAGTCGACGCTTATCGCACCCTGGTAGTCGTCGGCCCACCGCAAACTGGCCTGGTAGTATCGAAAGGCTTGATCGTAGTCATGCCGCAGGATGTGGATGGCCGCCATACCGTTGAGCGAGGAAACGACCGACCGGAGCTGGCCTTTGCACTCGTTCACGTTCGCTGTGACGAGATGCTCGTGAAGTTCGGCAGGAGTTAGTAGCTTCTTCGTCGAAAAGGCACCGACGTGCAGGATGGAGGGAATGGTACAGTCCTGGCGAAGCTTCCGGAGCGGCTCCAGCAGCAGATTCAGCGTCTGAATATTCATCTGGGCCATGCGCTGCTCGCGTCCTATCTTCTGTGCCTTCTCATGGAACGCCCGGGCACAGTTGAGGTGCTCGCTGCGATAGAAGCAGCTCTGCAGATCGGACATGTGGACGTAGTGGACGCGCTCCGTCTGCGGTGGAATGCCCAGCTGATCCAGAACGGCGTGCTTACACGTACGCCACATCACACGCACCATCGCCGTCAGCAGGGGCGTCGCCGTTCCACCCACGAACCGGCTGGCGTACTGATTCCACACCGCCAGCCTGCTGTATGGTGCATAGTCGAGATAGTGCACCAAACCGTGCAGATTGTTGATCGTCTTCTCGATCGGCGTACCCGTCACAGTCCAGCGGTGGACGGTCGGCAGCGATTTCACCATCTTCGTCACGTTATTGTTCAGCCCCTCGACCATCTGCGCCTCGTCTAGGCACACGCGCCACCACCGGATCATCGTAAGCGGCGTAGCCGGTATGAGGAAACGCTTCTCGTGCCGGGAGGTGCGAGCATTTTCCGCCACGTGATAGATTTCCGGCTTCAGCACGTTGTAGTCCGTCAGCACCACGTCGTACGAGGCGAGCACGTCCGGGGCGATCCACTTGCCGTGCGTGTCGGTCACCCCGTTGTACACGTACACGCGGAAGTTCGGATCGGACACGTGCTTTCGGATTTCGCTCTCCCACTGGTGCTTGATGGAGGCGGGCGAAACGATGATGGTGGCACCGGACTCGACCATCGGCTCCGTACGCCAGCATTCCGGGCAGATATAGCGTCGGGATGCGGTACCGCCCGGTTGGCACTGCTTGAGCACACACTTCCGGTGCTGCAGTAGACCACATTTACTGCACGCGATCGTGTCCTTCCGGTTCGTCCGGAAGCAAAGACATTTCAGTTCGGCTTCCTCGTCGTCGTCGTCGTCGTCGTCGTCGTTCACCGATTCGTCCGACTGTTCACTTCCGTCTCGACTCGCCGTACTGGGCTCGGGTCGTCTATTGTTCAGAATCAAGCCCAAGATTTCCACCGTCTTGCCCAAACCCATCTCGTCGGCCAGAATACCACCGGCGGGGAGCGGTGTTGGTGGAGGTTCCACGTCACGCACCGCACCGGTGTATACGTCCATAAAAAAGTCCACCTCCGGCAGGGAACGATTTCGCAGCCGAACGTACTGCGCGGGCAGGGCTCCTGGAGCCGTTTCGCGTTCAAGCATCCACCGGATGGCTTGCTTCTGGTAGGGACGTAGCTGTGGACGCAGGAAGGCGTGACCAATCGCATCAGTTGACCCCTGCCCCTCATTCGATTGCCTTTGCTGGTGGAGTGAGCGTAACTGGTTGTAAAACTGCTGCACCGTGGGAGCTGTGCCGACTTCGTTTTCGATTGCAGTAGGCTTTTGTTCAAGCTCCTGCTCGATAAACGTCTGCCGGGCGACTTCTTCGAACAGCAGTGTCTTTAACCGTTGCCTCTGCTGTGTACAACTTTGATCGAACTCTTCTTCGGATCCCACCATCCGCAGGAAGATGCCAAGAACGACGGTGGATCTATCGAATGCGTCGGTTCGCTCGCGCAGCTCATACTCCGGTACGCGACGGACAGCTCGCAACACGGTCGCAACGTTCAATTCCGCATCTATTAGGGTGTACTTTTGTTGATTGTGCGTAAAGGTACGTGCGGTGGATGTGGACGGTGCCGGTTCGATCGTTTTAGTTTCTGCCGTTGCAGCAACGTGCTGTGCAATATCTGTCTCATCTTGGGTGAAATTTTCCAAGCTTCGTCGCACACCGATGTCAAGCAAACAATACTCCATGGGAGAACTTTTCGGCATTCACTTCACATTCACTTGTAAAACAATGCACGAAAATAGGATAATCATGTACACCAAAATGGAGTTTACACAGACTGTACTATTTTAAGAAATCAAAACGATTTCAGTCGCGCATTGAAAACAGCACAATGCTTTGTTTTGTTTACAGCTGCCCCCTCCATTCGATAGACAGGTCGACAGGCCGGTGAATTGCGTTTATAAAAGTAAGGTTCAATACTTCGATGGATGTGCACAGTGTTCTTCGGATTTAAAATGGCAGTTTTTCAAGCGAATTACTCACCACATCATATTTTCACCACGACCAGAGTGAACACTCTCAACGCGGTCCTATGAACATTCATTTTAATATTTCAGTTCAATGTTTACCGTTCGAATTCATATTTCTTACAACGGGAAATCTATTTTTGATCCTATTTTGTCATCATGTTTCAAAGGTAAAACAGAAACTCGTCTGATAGCGATTATAAGAATAGTATTTTATTTCAAAAAAAATCCAGAACATTTAGACACAAGACGAGATAGCAGATTCTAATATTGCTCACTTTATGCCGTGTGGACCTTTCTCCTATCGTCTTACCATGTGTATTACAAACCACGGTCACGGATCTTGATTGAATCAATTGTCTGTTGCGTTGGCTTCTTACGCTCCCGCTAGCTCTGCGTCGGATGTTGCCACTAGTCACGCCCAATTTCATGTCCTTCCGCCCACAGCGTATATGGTTATTGACGTTGGTATTAAAATATTTCAGAATAGAATCGTATCTACTACCGTAATCGTAACATCGCCTATCTTCCGACTTTTTAAATGTTCTGTAGACGACCATCGAAAGTAGTTTTGCTTAACAAGCCCTCTCACCAGATGTGTGTGTATGTGTGATTTTCACTGCTAACGCGTGTCTGCTTATCAGTTAAAAGATTAGAGTTCTCTTCCAATTCCATACGAGCTACGACAGGGTATGGATATCTGGAATGCGATGCTCAGATGAGTGGTTAGATCATCCATCGTCTAAATTACGATCATATTGCCTTACTACGCTATCGATAGATTCGCTTGCTATCCGAATGGGACGGGGACGTACCACCGAGTGCGCGTGTGCACTGACATTATTCTAGTCGCGTCCGACGAGTAAGCTGCCCCGGGCCAGATGAAGGACCCCTGAGCATCCGCTTACGTCCTCGCTCGTTCTTAGTGCTTCGATACCTAAGTTAATCGCACGCCCACGTACGTTCCACCACGTTAGACAATGTACAATGTGTGGGTGTAGATGCTGGATTGCAGTTGTTGTTTAGCTGGCATTGCTTCGTGTACGGTACGTGTAACCATCTTGGCGCCATTTACTACATACTAGTTGCAATTAAAAGAAGCCATTCGACGTCCTCATGACACGACGTGCCTCAATCCATTTTCCGTTTCCAAGAACGGGAGTCTCCCTTGCGTATCTCTCGCACCTCGTTCCTCTCCGCCGAAGAAACGGAAACAGCCAGAATCGTACGTGAGGGTGTGTTCGAGTTTGAGTATTATATCATCATTTGTTGGCGTGCGTGAGTTAGTGTACATTCGAGCACGACGGTCTTTCATGCCGACCGGTTCTATTTCACTTGTTAGAGCTTTCGGAGGGGTTCCATGTATCCCCTCCCGGTTCTCTTATTCCTACTACGATATAGAGCGTACTGACTGCCCCGAAACGGGAGAAAGTCACGGAAGGTGTCCGGAACAAGAGGGTGAAAGTTGCACAATTTCCAATGGTAGTGGACAAAATAGTGGATATATCCGAACGGCAGCCGTCCTGCTCACGTTAAAACTTATACCGAATAGCGTTCTACACACTAGGAAAGGGAACGGAAGAACGGAAGATCGGGCCAAAACGCTCAAACCGAGACCGAGAACGGAAGGTGCGTTCTCCATTCGCTCAATAATCGTTTAGTTTTCCCCTTTTTTTTAGCGTACAGTTTAGCGGAATCATATTTACAACAAGACAGTGGACAGTGCACGAAGAGTACGAATATCTAAAAGTGAGTACCTACTATGACTGAAAACTAAGCCTAGAACGCATGTAGTACGCGCGCTAAATTTCGTTCCATTTTTCTTCCACGAATTAGTCTACTACGGCGACGGTGTGAGCAGAGTTGACAGAGGTGTAAGGGCACCCCTCATCCCTCCAGAAGAGACTATTGCTGGCAGTGTTCCGGTGGTTCGTCTGAGAGCGGGCAGTGAAAGTGGTGCATGATCCCGATCGATCACGCACGTTCAGTCAGGGGTCAGAGGCGTCGGGAGGCTACTAGCAGGATTCTGGGTCAGTCCTCCTCCTCAACTTTTCGGGTCCGAACGAGAAACGAGAGACAGAGTGCGGAGTAGAGAGAGATAAGGTTTGGACGTCGCTTCACTTTCCCATCGCAGACTTTGCGTACTCCATCAGGATCGCTTTCGTAGCGTTCGTTCTGCGTTGGGCTAAACGCGGCGGCGGATGAACCGACCGGAGTGGGATTGGTCAGGAAGAAGATTGATTGATTATTTACAAAATTGCCTAGTCGCTAAGGGTCGTCGCGAGACGCGCACGGGCAGTGGAGGGCCTGGTCCCGCTTCCCTCTCCGCTTCACTAAATATCGATAATAATATTAATATTAATCATAACTATAATATTAGTTAAAAGAAGTGAAACCAGGCAAACCAGGCAGGCAGGCAGGCAGGCGGTCAGGCAGGCAGACATCGCGGTGTTCCGGTCTAGTTCTTCCTGCGGAGCGGCGGCTCGACTGATGTGCCTGCATTGCCTGTACGATAAAAGTGCGCAACGTTCGGGTTGTTCTGCCTGTTTGTGTGTATGTGTGTAATTTGCCTTTGCCTTTCCCCCCGCGAAGTCTCTAGTCCCATTCGCCGATGTACATGGCCCTCGGTGCCGGTATGTAGCCGCGTGTTGGTAGCGGTACGCGACCGTACATGTGACTATAGGGTGACTCGACCACGTCCGTATCTGTAAGTGGGGGATGGTGAGGGTAGTTCCGACAGTCAGTTCTTGGATTCCGATTGTGCCTTTCCGCACGGTTAGGGAAGCGAGAAGCAGTGTTGGCAGGATTTGTGAGGTTAGTCTCGGCGCCAATAGATAATCCAAACCCTGGACCCAATGTCTTGAGGTACAGTTCTAGTGATACACCGTATTTGGAGGATGATGGATATAGATTCCGTGCGAAAGAACTCGTGCAGCTTGCATCAAGCGGGTGCATTAGTGATGAAGATAACTTAAGCGCGAGTATTAGCGGCAGCTGTCTACGTACCGATTCCACTCTCGTAGCTTCGGGCGTGCCACATCAGCTGCTGGTGGTGCTGGTGGGCGGCCATCAGGTTGTGATGGGGGTGCATCTGGTGCAGCTGATGCAGCGACTGCAGCGATGTCGGATGCTGCAGGTGTGCGATCGAGAGGCGCTTCGACGCGACCGTTTCCTTGCTGCCGCCGACGGCCGCGTTCGGCCCGTTGTTGTTGTTCTCCTTCGTCGACTTGGACGACTTGACGAAGTTTGGCACTCGGGCCCGCAGCCCGCAGTAGTACGGATCATCTACGGGGAGGGAAGCACGTCGTTAAAACATCTTGCGGGCGTCTGGCGAATTCAAGCCCACTCACCGTATTTCTTGTTGTCTTTGCCCTTGTCCGATTTGCCGCGCGGAAGCTTCACGCGGTTCTCATCCTCGATGTCGTCGTAATCCGGCTGCAAAAAGGAGGGAAGACACGTCAGTAAACGCCACAGCAATGGCGGACGGGCCGCCGCTCGCTTACCTTGCCGATCTCGTGCGTGGCGTACAGATTGTCCCGTGGAGGTAGTTTCGGCGGTTTCTCGCTGCGCCGCTGGCCGCCCATCGGCTGCGCCGGCTGCAGCAGGTGCTCCCGGCTCGCCGCAACCAGGCCGGACCCGCTGGCCCCGAACCCGGAGCTACCGGAGCTGCCGCCACCGTTGCCGGCCACACTGTACGGGTCCTCGTCCGGGATCGGAATTCGCGGACGGTTCTTTATGTCCACCGGGCGTTGCACTGCGCCGTAGATCGAGGACGGGAGTCGGGCGGGAGGAAGGAAAAAGGCTACAAGATTAATCGGTCGGTTAACGTACGGCTATATTTGGTCCGGTGAGGGGGGGAGACAGTCAAGTTTCGCGCGTGGGCACAGTGAGGTGTTGTGTCGTGGTGTCGTGTGAGGGAACCTTTACGTTTGCTTCGCGCACTTTGCGCACAGATAGTTCCTAACCTCAAAAGCGGCTTGAGGCATTCGGCCGTCTGGAAGACGGCCGAAGGCAAATACCGGCGCGCAGGCGCACATGACGAGGCATTTTAATTTCCGCATCAACCGTATCACCACCGCGCTGGCTTGATGATGGAATGCAAACATTCGATTTTGGACGTCTTCTTCGGTAATGGACTGACGACTCCCCGTGCTTCCCGTGGAAAGATGCCTGTCCATGTTGATAGAATTTTAATTTCTCCGCGGCGGGAACGCACGTCAGCGTCGAAGGGCAGCTTCCGCTCGCTCCGCTGGACAAACTCGAGACATTATTCAATTTTCCAAACGGACTGCAGTCGATTAAATGGACATGGCAACATTCTGCCCGACCGGGGCAGGCGCGCACCGAGCGCAAACATGACAACCCAGTAACTTCTCCTGTGAAGTCTGCCAGTAGTATCTGGCGCTGGGAGCAAACACAATTGAAAAGCGTGATTTATTTGCCCCAAACGTAGCGTTCCTAACGTTCCACCAGGTTCCCGGGTCCGAAAAAATCTCCACCGTTTGACATTCCCGTTTTGTGAGCGCAGGCAAAGCCATCCGCCGGTCAAGTACGGGAGTCAGAACGATCGGTGTTTGCTCACCTCGCCTTCCCCGGCAAACGTGACGATAATTCATAATGCGATCGAGCGTGTTTGGAGGGAAACGGGCTGCTTAATGTTCTTTCTATGTTCTTTTCGTGCGTCTTTTTGTCCCCCGGGGGCACGCTCGAGGTTTTGAGGAAGCAACCGGACGCGGTGTGCCTATTGTTCTGGTGACAAAATATGACTTGCTCCATTAAGGCTCCCCGACCGGTCCACGGAACGTGTGTTCTAACGGGTCTTGCGCTTGGCAGCCACGGTCTCGCAATGGAGAGAACCTAGTTTTCAACGGCCAAACATTCCGCTTCCGTTATCACTATCGAGTGTCGCTGGCGGTGGATCTACCACCAGCGCAGAGATTGAACCGATAGACTCCGTAACTCCCGGGCCCGTGCAGGAGCCAAGTCTCGCCCAGCTCTCTATGACCTACTGTGGGAGTGTGTAGAAGCAGCAGCAGCAGCACAGGGATCACGGAACAAGCGCACCCGAATGACAACAATTGTCCGATCGATCGGTAGTACATGTCGAAAATTAATTGTGCCTGCAAGTCGCGCAGTCTCCACGGAAGTCTGCACGGCGAACGCCGAAGCTGTGCCGTGGCCAGCCGTACCCGTTCTTAGAGGCGGAGTGCGAAAAAACCGGTGTTTCGTTTTTCGCTACAAATGACAACCGAGCGATCGTTAACGAGCGACATCGGGCTTTGCTTCGTTTACAGTTAACGGTGGCGTTGTTCGAGGGTCTAGGGTGTGTGTACGACTGGAGCTGGTGCTAAAGGTTATGCACTGCTGCTGCTCTGGAGCAACCGTTGGTTCTATATCGTACACGTATCTCGTCTTTAAGAATCTCTGAATGGGGTTTGATATCAGCAAATCGGAACAAGAAGAATGAGGCTAAGAACGCACTGGAATGTCCAAAGACAAAGTCATTTGCAAATTCTTCCCGTCCAAATGCGCCCCTTTCCGGCATTCCAGCTGAAAGTAACAGCGCAGTCCTTCCGAAAAGGAGCTCGTTTTCCAAAACGAGCGATATAATAGCGCTCCCAAATAGGTACCGAACAAATTTCACTCTTCGCAGCCGTTGTCGTACGGATATTTTGATTTGCATTAAACGGCCGAACACGCTGACCCTAACGGGGTGTATTATTTATGGCCGGCGTGAAGAAACGCCATGCACTTTCCATTGCCCCGCACACTATCAGCTGTCGGCTGATCAATTGGACCACACGCACGCTCATTCTAACAGCTCAAACAATGAAACAGAAATAGCCGCGTTGTGCTAATTTCCATAAAAATTAAGCAAAACGCCCCGACGGAACACAGAACCCCATTCACCTGACAAAACCGCTCCATTCTTGCCGAGCGCAACGCAACAACATTGCTGGCGCTCGAAGCACGCTCACTAAGTTCTGCCCGGTTTACGCAACGCGCAACGGCTGACATTTGTTAGGTTAGGATCGCGCGCTTATCGGTCATCGGCGGGATACTACGGCATAGCCGGGAGACTTTCCTTCGAAAACGGTGCGCTCTCGCACCACCGAGAATCGTGAAACAATGGGTGCCGGGTGTTTGGTGTTGTAAACACACACACACCCGGAGGGCTTCACGACGCTAATGGGTTAAGGTGTGCGAAGTCGAAAAAGGTTCTGAAGGCACCCCAGTCGCAGGGTGCTCGGAGGCGAACAGTAAATGTCAAATCAAACCGCCCTAACCTCGTCGATTAGAAAGGAAGAGGAAGTGTGTCCGTGTTGTGGTGGTTGGGTAGTGTTCTGGTGGCGTCGCCTACTTACCGGGAGGTAGTTTACTCTTCAGCATGTCCATCGCAACCACGTTGATGATCAGCACCCACATCGGGCAGTCGAGGATGTCGTTCTCCGACTTGACGAACGCGATCGCCGACAGGCACTGCGTCTCGAGCCGTCTGCGATCCGGGTAGGCACGGCGCAGCTCCCGGTTCACGTTGGACTGGAACTTCTTCATGTCGAACAGCTGGGGGTGGAGCGTAGAAAGTGAAGAAAGAGGGTCAGTGTAGAACAGTGGCGCCCGCCACACGCATCATACCTTCACAATCTTTTCACTCTCGATCGCCTGACCGGGCAGCTTGAGGATGTCCGCACCGATCGCCGTCTCCTCGTTCGGCTGGTTGGCCGTGCTCTTCACGTACACGTTGCTCTTCGAGTAGCGTCTGATGAGAATGTTGCCCGCGTCGTCCATCTTGATCTTGACGCCCTGCGAAAGGAAGCGCGGCGGGAAATCAGAACCCGGATCTTGGGAGTGGGAGCGCATGTGTGAGAATATAATTGATCGTGGAGCGCGCACTTGAGGTCCGTATGTCCTCGTCGCGTCGCGTACGACACGTCATCTGCATCTCGCGCTGACGTTAATTATTAAACCCGACTCGATGTCACTGGTGGCCGCAGCGACGATCAGCATATGGCAGCAGACCGTAGAAGAATGCATTACTCCAATTATCGGGCAGATTGTGTGGTTGGCTGGTTTCCTTATACGGTACGGCGTACGTGCTCCAAAGGGATACAGCGTCAAATTACCGCTGAACCAGGAAGCGTGCAATCATCCTGATGCGTTTCCGTCCCGTGTGCTTCGCGGTTTGGACCAGATTTATACAAATTCTCCGAGCAGCGGCTCGATTTAGGCTAGAACGTACAAGGAGTCCCTGATGACGCCCGCCGATACACGTGCGTGATTAATGGTACAAGATCATCTAAAAACCCCGGAGAGTTATCTACCCATTCATCGCGAGTATCGCAGTAGCTGCAACTGAGAGATCTCTCCAAAGTCCCCGTCACCCATCAATCACACGGACAGATCCCATTCCATTCCTAGGAACTGTGGAAGACCCACTGGCAAGATCGATTTGTTTAGCTGCTTCAACTACAAGAACTACATCTCTCAACCTCCACCGAGCGCAAGCCATCTGGTGTGCACGGTAAATACGGACACACTCACACACACCCTCGTCGCACATCGATTGACCGCTGCAGTGATTTTAACGATCGTTCTGCGCACTGCGGACTGCGCGATCGCTAAATATCAATTGACGACCTTGACGGTGCTTCTTCGCAACACACGCGTGCCTCTTGGCATTCACACGAGGATGATCATCATCGTGCGCTCGCACACTCGAAGGATACATTCTACCCGGGCCCCGTGGTAAGTGTCGCCACGCGAACAAGTTCATCACGATCGCCTCTTGAACCAGTTCTTCCTTCCTAGTCGCTTCCTCGTACGCTCCGCGGACGAACGAAAGTGAACGTGTTCGCCCGCCGGAGGGCAAAACATATGGCCCCGCTGCAGAAGGGTGTTGGACTTGGTCGCATAATGTGAGTCCACCGGGCCCGGGACGGGCTTCCGGAGTGATCGATGAGACCGTTCAGCCGTGGCGCACACAAGTCCGCTACAGCTCCATTCTCCGGTTGCGCCGCGGTACGTTGTTTTATGGCCGTTTCGCGCAGCCAGAAGTGCCATCTTCACTGAGCAAGAGCATGAGATGATTACAAGATTGTCTCACAGCGGCACGGAGGGATGTTATGTATGTACGCTTGTCCGGTGCGGTCTTTAACACAGCGTGAACAGCGTGTTTTACCATATTTTGTTAGCATTAATGCGAAACGAACCAACCGTGGCCGCTTAAGACTGCTATATCTTCGTGGGCCAGCCATTCGGTGGATGGATGAATCACTTAAAAGACGCTAGCCGCTTGCTAGCGGAGGGAGAGAGATAACGACCATAAATTGGAATCTTCGCCTGAGATTTATGAACTTCAGCACAAAGAAAAGATCAGGCTCAGAAGTTGATCTTCCAAAAATAGATCCTAGCGGATTACGCAACATAACTCCTGGGGTTTTCACGTCATAATAGGAATACAATTTAGAAAACAGTCTATCATACCCCAACATTACGTTGAACGATGTCTCAATAGCTCCCGTGGCAAAATAAATATTATCATGCCAGCAAACATACCGGAAGCGGGTTCCAACCTGGAACGTGATTTAATATACGTATTTCTCGCCCTGCTCCCAAATTACAGCGCGCGGTGTAACGCAGAAAGGTTATACCAACAGTGCAACAACTGCAGCAAGCAGTAACGACGGCAGCCATAAATCGATCAACACCGGGACGACCGGGTTGCCCTTTTGCATTCCGCCAGGTTCCGCGATTGAAACTTATCCCGCCCGGAACTGACCTTCCCGAGCGCAGGTCGAGCAGAAGGCAGGGGCAGAGAGAAAGCCGCGAAGAAGCCGCGTCTGCAGGGGAGTGTTTAGTGTGCGATGCTGTTACTGTAGTAACCGGCGTATCCGGAGCAGCATCGAGCCTTCGACACCCGCGTATCGTAGCCTTGATATTTCCGTAAAAGATCATCGCATGATCTTTCCACATTTTTGTTCGTTGATGAGCTCAAACCAAACCAACCCATCCTGCAGACGATCTAGTCCGCCGGCGAGACATCGATTTAGGCATTTGGTGATCGTGATCGGACGTGGCGAATGCGCGTAGCTCCAGGGAGTTCGCAGCTATTGTTCGGAAGCATATCCGCGGGCAAGATTTCATCGAAACTGATGCTGCCACTGGTGGACGAAGTTCTTGAAGGATGAAGATGCTCCTTTCACCGAGGCGCGCGCGTGCCACAGCCTTGATATTAGAAAAAAGAAGCTGCCGTTGTTGTCTTACCTGTCCGACGTGTCGCTTCACTTCGTCGGTTTTGTGATCGCGCATCGGATTGTCGAATCCGCAAAGGCCAATCCTGGGAACGAGAACGGAGAATGGAGAATGGAAATGCGATTAGAAAAGCTGGCGGGAATTTGCTTAGCGCTTGGTAATAACTAATGACGTTCTAGTATCGGCAAGATCTATCTCCTCACTCCCCTGTTTCCAAAACTCACGATGGTCACTCGAGGCACAGATACGGATCGTCCCGGGAGGGACGTAACAAATCGGCGCATGATGTGGCTATTCTTCGGCCAAATCGCTTGTTCATGTCCACGAAATTATGGCACAGAAATGTGCAATCTAATGCCGACAATAGTTATCTCAGTGGGTTTTGTTGCACAGCGCTCTTTATGTCGTCCCCTCCCATGTAACGCCCGGAACGGAAAGTGAAATCCACCCTTTTGCCAGTCAAAAAAAGGAGCAAACGTTGGAGCGATCCTATATGGCTCGTGCCGCCCCGACTCTCGGCTGGGGCTGTACGATTGTGCAATTGCAATTGCGCTCGCTCAGTGGCTCCTGGTGCCCAGGTCCAGTTACTTCGCCTACTGTTGGTGGTATTTATTTTCCCCTTTTCTGATCCAACCATCTGACGGCGACGGAATGGGCCTTGCCAGAATGGGCTGAAACATGAATCATTGCCCGTGCTCCCCGCCCGGTACCGGGCAATCCGACACTGGCGAAACGGTTCTTGCGGGGAGAGACTCGCCATTTCACTTTCACCACCAACGTCCGAACGGTGAGTGTGTGTTCGTGCCGGAGGCTCGTGTTTCAGTGCGCCGGGTGAAGTCTTTTCTTGCGGGCACCCCAATTGCGAATGGGTTGGGCCCGCCGTGTGGACTTTGGCCGCAGCGCACAGATTGACTCTGACCGCATATGGAGCAGATGGAGTGGAATAGGTGTAGCTAATAAGCCACACTCGATCGCTCCGATTGAAGGACCGCAAGGGACGCTTTCTGTACAAGTGAGGCCAGCAGCCACGACTGCATTGCTGTGGAGCACATTTCGACAGAATTGGGCCGGCAGCGGGTGCGGGTACGGGCTTCTAATGCGCCAGCGAAGAACGAACGGGCGCCTTTTTTAGTAGGCGTTGACGATTTCGCTCCATCTTGCGCGCCGGCTGTAGTGTACGCGAGCAGTTCCGCGCGGGAGTGCTGTAGCCTGCGGCACTGTTTTGTTTCTTTTGCTTCTCCCACAAACCCACAAAGTGCATACCACGGACACGGTAATGTGCGCCGTGCCAGCATCGTCCTATATTCAGCGGAGCGGATCTGGAGAAGTGGATGCATTTAGTCGTCAGTCGACGGCAGGGCAGATTGCGCGGTGCCGGAGTGATCCATGGCCAACACATTTTCGGAACATGGATTTCGCGAGGCCCGCTGACATTTGGAACAAATTGGCATGTCAGTGCCGTGTCGGCGCTGGTTGGGTGCGTTGTGCAAGAATAGAAGGGATGGTTCGGCTGTTGAAATCGCTGTAGTTGCTTGAAACGCTTCCCAAACCGTCACCGAGACTGGTAGAATTTATTGGCTTTCGGAGATGACTCCAGTAGAGCGTAGTTTTTAGGCTATATCATGCTAAGACATTCCCGCCAGGGAGCAACAAGCGTGCAACGAGTTGGTCCGTGGAGCCCTTTCCTGTACAGCAGCAGTAACCCGCTAGAGCACCGTTACTGGGGGAGTTAGCAGCGACCAGTAAACTTCGTGCGGCCCTTATGCCAACCCGAAGATGACTCCGGTGTCGGCTGCAGTTATCTAATTTATGCAACGCCATTTCCGTGACTTCCGTGGCACACGCTTATCATCGGCAAACAAGTGTGCTAATGAGTCGCAGAAGGGTGCACAAATTCTTTGCTAGCCTCTCCGCAGAATGTTAACAAGTCGCATCTAACGGAACTGAACTTCGGTGACCATCAGCGGTCAGCCGTGGAGCCCATCGGAAGTCCGCGATCGGGAAGTGCGCCCAGAACCCAGAACGAAACGCTTCGGAATTATGCAGAACTGCAGCTTAGAACACGAGACCAACATGAGACGGAGCCTTAAGGCTGGCCAGAGATAGATCTTCCCGGGAGTTCCACAGAGCGAAGGAAGAAATCAGTTACAGCAAATATTTACATTTCTAATTTCTACTGTCCACCGCGTCCTGTGCGAGGAGTCAAGATGGGCACGGGCAGATATGCAACTCTTGGCGTTGGAAGTTCTTTGCTCCTAACGTATCGCGAACCTTGTGGTTTGTGGTTCTAAGTAGTCATTGCACGCTACTCCTTATGTTGGGAGTTGATGTGTAAAACCCTGTAAACGTAGTGGCTTAGGTTCTTAGTACACATGATCAAAAACAAACTATTTTGACAGCTGTCAAACAGCGCTCTCTTGTCGTGGATGGTTTTTATCATTCTACTCTACTTTCCCATCCACTCACTCTACACCACGCCACGGTAATTAGATGCGATCTCAGCTCGACCTCTGTCGCTAACTACAATGTCTGCCATTTTATTGCAGGCGTCACGGAGTGGTGGGCTGTGCTGTAGCAACAGATAGTCTAATTAATACATTTGCATACCGTGCTAATCTCTAATCGTCGTCGCGTGTGGGATGGACCCGTCTTTGCGCCGCGTTCTAAGGCGCATTCTTCGCCGATGGAGCGCCCCATTAAATACGGCCACAGATCAAATTATCAGACCCGCCCGACGCCTGTGGCACTGCAAACTGTCTCAGGTTGAAAACAGCAAGCCGTGGTTTATGGCTCCTTCGATCGTTCAATACTTTGCTTTGAATATTTATAGCTTTGTTTGAACATTAAATATCATAGATCGGTGATGTTTTTGGGCGATGTACATGGTTCTAAATTTTGACCGTATACCGACCGCTTTATATGTGGAACCACAGTGTTTAGGGTGAATAAGCAATGAATCTGGGCGTTGTCGCGTTGCTCGATCGCCTAGGCTATGCCGACGTCAGAAGACCGTTGTCCTCCACGCGACCCGTGATATCCGTGATCGATCTCTTTCGCACTTTTACCACAGACCATTTTGCTCTCGTTTAATACGCTTGATTACAAGAGAAACAACGCACCACATTACTTGCAGCTTTTAACGGCCGGTACAAGCGAACGGCGGCAGAAGGAAGCAGGAGGATCGGATCGGCATAAGCCTGGGCGTGTTGTTGGCTGCCCTGTCCATAACCCCCTTCTGCCTCGCTGGCTGTCTCCTCGGCACAGTCGCTACGGACAAACCCAATCGCACTCCGTTTTGTCTCTCAGTTCGATTGTTTCGTCGGGCTTACAACAGGAGCCCCACCGAGACTCACCGTCTCGCTCTGGCCGTAGCGTCAGTCAGCGTCACTCCCCACACGTCGGTGTCTGTAATGGGCGAACGCTTTAAAACTGGACGAACCAACGCCACGCCACACCACATAAGCGAATAATAATGACTACCTCGGTCGCCTGCCTGCTCACGGCACGCGGGACTGGGGCCGGAGTGGAATGGAGAGAAGAAAAAAATTAAAGTCCTATAAAAACTGGACGACCTTGCAGGCGAGAAACGGCAGCAAGACAGTCACTCCCAAGCGCAAGCTGCGGCTGACGAAAGGAAATAATCCACCCGTTTTGCCATGTCCACAGCATCCGGAGTGGCCGATCCCCGCCTGGACGGTGGACCGGTGTGCAAGCGCTCCTAAATGCGAAACTCATTGGCATCCCATCGCAGGCACCGAAATTGACGCTGGAGTGATCATGATCGGACAAAGATACACAGCTGATGGAGATTAGAGCTGAGCGTGCCTCGACGTTTGGATCAAGGAGACCCTGCAGATATTGCTCTCCCGTGTGCAAGCAGTCTTCACTTACATTCCAACGTGCTTCATTCTGCAAAACGTTCAACGACTCACTAGACTGCTCGACACATGCGTACAGTAGCGTATCTCCCCGAAAGAGCGACGCCCTTGATCCGGGCGTCCATAAACTTTTTGTCGCTGCCGTCCATCGCGCCGAGACCATCACCCCCAACGGCATTCCCACGACATTCGCGCATAATTCGCTCCGCGCCGCCTCGATACAATTGCAATTAGGCAAAATAGACGCAGACGCACTTCCGGCAGGCGGTGTTGACAGCGGCGGACAATGGATGGTGGTGCCAGATGGGCAGGATGGGCAACACCCGGTAGCGATGAGACGCTGTGTTCCTGTCCCGCCCCGGGCTGTCCAAACAAGAAGAAGGAGTCGACTGGTCGTTGGTGACCTTCTTCTAGCATTGCTAAACAGAGCTGTGAATGGGGACCGCTCTGTGGGCTCGCTTTAATCGGTCAAGTTTGATTTGTGTTGTGTGCTGTGTGTGTCAAATGTTTTGTGACATCATCCACCAAATACGTGCACACCGCTCTTGGCAGTGACATTTCGCAGGCAGGCAGACAGGCTGACATGTCGTTTGCCAGTTCCGGGACGTGTACGAATGTCACCGTACAGCGTACGAGGATTCTCGGGGGTTGCATACGGATCAGGTTTTTTTTTTGTGTTGAACGAGGTGCCGTGGGAATGAGAAGATCCGGCGATGTGTCTGACGTTTGAGTCATTGACTGGTAGTAATAGACATATTCTAAATGATTATACCACTTTTTGAGCATGTTTTCCTCATGACGCTCGGAATGTCTCCCATTTCAGACACCGTGACTGGAGCTCATGATCGCTCTAGGTCATAGAGTATAATTCGCAGTCAGGTCGAAGTCTGCCGCCCCGCCAAGATACGTAGAAACCGATACAAAATGCTCCCGACATATCGTTCTGTGTCATCGACATGAACCGTTCGGCTGACTCCAGAACCGAGGCCTATTGACCAGCGCAGTTTCCGTGTCGTGTACAGTACACTCCTTTTCGTGCATTGCCTTTATGAGTGATGAATAATGTCCGGCACCGCATCGAGCACACCTCGATCGACCGATACAGAGGTGTGCAGGCAGGCTGTCTATGCACCACCTTCAGGCGATGCAAACTCACCGAAAAGCAACCAGCCATGGTATCGGTCAGTTTATCACCCTTACAATGTCGAGTGATGAACTCTCCTGCAGGCACGCGCTCGGAACCGAAGCCCAGCCCAAATGACGGCCCCATAAAGTCGACTTATTACTAACGGCACTTTAATCGACACCGGAATCGGAAACCGAAAACAGAACCGAGCCCCGCAAAACAAAAGACCCTGTGTGCTTCCTGGTTCTTGGGATGGCGTGCCTCGATGGAGAGCTCGCGCTACGCTACCGGGGTACACTGTGCGGGTAGCAACACTTTGCCACATAAATCTGTTCACATAGGTGTGGTTGGAGCGAGCCCGCGTCGTTTAGTGTGCAGGAAACAACCAAGACCGGACCGTGCGTAGTTTGCATTCGCGACAAGAAACGAGCTTTGACGTTAGTTAGCATTCTTGGCGAGACATTCCGCGGCAGACCAGAAGTTGACGTACAATTAGGCACGATTTTAACAAGATCTTCAGGAAGTCTCATCGGCACACCGCCCCAGAAACTGATTCCTGCCGGCAGGAATCAATTTCGATGCATCCTTTTACGAGGCAAATCGATTTTTGACGGACGTGTTCCTGAAGAACACGGCAATTTTCGGTCGAAGCGAAAAAGAGGCGGTGCACGGCCTCGAGGGGAAAGGCCATAAATCTTGCTATCTTGCACCGGGAACTGATAATATGACGTTAGTGAACGATGATGGCGATGCAAGATGACGAATTGCGGAGGGTAATTGATTTTTTTTCCTCCATGCGATGGAGCGGGGCTTTTTTTCAAATTACAGACCAGCGCGAATGGAATTAAATGGCAGGCTCGAACGGGTGGGCTTCAGCAGACATGAAACGGGATTTCTGGTGCATAGAACGGACGTAACGAACGAAACGTCAAACAGCTTCGAACGTTTGACAATAGATGGCGTGATGCACTCGTTAGTGGTGGGTTGCTGTGCTCGGGCTAACAAGCAGCACCAGTAGGGCACGCTCGCGATAGAAATCTTGACGTTTCGGTGACGGCGTCCGCTACGGTCGCGCGAGTAGAACAACGGAAAACAACACACCAAAACAAAAAAGAACAACGGAGGCCTCCACCGCTTCCTCTTCTAGGCTAGGCCTGGGGTGGCATCGATGGCATCGAAGAAACAATAGCAAATTAACAGCTGTCGTCCGGTCGACCTGCTTGGCCAGTTCGGTGGAACGCCAGCGAGACCTTGGAAGGAGGGAATGCGCGCCCAGTGCACTCTCTCTCACACACACGCACACGCGAAGACAAGATTGATTGCATTCGGAAGCGCGAAGCGGGCTCGAGTGCGAGTTCTTGACCGGGTACACGCGGGGCCTATGGATCAGTGGGTAGTGAGGACGTTCTCCGGTGCCTCCTTAACGTCCACCTTCTTCGCTCGGTTGATGAGTTTTCGTGCTGCAGGCGCGTTGCGTTCGGCATGGACGTCGAGATGGTTCGGGAGCGATATGTTCCACGCGACATCATTAGACACCGCGGGCAGAGACTCGCCTGGGTTTGGTTTGGAGATCAGGGTGTTGTCAATTAGAAGCAAACACAATGGCTACGGCTGCGTTTGCGGTCATCCAATCGTCACTCATAATCGGACCCGCGGTTTGGGTTGCTTAATAATAATTAACCTGAGCTATTGCTTACGCGAAATGGATTGGATCAGAGGTGCCTTTCGACATTTGTGGTCGCAAATTATCATTATTTTTGTCAGAAGGCTAGACCGCAAAAACCACAACTAATTTGGAGTGTTATTAAGAAGAGCCGGATCTTCAAAGCAAGGATTGTAATTTAATGGATATCCTGCGTGAATATACGAGCGAGGAAGAAGTCAGCAAAAGAGTGCAAAACGATTATGTCTAATCGAAAATTTGATCTGTCTTTGGCACATAAAGTAGTAGATTCATTTAATTGATTTTCCTAAAAATTCGTCAAACTGATAAATCCAAATCTGCTATGTTTAATGATGTTAAATACTTAACATGTCTTTAAGACAAAAATCACATCTGATAAATCTACACATTTCCAGGTTTCGGATAGCTTTAGCCTTAAACCACGAAGCCATTCATTAAATAGTTATTTAAAATCGATTCAAATACGAAAAAAATGGTTTAACCCTATCCAAGTCTCTGCGAACAGCCGAACAGATTGCGAAACTCAATCTACTCTAGCATAATTAATTAGATCTGTTCGAAGCTGACCATCGTCTTCTCCACCGGCTAGCTCGAAAATCATGTGCCGAGGCAATTACACCCCTGCCCGGAGCTCATCTTCTCCACCGACATCCGGTTTCTAATGTGATCATAACGAAATTCAGCACCAGGCGGGGAGAGTTTTTTTTTGACGACTGATCGGCTCTTCTCACCGGCGGGAGCCGCAAACGGTAAAGGCCAAAACGAGCCTCGTTCTGCTCCGGCCGCTCATCAGCGGCATGTCGAATGCACTTCGGGCAGCCCTTACATAAGAGCAGGGAAGCTGTACCGCGGTGCCGCGAAATCGAGCGATCGATACTCGGTGCCAGCGCAGGCCGCCGTGCACAATAATAAAAACGATACACGCATTGCGTTTTGAGTCGCTTAACTTTATCCAATTACCGCCCGAAATATCACCCGCTGGGTGAAACACAGACAGAGAAGGAGAGAGAAACACACGGAGTCTAAAGTCAGGCCTCCCTCCGCTCATTCAGGCTCCCGTGAAAGCGCATAAACATCGCGTAATGGGTCGAGCGGTTGTAAGCTGAGTGCGTGTTGCGGTTTGTGGCCCGGGTACAGTATTATTATTTTTTTATACTACTCGTTGGCCCCGCCGGCAGTCGTTTTATTAGTACTCTCCTCCATTTATCGTCCATTAGTCGCATATGTCGGTGCGTTTTGGTGGGTGGATCGCGCACCTACTACACCCCAACATGTGGAGCAGTAGAGTGAGAGTGAGAGAGAGAGACATGTTATTTTCATTTTCTAAACCACCCCAAACCTCCAAACCGAGCCGACCGAACTCATCATTCGTTGGGTTTGAAATTTCGACTTTCACTTTCTGGCTTACCGCAGGGTGGAGGGGTTGGCGAGAGGGAGAGGGACACACCAGAGGGGTAATGGTGCACTTTTGCTCGATTAAAGCTCGAAAAAAACTCACCCCAACATAACAAGGAGAAAAAGCATCGATACAGACACGAAATTGCATACGAACCGAACGTATTTTCACTTACGGGCGGACGGAAGAGTTCAACAGCCGCGTAGGCGAGGAACGCGTGCGATAAGACGATCCGGCAAATTGGTTTCGGAGGAAAGTTTCGGTGTGGCTGTTATCATGATCGGATTTCAGATTTGCGTAATGAAGACAACATCTTGGCATTCATTGCTCTTTGTCCAAAATGAGCTATAGGTGATACAAAAAAAAAACATGATCGAAACGCAACTCGATTGGATGACATTCGTCTCTCTTTCAGGTCACAAGAATTGAATTGTGTAATAATGCAACAATGAAAGCACGCTTCCCACGAGAAATTGCATTGAAAGGGTCTGAAATTCACGAACGAATAAAAATTCCCTTCAAGAGACATTCCTATTAGCTAACCCAACTTACCTCATTCCATCGAACCCATCATCGGAGCCGTTTATCGTCAGGACCGGCGCGCGGGCGTACGCTTTCGCCACGCGTCTGTTCCGCTCGAAGACGATCACTTTGGCCCAGATCTCGTCGTCGATCTGTGTCCATTTGTCCAGCACTTCCTGAATATGTTCCTGCGGGGCGAAACAAAACGCGAGACGGGGTGAGTGTGTGAGAGCGTAATGATATAAAAACGTGTCTTAAAAAGCTGATTCATCGGTTGATTAATTTCTTCACCGATTGATTGTGAAGGTGCTTTTGATGAGTGTTTCTTTTTTTTGCTTAAAAAAGGAAGAAATCGGATCGCATTGGAAGAGACCTTTACCGGGGCCCTTTCGGATGGATCGAGATTGATCGAGCGAATTGAAGGACGATTGCTTTCCAGTTTGACAGCCGCCGTCAGAGCGGTGCACCAGAGTGTCATCCAGGCCGGCAGACACTGGTTCCATTGCCGCATCACGCACGTACGCACACGGAGGGACATTCGTCTTCGTCATTGCGCGCGCAACACCACACATCGCAGCAGCAGCGGGAGGTGCATCTTCGAGGACGGACGATGAACGGAATTCACGAGAGGCCAATTACGACCAAGGCAAGGCGGAGATTGGCTTTTTTCAAATTAATGGCCTAAAAGGTATCGAAAAGGTGCGTTACGAACAAACAAAAGCATTCGTGAGCAACTGGGCGCTTCCTGTATTTTGGCGACGTTTAGGTTGGACTTCCTGCCTGATCGCGTACAAAACGACGCACAGATAGCTCCTTCGTTATCGATGTCAGGTATCTATGCTAATGGTGATCGCACTTTTGTCTATCCTTTCAAATCGATCGCGCAACATCACGCGCCACCCCGCGAAACTGGTTCGCACATTTACACCATCCAACTATCCATCCATCCATCCACCACAGGCCCGCCGAGTCAGGCCAATCGCAATGTACACGATTTTTCGTACATTCGCCTATCTAATCTGCGCCTGCCAATTGTACGTCGCGGCGTGGTGTGTAGCTGGTTTTTTTTTTCCTTCTCCTTCTGCAAACGTTGCGCCACCGCGACCGAAGTGAGTAACTGACATTGCGCAGCATTGTGAGCCCCGCAGCAGCCGAGTGGTGGTATGGCGCGATCTAATTTTTATCTTCCCTTCACTATCGGAGCGCTCGGAACTGGTGCGCGCACGGTCGCGTGGAGGACAGACCAGCCGGTCGGCCTCAGAATCAGCTGTCGCACCGTTCACTTCACTGTCGGTGACCCTCCTCCTTCTTCGGTGGTGGATGTGTGTGTGTGTGTGTCTTTCTGTCGAGCCCATTTTCTAACATCACCCTGCGGGAGTTCTACTCGCGATATAACGCCTAAAACGCTCAGAACACCCCTTGCCGATGTGAGGAAAGGCACCTCCAGTTCCTTTCTGCATAATGCGTGTGAGACGAGGTGCTCCGTTGGAGATCATATTTGCAATCGCGCCTGTTGAACGTGCGCGCCCGAGCCTGAGAAGCCTGGTGGCCGGGCTCTGGTTGCGCCGGGCGGTGTGGCAAATTTATTGTTGTACGGCCGCTTTTGAAACATTGGCGCCGTTTCGGTGCAAAAATTGCGCATGCGAACGATTTGTGCCGCCACAGCACACCGAATGCAGAACAGATGCAGATAACCCTAGCCTTGGGTGTGTTGCGTTCGTGTGTCTGTGTGGGTCGTAGACGATAAGCCATTTATGGCCCTTCTTCATGCCGATCCCCATCTCAAGTGAGGGAGAGGTGGGATCCGCTTGAAGACCTGCGGCACACACACCGTCGAGGTGATAATGCGAGCGCATTTTGTAATCGGGTCATCGGTAGGCTACGCCCGGCTTCATCCAGTGTGCGAGAAGATTGAGCCAGTCGTTAGAACCCGCACCGTAGAGGTGTTGAAAGGAGGCTTGGTGCGCTTTAATAGGCGTTATTTCACTCCTTTATTGAAGTCATTTGCTAAGCGGATTTCTCGAGAAGCCCCCGGAGGCTTTACAGTGATTGCTCCAGCGACGATGACTTCATTCGGTGGTATCGTTTTATCTCCTTAAATGCTCATCTATTTTAATAAGCGGCTCGAATGGATGTAATAATGGACGATTCTAGGTGCTTTGAAACGTTTGAGATTGCCGCCATGCTACTAGCTGTCATAAGTGATGTGTCAATTACTGTTTGACATCTGTCAAAGTGGAAATTATCTCCGATGGCTAACTAAGTGATGCACTCACTCATACAAACACTCTATTCGAAGAACAACTCACACTGAGTGAGTTGAATCAAACAGTTCACCAGTGAGAATCTACTCTCACTCTCCAAAATGAACTTCTCTTAACAATCTGTGCCCGCTTCCTGAATATTCATGTCAGTTCTATTTCTACGTGCATCTTCATCTTCTGCAGGAACGACCCATACTATAATCGTGAATGATTTAATAAGAAAAGCACCAGTCAAAGTAAACAGAGCGCCTTCTTTCTCTCGCGCGAAACCTTATCATTACCAGGCATGACCATTATTATGCACTGTAGAGGATCGTTGAGCAGTTTTTGTTCTTACAAATTTCAGGCACCAACAGCAAAAAAAAAGCGGAGCAACAACATGCCTGGGTGAAGGACCGGCGATAAAGTGGTCTGTTATTTTATCGTTAGTTTTACTTTCGCTTTACGATCCGATCGGTTCCGACGCTCCGACACGACGGAGGACCCTGGGCGCTCGGTGGTGCGAGGCGTGTTCTCTTTTATTTGATATTATATTCAATTTTGAACTTATTATCGTGATTATCGGGTTCTGGGTTGGTTCGCTCGGCACAACGAGGTATGTGTGGTCTTTCCTCTCGCGTGTACGATGCTCAAAAAGCCAGCAGCAGATTGAAACGCTGGCTGGAAGTGGCTGTCGTAAAAAAGTCAAATGCGTATCAATATAATTTTATTTGACGGGGGGGTTTTTTTTACGCTCGGTAGAACGGAAGATATTTGCGACGAATTGTTATTAACATTTCTTGCTCGCAGTGTTAGGGGTAGGAAAAAGAAAGTGAAAATTCACGGTATGATCGTGGGCATTTCATGGGTCGTTGAACCGCCTGATGTACGACCTTCCCGGTGGGTAAAGATTGTTTCCCTGCGGAAATTGAAGGATGCAGGCCACAAAATGACACATGACCGTGAAGGTGAATCATTATTTATAAATTACGCTTACAAAGAGGATGATGCACTCTGTGCTGCTATTATAACATGACTGTATATCTGTTGACTATGTAAACTTTTACTTGTACTAGTTATTTAAACTGTTGTCAACAACGTAAGGGCAACAACGATAAATAGTTACCAGAGAACACTTGAAAAATGATTAGAAAAAGAGAGAGTAAATCATCTATTTAGAAAGAAATGGCTAGTGATCTGACAACCAAGTTATCATTTTCGCGCCTAAATCTATGACAGCTGTGACGTAAAATTTGACACTTGTGACAGCTGTCAAATAAAAAAAAGTCGAAACAATTTGATTATGCTTTTTGACAAGTTTGTTTTTTTTGAAATGCAATATGTTATATGAAAATTAAATACTTATCGTATATACATATAACAGATCTCGAACTTCTCTTGGTGGATCGACGATCGCGACCTCCTCGGTCACGTCCTCACCGCCTCTCGGTGCACGTAAAAAGTACGAGAGGAAACGCATCTTTTACGATCATCATTATTTCGGTACCGGTAATGGGACAGGCTCAAAAGACGCACAAACGAAAGAAAAAAGATCGCCCCATTCCTTTTACGACACGAGTGTTATCAAAATAATAACGACAGCCTCAGCAGCTTCAACAAAAAAAGCGAAAATCATTATAATAAAGGTGCAACGAGCCGAAACGCGGAGGTCCGCCTGCGAGCGATAAGAAAGCGAGGTAATAAGGCAAATAAATTTGTTACACACTCCGCCCGGCCACATATCAAAGCTTGGGAGCTGCGTGCGTACGCTTCACTTTGCGCGCGCTGGGTTGCTTCTTCGGAGTCGATAAATGTCAATCACCTCACTCTCCGGTGGAGCTTAAAGAGCACACGCCCTTTCGTGATGCTGGGATGAGAGAGTGTAATAAAAGGAAGGTACCTTGTGCGGGGTTATATTAGTGTCGAATCCGTGTGAGCTTGATTAATGGATCAACGCAAAAACGTGGTCTTAATCTTCGCGTTCAATGGATAGCCTTGTTCAAGAATTTCGTGAAAAAAAACTGTCAATCTCTATCGATATACACTTGAAGTTGTCGCAAAAAAAAAACAACATGCAAAAGAGAAACCAATTCCACTCCCCTGACACCACAATTCGTCACAATAGAGGGCGGAACGTGGTGCTCGTAAAAATTGAAAACTTTGAAGGTGAAGCCCGAATCACAACAAAATCAAACGACGGCGATCGGTAGGCGCGACCTTGGGCCTGGTACGCCGCATCGAAAGGAAGAGTGCCTTTATGTGAACTGTAACAACACCGTCCCTGGGCTCCGATTGCTCCGATTCGGTCACACCCGTTCGCAATCGAGTTCGGTACGTGGCTACTTAGGTAGGAAAACAAGCCGAAAAGCCCGCAGCAGCGCAAGAAGTCCCACCGAAACAGGGCGAGGCGGTCGCTCTGTTTGTCTTGGCGGCGTCGTCGTCGATTAGCCCAGCTAGCCTGTCGCTTTCAAACTGGAGCAGAAGAACGATGCGATGCGGTGCGGTGACACCTTTTTCAAGGTGTCCATTCGCGAGAGCGTCATTCCGTGGTAATAAATCCGCGAAACGGAAACGCGCATTAGGCCACTAGCGTGCTCACGTCAATGTCGGATTTAGTTGCACGGCGGGAGCGAACTACAAGATCACCGCTCGGTTGCTGGGCGACCGACCACGGCCCTCACCCTAATCGCATATATCACACCCGCGCCCGAGAGGATCTCGCTCAAGGTCCTGCGGGAGGTTTAGAGCAAAAACCGAAGCGATTTTCACAGCGGGCGCTTCGAACGGACCCCGCTGGAAAATCGCCATTATAGCGCGCCGGCTGCGAAATGCGTAATTATTAGGTCCACGGGATTGACACGAGCCCGTATGATCGATCGATACGGTAAGCCCACACTCCCCTGCACACGGTGGAGTCTATAAATCAGATTAAATTGGCACGAAATTGAACTGGCGGGCAGCCAACGGTCGCGGATACGTCATAAATTCTTTCCGGGCACACGTGCACACCGTCATCGGCTTTGTGCGCTATGGTTGGGCGGCGAAGCGCGTGCCCAACCACCGCACGGGTAAATGCATTCGCGCTGCATTATTTCCAGAAGAACGTGCGGAGATCGTTCTTTGGAGTCGTACGAATTCGGCCTCATAAATATTATGCTACGGCTAGCGCCACTCCAAACGCACTCCATCTGGGCAGGGTGAGTCAGCGCGTTCGGCGTTCCAATTGAATAGGGCATTCGGTGTCCTTGAGCGTGCACCGTCTGATTTAGAGTCTCACCGAGGCAATTGTGGAATGCGACAAACGAAAGGCACCGTGGTGTTACTCTATTTTAGGCAAGGCTTGACATGGAGTTGTATAGGAGCCCAAGATCACTTAATGGTGCTCAATGCGGTTTGGAATTTGTGTTGAGACATTAGCAGTACTATCGAATAATCTATATTCTATAAATAGGATAAGCTTTACATATCACAAAGACATAGATGAGTATCAAATAGGATCTTAATAAGAATCATCTTAGTCATTTTAGCAAGTCTAAAAAGCTCTCTATTTTAAAGGAAATTTGAAATTAGTCTTTTAATTGAAATGAGCTCTTTTCAAGCTAGCTAATTACTATCTAATTTGAGCAGGCGATCAATATCGAAAAAGTAGGCCAGTGAGATATGCTTGATAAAGGCGTTGGATTCATTTCAAGCAGCCGCCGTATTTCGCACACCACAAACCGAGCTCGAAATTTAACATTAACCCCAAAATTATGCTAATGAAATGAAGAAAAAATTATGCTCTCGCTATGATTAGAGTGCGCCGCACTGCAGCGCAAAGCGAGCCGCTGAAATAATACGCAACTCAAGTGAGCAATGCGCACCGACATGATTGTTTTACCATCGCTTTGTTGCAGTGCGGCCTGGCCTGAGATATACGAAAAAATAATTGCACCTAGCAAAAGCATGTCAAAAGCGTGATAGAAGCGTGTTGTGCATAAAGTTGTTTCGCTGCTCGTTGTACTCGATTTGCTTTGAGGAAGCAACTAAAATGACTGATGCATTGCTTCTGGAGCACAATGAGGCGTCAAGCTGGACGAGCGATGTAACGAGTCAGAGAAAATCTCATTTCGTGTGGAAAAATTGAAATCAAATCGTCCGAGAAGAAAGAGCGAAGGAGAGAGATGGATGATTACAATCTCGCAGTGATATCAAACAAACAATGACTCCAAGTAAGGGACGTGCGTGTTGGAATAGGTGAGCTCAAGAAGGATATACATGATGCACACACACACACACACACACACACACACACACACACACACGCGATCGCCAACATCGGACGCAAAGCCAATCAGGAAGCGTTTATTAAAGCGTGGTGTCATGTCAGGTTTAATCGCGAGCACTTCGCAGCAAAGAAAGACTTGCGGTGCACCGCAAGCGACGAACCCGCACCAGCATCGCTTTAATCGACTAAAACGAATCTCCTGTAATGATGTTCGATTTTTAACACCTCCTTATGTGTATCTGCCTTCAGCTGGCAGGAGACGATGAGGATCATTGCATCCCCCCAGTCGACTGCTCCGGTCCAAGGATCCTCACACCGTAATTGATTGGTAAATTAATTGAGCTCGACAAGAAGCAGGCCCCACGAGGTGCGGCTTGGCGTGAATCAATCTCACGTAGAGAATTATTCTCCCTCTCACTGCCAACGCGCTGGCATGATTAAGTCCCTGTTTTACTTTATGTTTACTCTAGCTTCCTGACGTGGCTTTGCGCCGCGCGTATCTCATCTCCGGGTGGTTCATCTGTGTGCAATTATTCTTCCAGCTCTACAGGACAACCTCTCTCCCTTTTGCCAGTGGACTCGTTCGCGTGTGCCGCGCACATAAACGTTCTTAATTGTCGGTCAAGCCCGGTCGGCTTTCGGGCAGAGATCGCTTCGATACGATCGCTCGTGTGCGTGCGCACATCACGAGCGAACAGTATGGTGACAGTGTGTGGTAGGGAAACTGTGTGCATCAAGTCACGATACAGGCTGACAACACGCTCCACCGCATGGGAGACCGAACACCGAGCGAGAAGGAAGAAGATGATTTTAATTGCACGCGCGGGTGAGATTATTTGCGTACACGCATGCAAATCATAAAGATGGCTCGCAAAAAGGACCGCCTTTGGTGGGTACTATTTTTTGTCCGCTGTGGCTTGTTGATTTACTTACTTGACCTACCAGGCGGGCCGTAGCACACCCGTTTGGGTTATCAGTGTACCGAGCGTGCGTTATGGCGGAAGACTTAAGCTTTACACAAATCAGAAGTAATGAAAAAACATTTAACCCGCATTGCAATAAACATGCGAGAGTTACACGCAGGCTGAGAGCTGGTTTTGGAAAATATTTTCCAAAAACGGTTCTGCTTTGTTTTAAGAAGTAATATTTAATGTGTTCAACACACGCCATCGTCTGCAAACGTGTACATACACTATAAAGAGTAATTCTTCCGGTATCGTTCCTGAAGCGAATGTAGTATTTGCATGCTCCAAGTGCATGCAATATCTCAGACTTGTGAATTTTATTCATTTCTTTGAAATTAAAAAAAAAACCGTCAGCTACAGGCCTCGATTTTTTTTAAATTTCGATGATTTCAACTCCTTTCTTATTTTTCTAAATATTTTTGAATAAAATTGCAATACTCAAATTACCTGAAAACGACCCGATATCCTAAAGTAAGTCTGCTTAATTGCGGAACAAAACCCCCGCATTTGACTATTGTTTCCACGGGCAAGCCAGGTCGGCATGCATGTCAATGTCTACATGTTTGATTTCGTTCACGATAGTGTGCCCGGGGGAATCGTCAATTTACTATCACTCAGCGATGGTAATAAACGATCGTAGATGCATCTGTGGTATGCGCGCGTTTGCTTTGGCGCTGCTACTACCGTGGAGATCAAAATCGCCCGCTGCACCGATCGCCGATCGCATAAAAGTTCAGCGCCTCCTCGGCAAAACCGCGAATCGCGGCCATTTATCCGGCATCGCGCATCGTATCGCAGCCCGCAAGCGCTTCGGCGGGCTCGCAACAAGCGCAAGCACGAACGGTTCCGATCTTCCGATGCTTAGATCAGATCACAACCATGGGGAAGGCGAGTTTGGAACGCAGGACGGGGTAGTAATTTAAGATTGGTTTGGAGTGGAAACGCTCTTGTTAGGTGCACCTGAGCCTCCCGGTAGCAGCCGGAGGCACCACCTGTCCCGTGTGCTGGAGGCAGCGATTTGTGGTGCACTCGCGTGACTCGCGCAAGACTGCTACTAACAAGATTTGTTGCGGTTTGTAGTTGAGCTGCGCCGCTGAGTTCGGCTGACTTGTAATGCACCTGCTGTACGCCATTGTTGGCGCGGTTGATTTGCAATCTTCCAAACGAACGATCTCCAAACAGTGATCAGAGTAGCTGAAGGTACGCCTGCCGATAGACCCCGCGCCATGCATACTTCTCTTGTAACTGCAAGGCTCCAATCAATGTTAGTTGGGGGTGAAAGTTTACCTCCTTAACTTTAATGTCCGATTATTAGCCGAGCTGATGGCTGACGGCGGCACGGACCCGATTCCCGAGAATCAGCCTCCATGTACAAATTATCTTTATTTCGCCCCACCCGTACATCGTCATCCGCCTTGAAGGATTTCTCATAACTTTCCGCTTACTTCACGGACAAAAACGTAAGAAACATCGCGCCGGGGAACTTCCTGCACGGGGTGACACTCTCGCCGCTCGTTCTAATCGGACAAATCGGGCTACAAGGACGAGGCGCAGGCGCACGGTGCGTGCAGCAAATTTGTACGCCACAGCAGTAGTACGGGTGCGCACAATCATAAATACATGATCTGCTTGCCTTTCCGTTCGGTTCGCCCAACGCGCTGGCCTTGTCGCTGTCAACATTTGTCACGGGCTACGGATATACGAAGATGTTGCACCGGTGCAGAAGACTGTTTCGCTCTCTCTCTCTCTCTTTCTGCCTCTTTCGAGCTTTATCTCTCGGGCGAGCGATGAGTTATGATTACGGAAGACACGGTACCCGGTGCGTCTTCGAAAAGAAATCATGTCCATTTTATTAGCGATCGGTGGCAGGGTGTGTTTGCAGAATTAAAGGAGAAAAACGTACGCGCAAGGATCGGAAGAGCACGGTTCGGGATCCTTATTCGAACCGTAAACTGTTCTTCACCGATTGGACGGGGATGCATGCGGAGAAGACGATATAATCTTCGAGTTTTACCGAGACGTCCTTTTATGTTCCGTGTACAGCCGTTTTTATTTTCATTCCAATTTCACAGCGTCTCAGGATTAGTTCTTTTTTTTTATTACTCGTACGTTGAACCGACAAAAAGATTGACAGGATAAGCCGACTTAAAGGATCCAAACAATCGGTGCATAATAAAGTATACTTTATCGTGACGTCCAAGAAGGCTCTTTTGAGAATTGTTTCTTATATATTTTAAGCCCTTGTCGTACAGTGTTGGAGAAACTGACGAGTGCCAGGAAGCAACTCTGAGTTTGAGTCTTATTTTAAGAGCTACTCAATAGAATCGAACACAGTTTGGATACTTATCTCTTTGCAATGTGTAGAACCAAGATTTTGAGAAAGGACTTTTAAATTTGGCAATTTCAATACATTTTTGGTAAGATATCAATACAGCTCAATTCATTTGACACAAGCTATTTGACGTTTCGTTAATGACATTTTTGACATGCCAACAGTATGAAAAGTCCAATCTAAACTCCCTGTGGAAGTCTGTGGAAGTCCAATCTAAACATCCACATCCTAACCCAACAAAATGAATCTTCTTCTTGACTGATCTGAAGTTGGACACTCTTTTCATCTTCACTTCATTGCCGAAGTGGAACATCTCCGCAAGCAGACGTCTTTAACAAGCTGCTCGATTAAAAGAGGCTTGTGTATGTGTGTGTGTGTGTGTGTGTGTGTGTGTGTGTGTGTGTGTGTGTGTCGGTAACACTACCGTGCCGGCAGAGGTCGCGTGCGTGAGTTATGAGCCCTCATTAAATGTTATTACCCCTGCGCCCCGAGCAGACAAAGCCGTGACATGCACACCTGACATTCCAATCCATTTCCATCGCTGTACACGGCGGCTCATCGTTGTACATGCGTTCTGTTCTGGTCTATCACTAGCTCATCCCGGCCAGATGGTGCAGAAGACCCTGGCGCAAGGGAGCACCTGTGTGCAAAAAAAACTGCGACTAGCTCGAGCCACGTTGTTCGGGTACCGAACGATCAAACGGGGGGAAAAAACGGATGACATGACATGGATCGGTAGGATCATATTGTACACGAGCGTCGGCAGAGCGCTTCTTCGCCGGATCGGGAACGGCGGAGTAGTCGTAATAATTCATACTTCATTTCCAGTAGAGCGCTCTTGTTGGGGGGATATTTATGCTCACGTTCAGCAAACAGGCTCGACGCTTTAGTGTGTCCGCAAGTAATAACCAAGGCTTCCACTTCTTGAGTGGTTCGGACATCGGCAACAGGCTCCGCTATTGGAAGCACTGGGTTTTAAAATCAATGTCGAGCACGAATCGTAGCGATCAATTTGAAGGCACTCCACTTGAACTTTCCCGACAGGGTGATGTTAGCTCTGCAATCGTAAAGGAAGCCTTATGGGAAATGTATTTTGTAGATCACCTCTTTATCTCCATCTCGTAGATGATCTTTTAAAATGTAATTAAAAGTAAAGAGTTAAAAAGAGTCCTCTGTAAGTTCTCGATCAATTCCTCATCCTTTGTTCTACTTCATGTGGCTCGCTGTAGCTCAATTTGTATCCATCGATTACCTAGGAGAGAAAGAAAAGAAACAAATAGAACAAAAATGAGTAAAAAGATAGCAAATGATCATCATTACCGCTTCTATCACTATCGAATAACAGAACAAATGCTATGCATCCACCCAAATCAGCCTTCCCCCCTATCGAAGCTCATCATTAAGGCTTCATTCGTTCACCGCCAACATTCTGGTGCTCATTGTTACGGCAATCCCTCCCATAGCTCATGGTATAATTTCACCCCCGGCACAGAATCAATTTGCACGCTGCTCCCTCCGTCGCTCCAATTGAAAAGGAAAACGAAAGAAAAAGAATCATCTCACGTTGAAATGCGGATCGATCATTCACGCGCGTAGAATGCACCGAATTATAACCCTCAACAGCTATTTTCGGTGTCTGCACATTATGCAAGAGAATGCTGGGCGATTCTAGCGAATCGGTTTGAGTCTGGGTGAATGAATCGTACCGGTTCCGTTATGATACCATTATTGTTCAAGTCTTGTTCGACTTCAATTTGATCGCCAGCAGGCGCAAGAAGGCCAACACCCGGCCGTGCATGTGTTGCGCATCTGCGTTGCTGCACCGTAATCGATCACGAAAAATCGTTTTATCATAGTCATCATGGTGGGCGCGTTTGGTGGAGCTGTGAAGGCTCGTTAATGGCTGAGTCGGCGACCGAACGGATCGTTTTGGCGGTAATCGATGAATCAATCACGGTAACATGATAATAGAAAGGGAAGGAATTAATAATGGTATCTTGTACTAAATATCATTCAGCTGGGAAGGAAAAAAGCGAATAAAATGTGTTTAAAAATTATTGATAAACTCACACCTCTTCCGTCGATGGGACCGGTATGCAGTATTCAATTATGAAGCCGACCGTCCATTTTTTTCAAATCACCCTCCCACTCGAATCATACGAAATCGTGACTCCCGAACAAGTGTGCGCCAGTGGTTCCGAAATTGATCCCAATGCAAAAGCACTCACCCTGCCGTTCGTTGCCAACCGCCACCATATTCGGGTTTGTTTTGATATTACCCAACCCGGTTCGGGGGCCACCCCACACACCACAGCACAAGTGGTACCAGTGTCGGCAAACAATGGAGCTGGAAAATTAAACCAGCATAAACACAAACAGAACCCATAAACGAGCGAGGCGAGCGAGCTGACAAATTAAGCCAGCCCGGCCTTAACCGACACCGAAACGCACTTGCACATATTTGCCCGTGATTGTGTGATTACGCAACGCCATGTTGGTTGGCTGGAGCGTGATTTTTCCTCCTCCCCATTTCTTCACAGAGGTGCAGTGCAGGAGATTTGTTGATCCCGACGTTCGCTTAGCTCGTGCTATGGATTTAAAATTATACCTTTTGCGATGGACAACTCGGCTCAAGTGCCGTTCGTTAGATGCGCAAGCATAAATAATCCGATTCCGAACAGCAACCCGCAAGCAAGAGCAAGCAAGACGATCGTTTCAGTTTTGGGGGAGGTTCGTCGCTTGAAGTCTTTCGTTTGTTTTGGGTGGGAAATAATCATTTTGAGGGGACGTTTCTTCGTCAAATTAATCCGGATGATGGATATTGAGTGAAAATTGTGTATTTACTTATAAAATAATACGTTAGGTTCAATTTCATCCGTTTTTGGGGTATTTTTTAAAGATAAAAACAATCCAAAAATAAAGGTTTCTCATCAAAACAGATGTTTCTATACATCTGACACCATCTAAGCTCATCCCCGGTTGCACATGTGGTCCAAACAACGATTAAACATACCCCGCTTTATAGCCTGCTCGTGCAAAAACACACACAAAAGCGGTTAAACGGTAGCAAAAGCGGTTTTTACCGTTCTTGCCCAACATCGCGACCGGACGGGGGGATTTTCTCATCGTTAAACCGTTTTACGAATTATCGCCCCGCGTAGTGGCGGCGTAATCCACGTTGCTCAACCTGTACCGTCGTGTACCGGGGGGGTGTTGCAAAACCTGCATGCCACTGCAGGATGGAACAGAAGGAAGGCAAAGGTGCATTGTTGAAGGTCAGTTTCAATGTTTAGAAAATTGGTCCTCCCGCTGCACACAGTGACAACACTGGGCTTTGAGTTTGTTAGACCGAAAACCGATCATAACATCATGCATGCTATCGATAAAAATGATTCTCCCTGAAGCTATTGACATTTCTGCCGCACGAACACAGGTCTGGAAGCGTGCCTGACCAGCTATTAATTCTGCGCCTGTGCGGCACGATTCGATTTCGGGCCGTCGTGTTTTCTCGCAGCGACAGGGTGGACAAATCATCGGCACCACGATCAATTTGCAATTTCCATTATTGCACGTCCTTCTCGAGTGCTTTCCTGCCCAATTATTTGTTCCCTGTGGTGTGTCTGTTGTCAAACCACAAGCCCGTTTACATAACAGGAGACACACACCTCCCCAGCTTCAAGGCCTTCTTAGGCTCGAATCTAGTTTGAAAACAAAAATCCATCCCCCACAGCAGCGTGCGTGATTTTTGCCATTGCTCGCGGGGTTCTTGTCGTTATTTGGGGTCGAGTCGGTCAACGCGGCGGCTCACTCAGCGTTGCTCGATCTCTTCCAAAGCGGGTCACACGACAACGCTCAATTACGTGTGCCCTTTGGCGCAAGGAGCACTCGAGGCAGCGCACCCGATTGCGGCAGCACAACCAGGTGGCATTGGAATGCAACACGCCCAACGCCCAACCTTGGGGAGGCTACCGAAAACTTGCCTTTCAAACGGGTAAACAACAACACTAAAACCAGAGCAGCACAATTGTGCGACTTTTCCCACTTTCCACTCCGAGGAGATTGGATTGTGGTGGGCTTTGTCCGTTCGCATCACGCACGCAACCGGCAGTGGACAGAGTCTGTGAGGTATGGTTTCGTTTGTCCACGAACGAACCACTTCTGGGTTCCCTTTTTTCTAGTCTAGAAACACTTTCGCTTTCGCGTAGAACGCTCCATTCCGTGCGTGGTCTGCTTCTTGCGCACTCTCCTGAGAAAAGAGGCGTAAACACTCACACACGTGAGAAAGAGGGCATTCACGCCCGCATGATACGGATTCCCTTGCCCCGCTAGAGCTAATCGTTTTGCGATTAGGTAACGAAACGAACAATAAAGGCGAAATTGTGTGTGTGTGTCTCGGTTCTCGGCTCGCGGTTCGGTTGCGGACAGGTGCCTGTAAAACACTCCCATATTCACTCCCGGCTCGATAGACACAATGGCGCCTGGCGGAGACAGTGGGAAAGAATAATGGGCAAAGCCCGCTGACAAGTGTGTTTCGAAATCTGTTGCGTTTTTGCTAATGATCGTCCCTTTGTCCCTTCTCGGGCCTGTTTCGAACTGGCCGACAAATTGAGATCGAGCTTCGAGCACGTTTTTTTCTTTATTATTTTGTTTCTTCTGTGGGCTCTAACTGAAAACCAAAGTGTTAAGCAGCGTTGGCAATCATCGACGGACGTCCTCCGGTCGGAGGTGGTACGTGATTTATGAGATTCGATTCTCCGCCCGGCTGATGTTGATATGCGACATCCACACGCACGCGCATAAGCGATGTATGTTATGCAACGATAGCAGCTTTTCGGTGACGATGAAGGCGCTACTCCAAACGAACATCGGCTTGCTGAAAGATCGACACCACCGTCCGTGCGTAGGCACGGAGTAGGTGCGTGTTGATTGATAGCTTTTTTTTTTGGAGTGTGTATTAAAGATCAATCGCAGGGGTAGCTATTTTTAAACCCGTTGAGTTAGGTCTCTTAAAGGCGACGAAAAACACGGGTTTTTGCTATTTTTGTAGAGATTCCTCAACCGTTTTTTTTTCGTGCCATCTCGCTTCTTCGATCGCACTGCAAGGTGCTGCAAAGTGAAGACGACCGCACGGAGCGAAGATGTCGGTTCGATAGCGAAACCTCGCCGTGGCTAATGATGGTGGTTAGCATTTAGTTTAGTAGCAGCGATTGCCAACACGGGGATGTACCGGTTCTCCTTTTTTTTGGCATTCGATGGCTCCGATGGTGAGGATTAGCACGCGAGAATGGTGGAAGACGATGGGATTGTATCGTCTATGAAATAATACTCTCCGAAGTCAGGCTTAGGCTGTTGTTGTTGAGGTAGGTTTGAATGTTTTTTTGTAACGATGAGGCTCGAGGAGGATGCAAATTGGGTGATGCTAATTGCGATTCATTTAAAGCGTTTGCCATGTCTCGTGTATGGAACGGTTTTTCTACCTTTTTTGTGTAGTGAATGCAGACAATTTCAAAAGTAAAGGCAACTATTTTAAACCACCTATTAACCTAAGAAGTGTTCGAAAATATAAATCATTGATAGAGCTATAGCTGAGTCAGAAGATTGAACCATCTACCAACATATATGCACCTAAACGCATGAGACTTTGAAAGCTGTTCGTCGCTTATAACGCGTTGATGTCTATCGATTGCAAACAGATGACAAACAGACCCGATTTTCCAACCCCTCATTCAGACAGAACGGAAGCAACTACTTTCCAACGATGACGAATTCAATGCATCGATGATGCAGTTCAATTGAAATTTCACCAACTTGTACAGTCAAGTCACGTTTCCCACACGAGTCGATCGATTATGATGGTCTCTCGACGTGCTTCCTTTATGCATAATAAAGCGTAATGTAAATGCTCCTAAAAGGCGGCTGCAGGGTGGTTGAGCATTATTTTAGCACAATTGTACCAACGAACGGTTTAACCCCAAGCGCATGAATCGTTCAATGACCTGTGACGCTCGCCAAGAAAGGCAAACTGTGCTGCTCTCCCGCTGTGTAATTGTGTTTCTTCTCCAGCCGGCGAACAGAACAAACACAATCGCCGCACAACCAAGTGTGCTGCTCACATGCTCACACATTGACCCGGTCGTAATAAAGCTTGAATGGAACCGTTCGGGCCCGTTCGCGCGAAAAGCCGCGCCAGGCCCGATTGCGATCGTGCGCACAAACGAACCCGCTATTGAATCATTTATCATCGCGATATCTACCCCGCGAGTGTGAGATTTTTGGACACGGCCAAACTGAAGGGCGGAATCGAAACTGAAATTTGATTACCTGACAGCGGGGATTTCTCACTCGGACGGTGGGCTAAAAATATCGACACACCATTCCGTGACCACAGGTAAAGCTCCTCTGTTCCCTAAAGCAAACACACGTTCGAGGGGGGGTTCGGGTCGCCACGGTGAGGTGAAACAAAAATGCGTGCTAAATCGCACCTTTATGCGCATTTGATTGCACCTTCGGCACATTTTTGATTACAATCAGAGCTGCACTCAAAGTGTTTTGCACTCGAACTGGACGTCGTTCAATTACGGAGCGTGCTGGCAAACGAATGCGCTGTTCGAGTTTGTGAAACGTTGAATCCGGAATCCTCTTCGGGTCTTCTTGGGGTCAATTTCGGCATCGGCATAAATTATTCTTACACCTCGACCGGCGTCGTGCAGGAACGAAACGAACGGTCCATCGTCAATAATCATAATACATGTTACACACACACACACACACACTCACTGCCTCTCCTCTTTGCTGGAGCAGTTCTTGTTTTACATTCTGTTACCAAAGGGGATGTAACTTCTCCACTTCTTTCTCCAGCCGGAATTTGTTTAATTCACCCAAAGAAACCCCTTTTCCAGCCGAAAGACTGAATCACATTTTAAAACACAGACAACGAACCTCAAAAAAACACAAAACACGAAAAGGTGCAAAAGAAGCGTATGTAAAGAACCGTGTACACGATTCGAGGGCGAAACACGATCACGCCTTTCTGAACAGAATTCACAGCCCATAAAAAAGGACCGACCCGAAGCTGACCAAACAGAGAGCGGGTCCGGTTTCTGGCAAGGATGTTCCCGGATGATAAATATTAGCATAAATTTTGTCTGATATCATTATTAATGACTGCGGGACACACTGGAAGGCGCTTTGGAAGTAGTTCAAACAGCAAAACCCACGAAACGCTTGGCATGTTTTATGCAGATGTTGTACAATTTGCTGCCAACCTAATTGTCCCGCGAGCACTGACAGCATCCTGAGCTGAGCTTGCAACATCGGCGCTTTAGCAAAATGTTTCAATTAATTCACCCGAGCCCGCCCGACCCCATCTCGCATCGGGTTTCGAACCTACCCATCAATCACAAATTGGCACAAAGCGACGTTTCCCAAAAACGGAACCCGGAGCCAGCGGATTCCCGGGTTCGTCGCTTGTTTAATTGATTGCTCATTAGTTTTATGTAAATTTAGCGCATTGCTTTCTCGCCGCCGGCCGGTTACGGTCGCGTTTGTTGCGCGGCCATTTGCTGTCTATCATTCGACGGGGGGTTAGAGATACGAATTTCCTTTCCCGATCGCTTCATTACAATCTAGCGCGTCTCGGTGCGCGCGCGCGCGCTAGATGAAAACAGCACCGTTTGCGTAACCGAAAAGCAACATAAAACATTGGCACACACGAATGCAGGCCCACACGACAAGTGCAGTACCGCATGTAACGTGGGCTGTTTTCATTTTCTTCTTCAGGGAACCCCGGCTCGGAGAACGTCGTCTAATGAATGGGGGTTTTTTTTTGTTGCTCCTAGCAAAGCGAGCGCGTCGAGCGGTGTTTCTTTCGCTCGCTTCCTTCTTCTTCCTAGCAGCAGAAGCAACAGCAGTGCGGGCAAGTGTTGCGTTTTGGCGAACCGAACGCGGCAGCGCACCTGTACGGGGGCCCGGGAGTTGCTAAATAAGGCCTCGGTCGGTCGGACGGGCAAGAACGGTGCAACCGGCGCATGAATGAAGATGCAGGAGCTTACGGACGGACCAAATGTGGCGCTTGCGGTTGACGCAGGAAAGGGTATGTTCAGATAGCGATCTATTCATGCTGGAGGAATGCACGATCGACGAATCGAACGAAATGTCTCTATTTTTTGCAATATAGCCGGAATGTATATAGAGAAAATAAAACAAAAATAATATAAAAATCATGTCGGTTCAGAGATCATATAATCCATGCGTAAATCGACCTTTCCATAAACGAGGGCACGCTTAAGTGGATCAGCAAAATTACGCCTCACTAATGGCCCTTTTGGCTTAAGGGCACCCCAAAATATGGCCACAAATAAATCGAACACTTCATTTCTTTCCAATTGGCCCCTCTCCGAAAATGCAATTCCAATTCTGGCGCGCGTGAATTATTGATGGTACCCAAATTTATATTCCGCGGCGTTCTGGTTTCCCCCTGTAGAACCGTTTTGCTTGACGCACATCCGCTGAGTGTGAAAAATTACCACGACCGCGACAGCTCGGTTTCATTTTCAGGATACGGCCGCTTGCTAACGGTATTGTGGAAGATTGAAGAGAAAAAAAAACGTATAAATCCTTAAATGATTACACACGATCCCGTCGGTGTGCTGGAAGCGGGCAGAACGAGCAGACAGCAGGAGGAAATATTATTAAACACCTCCGGTCGCAAATTAACGGTTCATAAAGCGCTTGTGTGTGTGTGTTGAATTTCGCAAATCGAAACGAACACGCAACCCGCAGCACCCCACTAACCCAGCTCCCAACAAACAGAGGTCGAACGGTGCATTAATCGCCACAAGGACTCACCACAAGGTGTCCTTCCTTCACCGTCCAGCCAACCCAGCCAACCAATCAAACGTAACCGTAAATATTAAGACGGCAATAAATCATCTTCCTTTCGGTGGGCTTCCTCCCGAGGTAGAATGCAGCACTGCAGCATACGGTCGAGCATGGGAAGAATGCCGTCGAGAACGGTTGCGTGAAATAATTCGGTCGATGCGGCCCGTTGCGTGCGGTAAGCGATTTGGGCAATCCCTCCCGGTGGGTGGGGCGACCAGAGTCATGTCGAATTTTTGGATTATTTGGACAGCGAGGATGAGGACCACGAGACGGGGAGTTTGGGAGAATATCCCGCAGTGGAACAGGTTGAGCGGGATTGTGACTGCTAGAGGCCGGCATCTGAGCGCAGGAAACAATATTTATCGGCACCGTGTACGGGGGCCACTGTTCGAGAATAAGGTGGCAGTTTCATTAGCGGCGGAATAAGTTTGCTAGCCGCATGGGATGGTGGGTGACCTCCTGAAGAAAGCGACCTGACGATCGCTTTCTTGTGATGAAAAAAGTTTTTTTTGTAATTTATTCTTTAACGCCTAAATGTATGCAACTCTGTTAAAACACGATTTCTGGCTTGCAAATGGCGAAAACCGTGTCCGGAACAAAAGCTGAGCAATTAAAACCTGATATTCTCTCAGTTCCGATTCGAAACACACGCAAGATACAAAGTAATTGAAAATGTGAGCTAATTAATTATAATATCATTGTTGCACCGGCACGCTTCTGCGCTGGTGTTAATTGATCTATTCACACGTTTTGTTTTCGCCGCTGCCGCTATACCGATGCGCCTACAAACAAGCCTACCAAATGAGGTTATTTGTAGTCAATTTGCTTGCTAATTATTCTCCCCATCACACTAGACGCAGCCTTCGCGCGAGGTCACCGTTTTGTGTCGCGTTTTTCTTCACGAAACAGTGGACGAACAAAGAAAAGTCAGCGCTTCTCGCTTGAGATTGCAAATTTTTCTGCTCAACGACGATGGCTAGCCTTCGAGTTTCCTTGGGCCGGTTGGTGCCTACGTACTTCCTCGAGTAGAAGTCCTGATGTGTGCTGACCAAAATTATTGCGTTTTTTTCTTCTTCAAATGGCCCCTTGTTAAATCTCGTTTTAAGGCAAATCCGGTGACTCATCCGTCTGCGTGCAGGCCCTGAAGCGGTGCCATTAGTTCGTGGAGCGAAAATGAGTTCGTGGAGAGCTGCCAGGATTCGGGACCGAGCGGCACTGAGCGAAAACATATTGCCACGGCACGAAATGGTGAATCACGAAATGAAAATTTGCTCACCGCACGCTAGTCGTTGCCCCTTGCTTCGTTGAGGGCACAGAAAGTGGAGGCAGCTTTTGGGGGTGGATGTCGGTGCAAATAATTGGAGTAATCAATTGTCCTAATGAGCTCGTTGAAGTCGTTTAATTTTGGTCGAATTTTCTTTTGCTCTTACAAGAGGAATGAATCACTGCAATTCTTAAAATGATCGATAGTTTACAAAGTTTTTAAATATTACAAACCCATTTATTGTAAATAATAAATAGATCATAATGCTCTATTTAACGAGCATTCTTTCTGATCCTGAGCTATAAAAACTTCAAAATGAAAAAAAATCAATGCAAATCATATTTCATTGTACCATGGAATTC
>KB672490.1:4463579-4535956 GCA_000349145.1 Anopheles dirus
TAATTCACAAGGCCATAAATATTCTCCAGCAATAAATTTGGTGTGAAATAATCTGTTGACAATATTAAAAATCTCCCCCAAGCCACCAAGAACGAAGGAAAGGATCGGGAGCCGTTGTGACCTAGAAAGCTCCCGTGACAACACGGCTCTCAGTACCGTTCCTGCAGCAGCTCCTGCTCATCAGCGTTCCTCAGGCGCATCCACCAGACCCCCGTGGGGTCGCGTAAAGAACAAAGTGCAGATTTATGATGGCATGATGCAGCACGCCACCAGCGACTTCAAACGGCGGAAAGATTACGCCAAACAAGGAGGTGGTAAAAAATTCCAGCATACTTTATTGTTGTTTGCTTCTGTGCGCTGGGCGCAGGATCGCGGCCCGCGGACACCATTACGTCGATAGAATTTATGCTAATGTGAAATTATTTCGATAGTCGATGGCGCAGTCGCGCCGTGTGTATGACAGGCATCGCCAATCAGTGCCCACCAAGCACGGATTTGCATTGCTTGCCTTTTTTTTCGGGGCAAGCCAAGGGAGAAAACTGAAGCTTCCGTTGGGTGACCCAAATCCGATCGCTGGGGGTGACCCACACCCACCCTGGAATTGATTGCGGATGACAATCGAGTCGGCCGGTAACGGTGCGATTCGGTGCTGGGTTTGGGTCGCGTACGAGCTATAAAGGCTAACGGCCTTTCCCGTCCCGACGGAGGAATGGAAGGAGCGCTGGTGTCAATCAAGGGAGTCGGTGTGTGTCAGCGACGACAACGTGCTAATGGGGGAGAGTACTAGGAACCCCGCCGTTGGTGGCCACAATTTGCATTCGGAGTTACCGCTGACCATAGTGACACTTTTTGAGGTTAAGTGTGCGGGTTTTAAGGGCGGAAGGAGACCGTTTGCTTCGTATTGGGAACTCACTAGGCACGACCTGGAAGCATTGGAAAAATGAGCACATGGCTATAAAAATATGACAGAAGGATTGTTCCACTGCCAGTTCGAAATGTGGCATATGTAAAAAACAACATGTTGGGTCGTTCCAAAGCTACCCTCTAATTAATGCTACAAATGTTTGAATATTAATTTATCTAATTTGACCGCCTCTTCATGCGACCTTACTGAACCTTACCCCATCGAACACGTGTCCCAAGTCTCTCAAAGGACTCCCGGACCCAAACATCGATACCGACATTCGAAGTGAATTATGATAATGTCAAAATTAGCTCAACCGTTACACCACACGCAGCTGACGGTCCCCAGCCCCGGTAAGGAAACAATAAAAATTACACGTCCTTGAAACCTCGAAAGAGCAGTATCCAACCAGAAGTTGGTTTGTCTAGTGCTCTCGTCAGATCCCACTCCGGTACGGCGGAGATTCATTAGCGCGGTTGGCCCGAAGAAGGCTGAGAAATGGATGAACCGCCGCTCTTAATGCCCCATTAATGGGGCTTTATGCTGGGTTGCTGTTGGATTTGGCCTCTAAACCGCAACAACAGCCGTACACCGCCCGTACACACGAACGTGGGGTGTGCACAAAAATAATTCAAACTGCCACCTCTCGGCGGATGTCGCAGCCTGACATTTAGCTTGCGAGCAAACAGTCGCCGCCGCCGCCGCCGCCACCGAAACCGTAAGATTAGGTCTATTAGGTGCGACCGAAGCGGTTACAATAAAGTCGAGTACTTCTGCAGGCGGATACAATGTTGCCAATCACCACCTCAAGGTTCCGCGGTGCATTGGGAAATGGTTGGAACCGGTCGTATAAACGGACAAGGATAACCGCTCCCGCACGGATTTGAGCTTGCTGGAGCCGCAGCAGATGCACACGGGGCAAACAATTTGCCTAGCGGTTGGTCGGTGATCGACCGATGCATCCGCCAGTGACATCCCACAGCCACAGCGTCCAGCTGGCAGGGTGGACTCAGGAATGCCGCCGCTTCGCACCCACATTCTCACGCTGCACGAGTCGCCGTTTGGAGGCATTTGTTTGCTAGCTTCTAATTTGCGCGATCTTCACCGACTTCCCGCGCGCTGAGCTGTTCATGCACGACGAAGCCGAAACCTGTTTCCAATTTGCCCCACTGACATTTGTGAAAAATAGCAGGTACACATCCTCCACGGGCACATGGCTGGTACCTGAGCAAACGTCGCCTCCACGAACGGGGTCGTGATGTTTGAAGAATTGATCGTTAAAGCATCATCATCATCATTGTCATCTTTCGCTTATGATGCGGCGCGGCGGCTTGGGCGCCGAAGTTGACATTTCGGGCCGGGATCGAGAATTCGGCTTCGGCGTTCTGCCTGCCTAGAACACGAAAAGGGCAGGGCAATGCAAATGGCACAACGGCGACAAGAGGGGAGTTCTTTTGCATGTAGAACACCAAGAGCGTTACGCGACTGCAATCGTGCGGGTTCTAGAGGGGTTGAGATCTTCGCGTGATGCAATGTTTGGAAGCTCGTTCTTCGCTGCAGTGGGAGTGGATTACTTTCGAAAGCAGCCAATTTAGATAACAAGCAACGCTGAGGCACTTAGTGTTGGGCAATATAGAACCTACCCCGAGCAACATTTGTGAAATGTCATTCAGAACATCCTCCGCGCAAGATCTTCACGGTGGCTCATATTCTATTGACAGACGACACCAAGCGGCGCTCCAAATGAGCTGTGCGGTTATAGCTATTATCTCGTGCCACACGAAAACCACACGTCACGGCTGGGCTGGCCGGCCACCAGCTGGCGGGGTTCGCGTCTAGCGCGGCGTTTCAATAGCGACAGCGTGAGTTTCGTTTTCATTGGAACGAGTGAACGCGGCTTCGTGTACGCCCGGTGGAAAGACGACACCGCGAGCCACGCTGCTGAAAGCCGTTAGTCGGCTGGAAGATGCTCCGCTAACGGTTGTTGGTGTAATCGAAAGCGTCTGGGCCGGCGTTGGAATAGGCAGAGCGAGAGTTTGGCGGCTGCCGGGAGGCTGGGTGATACTCACGAAAAGGTTGTACCGTGATTATAGCGACAAATAGAACATTCTAGTGGTGTGGGCTTTTTGAAATATCTTGAGGATCACGTTGCAGTTTTGAAGCAGACGTTATATTCGGAATCGCGTATCTTCCCGGAACATTACCACCAATAACTACTTGGGCATGTTTGGAAAAAGAGTTCATTTCCAACGCTTAACTCTAAGCTATAGTAGGCATAGTAAGCTCGAGATGGTAGCTGGAGATCAACATAAAACATCCAAAGCTATAGCTGCACTCTCCTCCACTGAAAGTGAAATGAAGTCAGACCATCTCGGTAAGCCTCACATTCATCCTCGGATATTTCGGCCCCAAACCTTTCCTTCACCTCGATGGCGTCATACACGCTGAAGGAAGCCCGAAGGAGTAGTGTTCCTCCGAGCGCACGTGGGCTGCAGCTCACGACCGTTCCAGCTGTCAATCCGACTCCGGCAAACGCTGGAACACCCAAGGGAAGGATGCAACGGCCCAAAGCGCCGTGCCCGTGTGTTGTCACCGACGGATCGATGCGAAACGGGCCAACACGTATCCCAATCGAACAACCTGAGCGGTGAGACATATTTCTACGAGAGCCCGATCGTGTCACCCGGGCGAGTGTTGATTTCAGAAGAGATTTTGTTCCTCCAGATTCAATCACATCGTTTGGTCTAAACGTTTCAGTTACGACAGCCCCGGCGGGCGCAGTGGTGAAACGCAGTAGGAGGACAATCGAGACACACGAGAGGAAAGTTAATTGGAAGTGTTGCAACATACCGGCTCCGTGTACCTCTGCTGAGGGAGAGGGTGATCGCCATCTTGTAACCTTCCCTTGTTCGCTCCCCGAGCGGGAGTAGTCACACCCGGATGGATGGCTTCATTTATCAAAAACGACCGTATAAAGCAATCACATTCCAAGACCCAGCCCAAATTGGGTCAACCACAGAAATCCGTACAATTTGGAGCGCTTTACTTAGCGCGAGGCACCCGGTAGGTGCGTTACGACGCACGGGCTAATCACACTGTTTTTCGATCGTAAATGGCGATAATTCACGATTGAAATGTTTCTCTCCCTTCGGTTCCGATTTCTCTACACTTTCTAACACACACAGAGGCGCGCGCCACACGTTTCTTCGTTTCAGGTTGCGATGGTGTCCCAGTGCCCGGTGTTGGGGCAGGCATGCTATGATTTATGAGCGTGCGCGACGGTTTCAAGCCTCGTTCGAGCTCGGGAGGCTTTCTTCCGGGATTCCGGAGCCGTCTCCCAACATTAATCCGCCGCCGCCACCACCGCGACAGGTTCGCATTTCCGGACTTTGCCGTCGAACGAAACGATGGACCGTGTGGTCGTAACTTTCCCTTTTTTCGGTTTTTTACCCTTCACGGATCCGGTCTGCGGAACCACCCGAAATGCTCGGTAAACACCACAAACACATGCACGACATAGGCCGGAGCGCCCAGAGCGAGCACGTGGACGCGTGCGCTCGTACGCTTTCGCTTATCTGTCTTCTTCGCCAACATCGCCACCACGACGACTACCAATCACTCAATCGATTTGGCGAAGATCTCTCCGGACGAGCCGATCGATCGGATCATACCTTCCACACCACACGGAATGATTGATCGGCGTCCAGACTCCCCACCCGTTCGCAACAGGAAAGCTGCTGAGTTATGAGCATCGCTTTCAACGTCCCAGGAGAAGGACAAGATAAAATTGTCAATTTTGATTGCGCAACGACCCGAGGGACACCCCGGGTCGATTGCGTAAGGAAGCCGAACGAGAGAAAACAAGCAGACGAGCAGATGAACTTGAGAACCTGTACCCACGGGAAAGAGAGCGAAAGTGGCCGCCGCTCCACGGAATGACCGCACCATTTCGCGCCGATCGAGAAAGTGCAAAAAGTAGCTCGTCCGCAACAATGGAGCCCGAAACTGTCACCATCTGCGTGCGGCTGCCGCTCCGTTGCATAAAAACGAACGAAAGTGGTGTGAATGTGGGCATAATTTCGCTCACTTTCGCATCAGGAATTTGCGCAGGATTTTGACGACGGCGCAAGACGCACATGATGAATGGGAGCGTATGAGGGCATCCTCGTTTGTGCGTGAGCAAACTACGAAACGGAAGTGTTAATGCCACCGATTGGGATTTTATTCATCGCGGCACGCGAATTGGAAAGTAAGTTTTTAGCGTGAGCCATTCACTTAACGCGCCGATCGTTGAGTGATTTACGGTTCACGGCAAAGTAATTGACAAATTCCAAAATGGTTGACTGCGCTGCCTACTGCGTCTGCTGTCAGGGTTCAGTCATGCATTCGGTTTCGAATCGCGGTTGCTGTGTTTACCAACAGATGGCGCTAAAACACGATTGACGTTTGACATTAGAGACGTCATTGGAAAATGACTCTGTTTGCAATAGTATTCTTCTCACGAAACTAGATAAGCTCTGGCTTTTCTACAGCTTAGTGAGATGCTTGAGGAGATTAACTTGGAATCATTGGATCATTGCGTTGAAGTTATCAAACTGAGCTAGAAATGTTGTCCTCGACGCCATCATGACCATCAACACAAACACGTTGCTACACGCGCCCACCAACCGCTCATTACTGCTGCCAGCGTGAGCATTGCAAACAGATCGCGGTGGATAAATAAATAAATAAACAAAATCAATCGTGCTGGTGAGAGCGCGAGTGTCCGTCCGCTTATTTGCATGCTAATATGTAGCCGAGCTACGGCGAACGGTACTTGTACTGTGCAAAGGCATGCCAAAACCCCTTCCGCCAATGTCACCCTCGTCGGGACGAACGACACCCAACACCTTTTCCCAACACCGACACGTTGCTGTTCGGACACCCTGCCCGGTTTGGACGCAAGCAGGCATCCCAACCGTGGCGTAATGCAGAAGCCGTAACTCATCGGGCCACAGCGAAATGTCAAAGCATCTTCGCAACCTGTTTACTTGCGACCGACGCTATATCTCCGCCGGTACGTCCGACGGAATCGTCAGATATGACCCGCGCAACACCATAAAAAGATGCGTCTCATGGAAACAGTCCCAAAAATAACCAAACTCAAATTAACTCCGGCACTGACCTCGGGGCTCGCTGCTCGCTAGATTAAGCGAGTTAACCTACCGCTTAACGTTGCGCGGGTCAACGTCGATTGAATGAAGTGCGTTTCGGTCGCTCACTCTCCGCAACGGTCGTGCCGTTACTTCTGTGCGCATCATCCATTTCCGCACGGTCTTTCGCCTGCCAAAGCCTTTGCGCAACCTGCCGATGCTACCCCCGAGGTGACCTATCGAATATGGGCCAGGGAGGTCGTAAAGGTGTCGAGTTTTGAAGTAGGTAAATGCGGCGCGAGCGAACATCATTATCGTCAGAAGACGCACAAAAACACTCGCCGCTGGGGTGGAATATCCGATGATCTGACTTACTGGTGGGGACCCCCTACCGAGCACCCTTGGTTCCAGCTGTATCAATGACTATCCAGCATCCGAGAGCCACGGGTATTGGGAGGAAGAGCAACTAATCAACGGTACGCAATCGCAGCACGGTCCATGCGGGCTATTAATATAAGCTGCAAGCAAGCGAAACGAAAGCGAAAACTCGTCCTCCGTACGGCGAGAACTGGTACTGATGGACACGCGCGCACGAATCTCCCCCACTAACCCAGTGACTCTCGATTTTCGAACCGATCTGAGCCGTTCTAGATCATTAGACCATCCAGTTGGAGCTTCGGAACGCAACGGAACTATTAATTTTCGTAGTCTCCTCCTTCGCGTCTCCCTGATGAGCTAATTGCGTTAATGACAGCTCCGATATAGATGGCGCTACCGGTTACCAGTGTTCCTCGCGTACCACGCGTACCGATCGTGACTCGCTGCGAGCGGGACAGCCTCCTCAAAGTGGGAAGGGGACGCATTTAATTCTAGTTCTTACACTCCGGCACACTCTATCAGTCCGGTTGATTTATTGCGTTAGAATGTGCATCAACGTCGTGTAGTGACGGCTGACGCTTATTTACATCTGCGCTCTTGGGACGCTATCCATGACGCTGGATCTGTTTCAACTCGCTATAGTTAGGCTGCTCGGCGTCCATATTTATGAACAATAAATCCGATCACGCATACCAGCTATTCGGAGCTGGTGAAGATTGGATATACTGATTTATTAAGGAGCGCGTCTACCGCTGACGGGAAATTGACTCCAAACACTTGTTGCACACGGACGACTACAACCGCAAACGCCACACATGCTGGCCGTCATATCGATTACTGGACTGGCGCGCGTACCTTTTAGCGTCCAATTTCTGTGAGGCAATTTGTGGCGGAGTAGTAATCCCGTGGTGGACGTGTTCGTTACACGCCACACTTTCTGGAACTCTCATAAACGGGTGGAAAACGCCTCAATCTGAGATTGAGTAACCTTTCTGATCAACCGTGTCCCGAGTGTCGTCTGACTGATGGCTCAAACCGGACCCGGCTGACACATGTGCACAACGTATCAGCACCATTTCAGGTGGGACGTTTCGCTACGCGCTCACTGTTTCGCCGCCACCGACATGATCTGGCCCTAGATAGTCCCGTCCCGCAATCGATTCGGCATGAAGAAAGGAACGAAATAAAAAGACGAAGAGAAAGCGCCCCATAACGCCGCGTTCGGGAGCACACGATTTGAATACGTAAACAAACACGGGTGTTGGAATGTTGGAGCGGTTTCCAACACCATCGACACCCGGATCGGGTTGCTCCTGCCAAACCGTGCCGCTTGATGTCCTGATACGGGTGGAACGGTTAGCTAACAGCGGCGACTAATCAATGGATAATATGCTGGCGCCACCTGCCGGAACCTTTGCGAAGCGCGACCTGTCAACGTAACGCGGAACGGTGGTAGTAATCATCTTCGATCGCTTGACGCTCGATGGTAAGATATTCGATTTGTGTTCTAGAAAGTGTGCCACTGCCGGAACTGGCCGTTCGTTCATAATTTACTTCCAATCATCACCTCAACCGCGCATATGCATTAATGCAAAATGGGTATGTGGCAGAAGAAAATAAATTTATCTAATTATAACCACCCGCGGAGGTACGATTCCGGCTCATATTCATTAGCTTTATGCGTCCGCAGTATGCGTACCCGGGCTTATTTATGAGCCCTATAAATCTCACCGTTTGCAAGCGTTTGCAGATATCTATTTTTCTGTGCATAAATGAAGTGTGCGCATAAAATGAGTATAAAATACGTTTCTCCACAGGGTTAATTGATTTCATGAACGCTGGCAAACAGATAAATTTTGACCGCAGCAAGAACCGCCTGGCTGGCTCGGGCGTACCTTACCTTGTACAGTTTCTCCTTCTGGTACCAGACGTCCTCCTCCTCCTCCTGTGTGATGTAGGACTGGTCCAGGTTGAGGTCGTCCCGCGAGCGGGACAGTATTTTGCGTCGTGACACCATTTCACGCGGCAGTGTGGCCTCTAGGGATCCCAAGCTGTGGAAGAGAGGTGAGCGAAAGCGAGAGAGAAACCCCGAAAAGCGTTACTTGAGCGATCAAATAGTACAGATATAAATTTAATTTTCAAACACGATTAATATGTGACACACGGTGGACTGTCGGGGTTGCGGTTACGTAAGCTCAGGTGTTTTTTTGTTGTTGCTACTTTAGATGACTTGAATATGACGGATTCTCTTCTGCAGAGTGGTTACTTCGCCGCGAGACACACGCCGGCGGTACGCACTTTGAGTCGATCGTAGCCAACGAATCTAACGTCTGGGACGGACCCGAAGATCCGAGTCTTTCGGGTGGCGTAATCGAAGTGATCGACGACGGCTCACCAAAAACCCACCTCACACACAGAGTGCCGACGGTTAGAGGTGGCAGGTGCCGAGACCTCCGACAAATGCGATGGGACGGTGTATGCAGCTCACCCACTATGCTGCTGGAGCGCGTCCGTCCGTTGCGTATGTGTCGATGGCTTTCCGATGGCTTGCGGATGATTGTGCTCGTCCAGCAAGCGAGTTGCGTAAAATAGTCACTGACGTCTGCTCCCCGGAGCGATCTTCGGAGAGGTCTTCTGAGGGGTCATCGCATTTGTGTACAAATAGTATTCCCTTCCAGGGGTTAGGCTCTGATAATCTAATCTTCAGCTCATTTGAGCGATCTTTGGAGGAACTGAACTCGCTCCTAATAGCTGCTGTCCCCATTTCATATAACCTCACTTTTGCTATCATCCCGCAGGACTGATTACGTCCCACATTCGCTCAGTGCGTTGATAAAAGAAATTCAACCAATCTCCACGCCCGAAGCCTAATGAAGTTTTCGAACAGTTGCGCCGAAAAAATAGCTGATTTCCATGCCCCTTTCGCCGGCCGGAACGCGAACAACCGGTACGCTCTAGCGGATCTCTGCTCTGGAGATTAATAAATTAGCTCCAATGTGGGAACGATGGCGCGGCTCTTTTTTTTCGATACCGTTCGAGGTGAAAAATACCGCCTCCGAACGGTTTCGGTTGGTCAACAGCTGAACCGACTGCTGCTGAATCCACCTGTTTCCATCCGATCCATCTTGCGCCAGGAGATGGCAGTGGCAGCCGCAGCAGCACCTGGCGCAATACGTGGGAAATGAAGTTTCAAACGCCTCAGTTGCCTCATCCAAACGGTGGTCGACGCCCATCATGAGGGGTTGACGTGGTGGTGGTGGTGATGCTGGTGTGAGCGAAAGCAAAAATTAGTTGAGAAATCTCCATTTCGCAAAAACACGAACACACACAGAAACCCACAACACCTGCGTGCTGAGGTGCGCTGCGGTGGTTATTGCGAAGAAAATGGACAAGATTTCGATCAAAACATAGCGCACTGGACCGCCGCACCAATATTTGCACAGTCACCCCGTCATGCTGTCAATGACGTGACGTGCCGCTGCGGGCAACGGTGTCGCGGTGTTTACCAGTGTAAACAGCGTAACTTAGCAACCTGAGATGGTGGTGCGATCTGCGAAAGTTTTGATTCCACTGTCTTTTGAACAGCTTTTATAATCTGTTTTTTGTGCTTATATTGAACGGATAGGTCCGGTGATGTATTGCTATCAGTTGTTTAACATACGGACGCTTATACTGGACATTGCTAAGGTTAAGCTAGATGTCTATTTAGATTTAAAATCCCAACTGAGCCGATTCTTGAATAACTTAGTAGAGACTTGTGATTAGAGCAAAAAAAAAATCCAACAAATATCAACTGGTTTCCAGACGTTCTTCGTTGAAAGTTGCGTAAATGAGCGGTTGCATCGATGAACCATCCACCCCAGCACAGCAGCCGCTTGCATCTCATGCCGATTTGCATACACACCGATTTGAATAGGCAACGTGCGTACGCGCGTAAAACTCCTGCTTCGCTCTTCTGGGCGCGCCCGTGGGTGAGTCTAGAAATGATTGTTATTACCTCTTTGCAACACCCATTTGGTACACCTTGGCTGCCTGCCTGCAGCTAGCGCGCGACCATATAGGGAGATTATCGCGGGCATGTGCGCACCCGGGAGCTGGCGCGATTGGATCAATTTGTGTTCTGGATGGGGCGAGCTTTTCCGCGCCATTGTTAACGTACTTGGTACGGACATAAGCATCTACCCACTGGCAGGACCTCCAGGGTTGTCACCTCCGCGCGGCGGAGGTTAGAATTTGGTTATCCAACCTGGAAGGCAGGCAGAGACGCGCAGAGAGATAGCGACTGATAGAGCAATTGTCCGTCCCTCGGGGCTTAGGTGTATTACATAACTTCATAAGTCCGCTGGTACTCCGGTCCGCTCCGGAGCTCGACCTTGGTGCACGAGACGGTCAAGCCCAGATGCTCCCGGAGTATCGCTCCCTAATTGGGTATTAGCTCCAGATTCGACGCCCTAACTATCATTCCAGCGAGCCAATGGTCCCCCCGGTACACACGCTGGTACCAATTCAATTTCGCTAGCGTGCCATAGAAGCGCGACGTACAAGCGCGCAAACAAACGACAACGAAACAATTAGCCAAACCGTGCGCTTTAAGGGTGCCCACAAAAGGGAACGACGCTGCCCAGAAATGGCAGCCACTGCCTACATCTGCACGTCGGATACTCTGCTTCTTGTCCCTCTCGCTTACGCAGCACGCACGTATGCAAAGTTAACAGAGTTGTTAGCGTACATTATTGCTTCCCGTTGGGACGGGCTGGCTGGCCCGAGTGCAGCGTACAACTTCTAGGATTACATTATGGGAAAATCTGCCCCGGGGCGAGAGATGCGCTGGAACGTCCCTGCGAACGGTACAAGACATTCCAGGCGCGCCCGCCGCCCTACGTGACAGTGTTCTTATGAACTTCGTGTCTGCAGTTGCACCGCGAAAGGAAGACATACGTTCTGCCGCTTGATCAACCGTTAGACCAGCGAAGAACGTGCCGGATATTTGAGACTAATTAATTTCCCCTTGCTCCATCGCCGGCAACTTCCCTGGCTTGCCGTGAGTGTCGCGGGAGTCACGGGTGATAAAGACTTCCTCCAAATAAGCCAACGCGACCGTAACTGTTGCCGCGAATTCGTGGAGTCAACAGGGGAATCGGGGACAAGATAAGTGACTCCGTGTCTGATAACAACCAAATGGTACAAGATCCGCAAGGATCCAACGTTTTGCGGCACGTTTGCGTGTCCGCTGACAGGAGGCACTTTATTGCCGTGTCAAGGGAGTAAAGCATGGCGCGGTGCTGGTTGGTATATCATGTTTTCACGGTGTAGTTCATACAACAAAGTGGTTGTATTAACTTTCCTCGCGAAACCTTTGGACGGGTTAGGCATGGGGCGGAGGTCCAATTAGGGTGTTTCTCATTATTAATATTCAGTTATGATTTATGTCCGGGCATGACCGAAGAATCGCACACGTTCCATCGTTTAGGCGATGAAATTCAATACACCTCGGAATAGGAGGTAGTGCTCAACATTAAAGTCTAATTAGCTGCAGCAATTTGTTGAATATAAATCATAATTTCGATTTCAAGAGAGGAAACTAAATACTCCCCAGGTTTTTTTTATTAATCTTAGCTCACATTAGGTCCGCATTGAACGTCCGATGTGAATTACTCCGTCAAGGTTCCACCAAATGGCAACCTAATTGAATCTGACAAAAGAAGAATCAAGAGAGAGATAGAGAGATAGAGAGTGGCCACTTTGTCATTCTGGCGTGCGCCATGGGAACCAACCGGCGCCTCCGAGCAGCTGCTCCACAAAGGCAAGTACACAATTGGACACCGAGGTCATCAAATCCCCTCGGCACGCCGTGGAATGTGTCACAATGGCACCGTGGCGGTGGTGTTTCAAGGCGACAACTGTGGGTATGTCTTGTTCAGGGCCAAATCTGTCCTGTACCGATGTGCAGATCTTCGCTAGACGCCACCTCCAAGACGAGATAAGATGCAGCGGGCACCGGACTCGAATCGAACATTGTCCATTGAAAGCAGGCGCAGTGAAGCGTGATCGGGCTCGCCGGTTCCGGTGTCATCCGGCCAGAAGATCGATCGCCGATCGTCTGCCAAAGCTCCGGCATCAAACATCCGGCACGATTTCCCGGCCGAGTCAAGGTTCGTGCTCGATTGAATTGATTCTCTCCATTGTTTCGCCCTTCAACGTTTTCGGAAACCCGGCGTATTTTGATGTTCTCCGCTCAATTACGCCCGATACGGTCGTTCGGTGGAACCGCGAGGATCGTTGATTGGGTTGGTTGGTGCATATCCGATCTTCCGATCGCCCTCTCATATGCATAATGGAAATGGGATATGCGATCAACAACCGTCAAACGGTAGTCGACCTGACTGTTGCGCAATACAGGCAGCCACCGCTATATTGTGAAGTCGAAAGCTCTCAGTTTCCAGTAGATTGGTATGCGTGCGTTACGAGCGTTCGATCGATTTGGCCCTTAAAGTGCATCATAAATCACATATCCCATACCTCCAGGAACTCCTCGACGCTGCGGTTAGGTTTTGGGACACACTTTTCATAAGTCATAGCGCTTCGTTTGGTTCCTCAAACAACCGGAAGCATTGGTTCCGGCAGGTATGTGCGCGCCCCCTTTATCGATACCGTGATTCATGCTTTCCGTCAGACAACCGCTACAAACTTCTTCGCGCCACCGTACGTGGCACAAGCTGAACGGCATGGTGGCGCATCCAACAACATCGGCCGTACCGAATCGAAATCGATGCTCATTTGCATAGGCTGTCAGACTTCTGGGTACTTGAATGGTTCCACTCAGGCACACACATCACGTCACCCGACCCCGGCGAAAGATCACTATCACTCCCAAGTCCCACATCCCTCTTCCCCCGGTGGAGCCACCATCATCACCTGCCAAGTCGCGATGCGTTCCGTGATTCTATTCCCGGCTGGGGATACGAACAGGGAGTACTTGGAGTTCTTCTACAAGATTTCCATCAGTTCTGTGCCACGCGGTTCTCTTTGGAGCGGTACGGTGGGGTCATATGTATCGAGTACGTTAGATCACTGTTTGAATGCATAATTAGTAAGGCGAAGCGACCACGCATACTGAAGATGCATCGGTCCACTCCACTGTCGGCTCCACCATCACCTCAACCACGAGCGACCGCGATTCGGCAGTCATTCGGCGTCGGGGCTGGAGAAGAATGGTGAGAATGTGACTTCGGTGGCGGTGAAGGTTCTGCTGGCCCGAAACCACTCCGGCACTTCCCGTCCAAACAATGCATTTGGGTCGGTATGGTCGCGGCGCATTCTTGAGGCACGTTCACATGCCCCAAAGTGGCTCCTCACCTGACGTTAAGTGGTTTGTGTGTTTACATTAAATGGGTCCAAAAATCGGGCGGCCCCCACAATGGCTGGACGGAAGATATATAATATCCGCACGGGAGCATAGCCACAAATTCCCCCCCCTGAGCTGATGCAAAGGTTGTGGCCCGCCCGCCACTGCTGAATGTCAAGAACGTGGCTGCTTCGGTTCGGTCGTACGAAACGGGAAAACGGATCCACCATGATCGAGAAAGGTCGACGGCTGGGCACGGCGCTTTGTGCGCTAAGGTTGAGCACCGATCTTGATCGTCGATTTTGAGGAGCGTTTTCAGGGTGTGTGTGTGTGCTTCGGTCGAGGAATGACATTCACGGCGATGATGTCGATTTGTTTCGACAGTTGTTTGACGTTCTTGGAGGGAAGCTTTTTTTTTGCTGCTGTCGTTTCTTCTAGCTCAATTATTTATTGTGTCAGTGGGCTTACTTAGGGCTCCGGCCTCCGATTCCGATGAATCACAGCGCGGGAAAGGTCACATGAGAGGTGTAAAATGTAACAAGTCCCCTTTGAGACTCTTTTGAAGTAACATTCCCATGCGAATTTGGAATGTTTGGGTTAATGCTCGATTTAAAAAAGCTCTTCAATGCTGACCTTAATCGGTTTCCGGACGTAAAGACAACAATTGTCTAAACTCAAAACGATCATCCGATAGCCTCAAATTCTTAACTCCTCATAAACCTTCCAGAAACACCAAATCTATGCGTGCTTAGTCAGGCGGTTAAGCAAAGAACACCAAGGCCACTGCACGTTTATGGTGCTGGGCACAGAATCAACTCGTCATTTGCGTTCTCACGAGCGCTCCCACCTGCAAGATATGCTTTTAAGTGCATCACGCCCCAACTCGGCTCCTACGTAGTCGCCTGTGGTCGTCTATCTTCTATTTGTTCTGCATCGTCCCGTGAGCATCACAACACAACACCGAAGAGGCGTCATCGGAATGACTGAATCAGATACCCTCCCCGAAGTCTGCGAAGTCTCTTCATCCACACGTTTGCGGTACGCGAGCACCTCCTCCATTATGACACCAGATGGCGGTTCACGATGCCATGCGGCAATGGGCACCGGCCACCCTAAGTGGACTCATTAATAATGCGAGCAATTTTCTTGCCATTCTTGTCGCGTTCGCGTGCCGTTGCGCATGGATGTGCGCAAGAAAGTGACAACCCGCAAGGAAGATCTCTCAATTCCGAACGGAAAGTGTTGGCCACACTTAAAAGGTTGCTAATCGCTGCCGCCGGGCCCTAATGGTGTCATCCCCAGACGCCCACGTGCCCCGGTACCTGGGGAGGAATTAATTACAAATCGTGCTGTTCTAGCCGCCCCGGGGCTCCGGGCGCGTCACGGATAGATAATGCCGGCACACACAGCCTCCACACGGGGAACATCTGGAACTTGCCCAGACGGGAAGAATTATCGGCATCCGAGTGGAGCAGAAGGTGTGAAAACATTCCGGAGGTGATTCTCGGTGGTAAACTAATGATGTTAATCAAGCGCCGTGACACTGGTGCTGACGTTTGTCTCAAATCAATCGGTGACCGAACGCTTCCTACTTCGAGTTCGGAGGCGATATCGCTAAAGCCGGATCTTCTGATCGAAGGACAGTGCTTAACGTTGCAAATTAACAAGACAAACAGTGTGATCTTCCCGACAAAACTAATCCAACAGGTACAGGTAACCATTTTTATGTCCCGGGCATTAAATAAGAATCGTTGGAAAGCCCCGGGACAAAATGATCATCCGCAAGATCTAGCGCAAGTTTCTATAGCGACAGATCGAGAAAAAGAACAGCAAACCACCAGGTTCAACACCCATCTGCAGCATTCTAGCATCACCCCTTGTTTGCACTGCCTTCGTTATTTGCCGAGAAATTGAAGGGCAAACAAGCGGAGTGCGCAAACGTCGCTGACACACGCAGGAAATACCGATCCATTTATTTCGAGCTCGGTCTGTTTGCAATGTGCAATCCCAGGTCTCGCACCATTTACGCCTTTCATGATTTGATCCAGCCGCAAGTTCTCCGCGTTCTCGCGGGTCGAGCAGATACCAAACAACGCACAAGATGCGCCGCGGTTGTTTGCCTTCGCCTTTAGTACCGGAGGGTTTTTATTGTCTTGTAGGTCTTTGCGTACAGCATCGTGTGGGTTGGTACACCAACGTCAGGTTCAACGACAAGTGCAGCTTTGTTTTTTACACGACAAATCTTCAACGTGACTCAATGCGTCTAACGCTGGATTCGATTGCAGGTCAAGAAGCCATCTTCGAAATATAACAGTTCCGAAGGCTTTTGAACTTCACACTAATTATGCTAATTGAAGAGGAGCGTTCTGGCCGCGACTCCTCGCCGCAGCGAATACAACGAAGCAAAGATCCGGGTCGCTTCTTTGTAGACACTTCTGCAACTCGAACAAGCACACGCAGGGGAATCAATCACCTGGGCTGTTCGGTCAAGTGCGGACAGTACGGATGCATTCCCTGTTCCTAACGGTAGCTGACACATTAGCAAACAGCGACAGCTGCGGTCACAAAGCATTTCTTCTCCACCATGACCGGGCACAATGAATCACTATCGGTGGCGGTGGCGACACAGGCGCAATCTGTTCTATCGTGGGGGTTTCTCTGCCGTGGCGAACGTTCTTTCTCCCCCCGTGAGTAATGACTGTTCTGACCTAATAAGAGAGATGACGGATTTCCCTCAAGCACACTTTGTTCATCTTTCCCCGTGACGTGATGCCAAATTCTGCTCCGTCCCAGCCCAAACTCACGCGCCCTGTGACACTACACCATTAAATTCCCGAAAAAATAAATCACCCCTTAAATGGCGTCGTCACGCTTTATGTTAATGATTGTTGTCCATTACGGCCCAATACACGCAGGCCCCACAAGCCCTATTAGCACCCACTTGCAAGCGCGGTATCGACATCCGAAAAGCACCGAACGCGACAACTCATTAAGCGTGTTCCTGCTGAGGTTGTTGCTCTTTTTTGTCGCTTGCTCAGTAAAACAAATACGTTGAGAGCAAAGACCTCACATTCAAAGACTGTGGAGACGCCACCTCCCAGCCCACAGGTCAGCTGGGACAGGACAGCGTCTCCTCGTGTGACTTTCTTCGACCTTCCTGCACCGCAACATCTGGCGGCAACAATTAGGCGTCGCTCAGTATGGGCGGTATAATTTTATTGACGATCTTCCAGGCACCTTCCACCCGTTTTCTTCCAGTCCTTCCAGAGGTCTCAACGTGAGCTCCGCAAGAGGATCGTCCGATGGGGAACATCCTACGGTTTAGCACGGAACCAGAACCAGAATAAATGACTTGGGTAGGTGGGATTGCGTTCATCCGTTCGAGGTTCACTGCCCCATGCGGACTTTACCACGGTCTGAGCTCACCGAGGGCGTGAAACGTGATGAAGGACTCGGGAACGCGTGTGCGCTCCAGTGTGCGCTCCCAATTTTAGTCAAAGCGACATTTAAAGTACCCCCTCGTAAAAGTTAATCAGCCATATAGTGTGCGTCTCCGAAGTGGCGAACTCCGCCCGCTCTGGATACAAAGGCGTGCTTGTTTCCGTATGCACGTCGAAGAAATTTCAGGTTGTAAAGAGTTGTAAAGGAAAAGAAGCGAAGATTACGTGGCCCAAACAGGTTGTACTAATGACAAACATCATCGACATTCAGGCGGCGACAAGCCAGCGCCGTCTATGATTGGAGGCGAGTGTGATAAATTAGCACCTGCCGATGGACGCTAGGATCTCTCGTACAAGCGCCGACGGTGGAAGTCGTCGAGTGGGGTCTATCGCATCGAACGGTGTGTTTCGTCGATGTTACGAAAACTAAGCGCCCACAGTGCGATCGAATCGTCACCAAAAAGGTTATCGAGATAGCGGCGGCCATGACGTTTCATTAGCAGTCAGTTCAACAGATGATCACCGACGTTGGCGATGGGGATCTACTGCGATCGTACGAAATGTAGACTACCAGTATCATTTAAATGTACTACTCAAACAAGCAAATACATCCACCATCTTGTCTTCTGCCTCAACCGAGCTGTGCATGCCATGAACGCTCAGTAACTCTCGCCGACTTTTCAGGTCGCCGAAGATCACAAATTTCTCCCACCGCCAGCGCCGCAACGAATTGCGTAACCCAAGACGACGGTCGAACGCTGAACAATGTGCGCAGCCGGGAGTTTCGTCATCGATTGGGATGAGCTTCCAGCTCGGCGATGATGCTGCGGGCAGGCGGGAGCCGTGATCGCCTTCCTGTTTGGCGGGTGACGCGATCGCGATCTCGACTTCGCAATCCACAACCCGTTACCGGAACCGAAGACCTCCAAATTGACGCCTTCGCGAGGGCGGTTGATGCTGTTGCTGCTGCTGCTGCTGCCGCTGCAGCCGTCGTCGTTGGTTGGGGTTCGTCGCCTAGCGTCTTGTTATTGTTCGCCACTAGCGAACTAGCAACTAAGGCCCCCGCCGGGTGTCTTCGGAGTGTTTTTAATGCTGCCCAGCATTGGCATTGTATTCAAATTGCCCTTACCATGATAACCTCTTCGCACTTCCAGGCCTCCCCTGCATCGATCCGTGAGGTAAAGATGGCAATGGCCCTGGCGCAAATCGCATGCCTAGATCCGCGCGTGCACTGTGGCGGCCTACAGGGCAGTACGGTCCAACCGAGCACAGACACACACGCGAGCGCCTATTCGGTGATTGATTAGCGGTAATTGAAACCAAAATTGAAACAACCCAACCACTCCGCTCGCCACGGTGAGTGACGACGGCGGCCGGGGCTTTCCGAATGGGGTTGTTGGCTAGAGAGCGACCATTAAAGTGCGGCTGTACGTGGTACGTGACCGATCGGCTCTCTGCCCGGCAGATGATCGAAATCACGAGATGCACGACAGGGAACCGAAACGCACGGCGTGCAGATACGATCCGAGCCGTTGGACCACCAGGCAGCAAGACATCTCCAGTCCTTCTTGGAAAATGTATAAGCCCACCAACACTTTTGAGCCGGCACGCCGGAAATGGTCGGACTTTTAAACGACCGGCACTCACAGACAGGACAAGGCCAGACGCAAAAACCACCTAGACTAAACATTTCCGGTCAGAACGAAAATCGCTTCCACACACACACAAGCGCACCTTAACGATCGGTACCTCACCGACACCGCGCGATGAGCGGGTGGGCTGCACTTTTGTCTAATACACCCCCCTTCCACATTCAAAACCCTTTCTTGAGGTTCCGGTTCCGTTGCGGTTGGATTGTTTGGATTGCACGAGTGTTGGCGGCGTTTTTGTTGCCACCGAAAACAACACAGATCATAGCCTGACCTCGGCGCTGCATCTAACCCAAACCGGCGGAGATGCTACCGAGTCGTGGGCGAACGCGCCAAGGGGTATTGTTAAATTTTAAGTGAATTTAATGTTTCCTGCACAGCTTCCACCGTGCGCGCGCAAGGCAAGGTTTTCGGCGCCCGGATAGTTTGCATCACGAGCACTAACCATTACACAATTACTTGTGAAATGTTTTCCTACGGAGCGTGTACAGAGACAGACGTCCCACACGGCAAGTGGTGTGTTTGGAAATCAATTTTGAATTGATTGTTCATCAATGTTACCCTGAGGAAGTATGTAAAATGGTTTAAATGTTAACGAAGCTCTTGGGAGCAACATTTTTCAAGAGTCTTATTAATGAAGGATGTGGAAAATTATTGGAAACGGGAGAGAGATGATGTCCATCATTATCGTTACCTCCACAGTATATGGAAAGTGCAGATGGATATGATTAAAGTGATTACTTCTTATCTCGACCCTGGTGAACTTTAATTGCTTCCAAAAATAGTACAAAATCTTTCTCCATATATTCCCAGCTCGCCAGTCCGATGATCAATATCCGGACTTCAACGTCCGCGTCGACGTCACTACCGCTCCGGCGAACCTTTCAGCTCACCAGCAACCGCAAGAAGGTGCTTTTCATCTCTAACCACGCGCAGTTCGTGATCTCGGACAGGTGAAATTAGTTTTCACTTTGCCCACAACCATCCGCCATCCTGAACGTCGACACCTTGTAGTTAATGTTTTTCTTCTACCACTTTGCGGTCCAAGCGTAACCTCGGGTGAACTATTCGACATCGCACTCGCCCCCCGGAGGGTTACATTCCTTGCGGGGCCTATGATCCAGTCCGGCTAATAATCGGGTGACCGCAAATGATGTTTTGATCGGTCCTCCCGCCCCCATCGTCGCATTCTACCCTGCAGGATCAGGCCGCCAGTGTCAGCGCCAGTGTATGGTAATTGAGATGCAGCTCTCCCCAGTGCTCCATTACCGGTGGGGTGATTTATACGCCCGGGCTGGAAAAGGTCACCTCACGCCGGGGGAAAACTCACAGCAATCGCCCGAAGGATGCTTTGGCCTCACCGCGGGTGCCTTTGGTCGCACAGCGCGGTCGTGACGGGACTTGACCAATCAATCTTCGCGTCGATCGAACGATCGATATCATTCTGCCGCGCAGGCCGACCCCGACGACTTCATTAGAATAGAAGCTGCGCGAGGAGTGTTGGCTGCAGACAATTGCGATTGGGAGTGTTAATGTGCAGCGGTAGAACCTGTCGCTTGACCTTTCCCAGGGATCCATGTGTCCATTTGCATCCATAATGCCATCGAGTGTATACAAACCGTGATGCGTTTTGTTTCTCTTTTCCCATGATTAATGTATCACAGGTTGACTGGTATTCAAATTCGCCCGGTCCATCCTTAGTTTCGATGATTTCTTACCTGAAATGACAAAAAAATGAAATTTAGTATAATTTTGCCATAAAACTATTTTCTTTGACAGCTGTCAACTGTTATGTTCCGTTTCCAGTACACATGAATAATGCTATAAAACTAAGATGTCATAAGACAGGTGCTATAAATCAAACTATTTTTGACAGCTGTCATCCTAATGTTTTTAGTGGTTTTTGACGAATAATGTTTACATCATATATTTGCTACGGATGAAGTGGAACTTCGCCTGCTAGCTTGTCTTTAATAAACATCAAGTATTGTTGGTTTTTCTCTAGTTGATAAATGCCATAATTGGGTTTATTTTACATCCATTTTTATTGGGTTTATTTTATACACTTATAGTAGGTATGTGTTATTACATCTCACTATCTCATCAGCTGATCTCCAAAACTAGCTAATCTATATAAGCAGAGTACAACCTCTTACATAACGTGAAGTGAATGTAATGTGAGTTGTAATCACCCGCCGGCTTGGCTGTGAACAAAAACGTATCTCACCGTAACAGATCGTAGCTTAATAAACCATTTTGCTTATGCGAGATGAAGCCATCAGCGGTTCTTGAGAAGCGCGCCCATGCTTTCTCCTGCCACTCGAGCTACGGTTAACACCTAATGAAACAACTTTCGTCCCAAAGACCGAACCTAATCGCATTGTTTTACACAGCGGCGATTTCCGGTTTTGGAGAAACATCAAGGTTGAGCACTTCAACATAATGCGTCTTCCGTAAAATGGTTCGAGCCTAAAATGTGCCACAAACCGCAACGAAACAAAAGATACACACACACGGTCGATCCGTGGTCGTGAACAATCACGACCGGATGTGGACGTGAACCACGTGAAACGTTTCCGCCATCCGCGTCGGCCTGCTCCGTATTCCGCCATTGTCTTCGACACTCTCGGGGCGTCTTTATGGCACACAGGGGGCAAAAAAGCCCTTTTGCTGTGTTGGTATGGTGCACCCGGGGTTGCCTTTCTCACCACGTTGCTACGAAACACGCATAATTAGCCCGCGCACGATTGTAAAACTCGAGCACATGCATCGAAAGAGGAAAGAAACACGAGTGAGCAAAGAAGCACGAAATCTAAGCGTGCAGCGAAACCACAGCCCATCTGGAGATCGTGGGGAGTAATTAAAGCCCACACACGTACGCTGGCGCTGGGCACACCTTTACGATGCATTTTTACGAACGGTTTGTGTGCAGTAAAAGTTGCATTAGTCGCAGGGTGGTTGGTTCGGGCCATATGTTGCTACTTGCCTCGATGGAGGATCGAATTTTCCAACCGTTTCCATTACCGACACGAACACCGGCGCGGGGTAATGATCAGAAAACACGAGCTCATTGGCCACCACACAGACAATCGATGAGTTTCTGCGCTGGAAAAACTAAACAACAACTCACATACACCACACACGCACACACAGGGCACCGAATGGCAGCAAGGGCGCGGTTTCGACGGATGGATTTCACGGAAGTGAGGAAATTGTTGTTTACGCAGGCTTTTGGAGCTCCTTTCGGCAGCGGATCGAAACCAGCGTCGGCTGGTGCAATCCGTGGCATGGGGGACGTGGCAGGGGCCACAAGGTCGCGAGAGTGTGGTGGTCAGTGCAACGAACTGACGAAACTAACACGCCATCGTGTTCAGCGCCAAGTCTACTTTGATCGATCGATTTGTATGTTTTTGCATGTTCAATTTCAAACCGCTGTAAACATTGGAATTTCAATTTCGAACGAGCTTTCCACGTCAAACTGTCAGTTTGTCTATTTGTTTGATGTTAAATTGTTGGTATAATTCGTTAAATGTGTTCACAGACTTCATATTGCTCCATATGAACATTCATATTGATCCAAACTGAACGAAGATCTTAAGAAATGCAACAGTTCAAAATTTTCTAACCCAACTTTTCTGCCCACAAAAAAACGTCCCCTACATCCCACCTCAATCGCACCCATTACTCTCAATGATGAGATTGTGGGGGGGGGATCCCAACAACAGCAAAAAACACCCAAAACAATGCCCTCATAATACCTCGCCGTCATCGTCATCGTCCGCGCGCTCGCGTACGCTGAATGGGAGGAAATTATAAATTTTTCCCACCTGCACCTATTATGCCACCGGAGAGACGCTGCTTTTGCAGACGCTACGCCCGTCGACCGGTTGCCACAGACGGGAAATCTCAGACGGACGCATGGGTGGGCTCTCTCTCTGTTTCGGAATGCACCAGGGGCCGGCAATTCGCGCGCAACGGATTACGCCAGAATCTGAAGAATCGCTGCTCCCTGTGCCGCTCGTTGGAAAATGAAAACAATTACCCGCTCGCCAAGGGTCCGTCGTCCCTTTCCTGCAAGATGTCAACAAGTGGGCTGTATGCAGCAGCAATCATTATTCTGGTGTCTCTTCCTCACCTGGTGCAGGAGCCAACAACTTTCCCTTTCGTCTCATAGTAGCGGCCAAAAAAAAAGGTCAACATGGAACGTCTCGTCTCGGCTGCGAATAGTTCTGCGTGTGTTCTTCACCACGAACGGCAAGCATTTATGGGGCGCTTATTTGGCGTCCATTCGGTTCGTTCCCTGCACGCTTCGGTGGTTTTCGCTGCTTTCTTTGAGTCTGTTATTTAATTTTCATTCCACACTCAGCGCGGCAACAACTCGCTGCCCTGTGGTTGTGGCGACCACTTTAAAGACCCTCCGAGTACGAGCCACGCGGGCGTATTGCTGGGCTTTTAATTACTGGCACCGCGGGCAGCTCGAAACTCAAGTGACCTCTGGAGGAGCAAATTGAACCTGCCTCCGGCAAACGTCCACTGGGTGACCTCAATTTTAACGGCCCGTCCCCGTGCGCATGTGTGCGCCTCTGACCGACTGCCTCACATATCGCTCCGAGGTTCTTTCGGGTGACAGACACCGCCGCCTTGTGTAGGACATGATTCAACTAATCGCTCCACATCGCTTGACACATGCGGAAGGCCGATGGTTGATGTGCCACGAGCATCCCCAGCGCTTGACGACTCCCAGTTTTCGATTAACTCGCAAGGGCACTGACGTCTAATCTCGCTTTCAACGCCAGCCAGCAGTAGAATACACCCTGCACGCTCCAAATATTCTACCACGAGGCTCGCCCGAGCCAGCTGGAACGCAAACCGAACCGACTAAAGCGGACTACACGTCCGACAGCGGCAAGATCAGCGGTACGGAACACGCGCGTACGAAGCAGAACGCTGAACCCTGACAGGGGCTGAGCGTTCCCTTTCACTTTTGCAGTGTGCGGCGGAGTTGGGCCGCGGCTTCAGTTTCGTTTTCTTCTTGGTTAACCCTCGGCTACCTTGGTGTGTGGGGTGGTGCCTACCTCAACCAGCGCTGCAATGCGTTGCCCCGCTACTGCACGAGTGTGCGTAGTCGAACACGCGTTCGCACCAACACTACCAACCGGCGTCACCAACTCTTCGGCGTGCTCTCGAAAGTAAGTGAACGGGTTTTTCGCATGCGCGCGGGTTTTTTTTTTGCTGCAGTGATCGTGGCTGAGTACCTTGTACTACCCCGGAGCACAATTAAACTCTGTTCAAAAACTCGGTACAAAGTGTTGCCGCTAGAGGGAGTGCAGGAGTGCATGAGCTTGTGCGCGCGCGCCACCACCTTCACGTCATGTTAATGTCAAAGCCTTCCCCCCCGAAAGTGTTGTCAATACAAACAAACAATCGAGCAAGCAGGCTACGAAGAATCGTGCCACACAACGGCAACAGCAGCAGCAGCAGTAAAAAACCCACCACCAGAGAAACAATAACCGATCGAGGGACACCAATCTGGTTTCGAGGGGGCCACCACAGCCAGCACTGGAAGCGGGTTTGGCCTTTCCGCGATTCAAGAATAACTACTTAATTGGGTGTTCTACCTCCAACGCCGCACCGAACGGTTCGACTTTAAGGGCGCACAACAAGTCCAATGTCCGGATAATCCAATGTTCCAACTCGTGCCGCTCATCAAACTCTGCATACCATCCGGTATGCGTTGTGCCGACACTTGACTAGCGCGTGCAGTGGCACCGGCACGGCATCAAACCTGCAGACACCCCAGCCGATCGAAGATCCAGATCGTTCTGGACCACATTCTTGGAGTCAACTCAATTTATGCACATATATTGCCCACCGGTGGGACAGGGTGCACGCGTGCGATATTCGAAGAATGCTTAGCCTGTCCGATAAAAGCCGAGCTGATGCAACTGATAGTGTGCCGCGAGCTTGCAGTACCGTTCCATTGAACTCCGATTGCCAATCATTCTACCAATTAATCAAACCCAATAGAGCAACTCTACGCGGTGTCCTCGTTCTGTCCGCACGTTTTGGACGTAAGGCTAGCGGCTTCATTATCCACCCGGGCCAACACACGGCGACGGGACGAATTAAAATTTCTTTCATTAGTAACCGCACGGAACTGGTTTTTGGAGGAGTTGGGAGGGAGTACTCCATGTATGCGTGACCACATACTGCGGTGTCAACTTGGTTGGCAATTTTCGCGTTGATTAGCACCGTGGCGAGACGCTCCGGTGGTGCAACCTCCGGTAAGCGAAGTTTCGAAATTTGAATGTCAAACACACTCCGCAAGCGTGCGGTTCTTGCTGGCCATGTCATTAAGTCACGCTCTGGATCATGCTCCTGACTTTGGACTCCGTTTCACGTTGACCTATAAGCTGCAGTTGGAGGCTTTGTTTCCAGTACCGGAAATCATTCGCATCTTCTTCCTGCATCCTGCCCAGAAACTTGTTTCCCGTGGCGACCTGCCCTACGACTCGATTTGGTCCACTTCCATTCGCAGTGGCGCATTAGTGTGTTACGTATCGCATTTATGACGGTTGTCACTTGCGCAAATTCACACCTGTCACCGGCTGCCATCTGCCGGTCGTGGCTCGTTAACGAGGAAGTCAACTGAGTGCGAGCATAAATGCAAGCAGGACCCCGTACTGCGATCGGCACGGAACCAAAATCCACACAGCCCGAGAGCCGATGCCGGCCACGACCACGATGATTACGTAGTTTTCTCCAGGCGCGGAAGCAAGAATCTGGTGGAGCGATTGCATTTGGCATTTAAAAAATGCCATATTTTTACCCTCGACGCACTGCCTTCAACTTGGTCTGATTGGTGGCTGGTTCGGTCCAGCCGATGCCGATGTGAAAATGGCCGTTGAAGTTTTCATGCCACTGCCCAATGTTGGCAACTTTATGATCTTGACGATGACGGCCGGTTGTGGAGAGGAGGATGGAGGACAGACACTGGAACCCGTTTCGGTCCGAGCGCTAGTTTGTCGTCTTCCTGTTGTTGCAATAAATCGCTACTCGTAGAGCTGCACACATACAAGCGCGTGCCTCACCGAGGGGAGGGGAAAATAGCGACAGAAACTGGTCCGTTTCCATGGAAGTTTGGGCGAATGGTAGATCGACCGGAGCGGATAGGCCGATTTCTTCCAGATCGACCCGTTTGCCCGTGTACGCGCGCGAGTGTGTATTTGCACAAGCGTGTATTTGTGCGGTGCAGCAGCAAAGCTGCCCGGATTGTTTATGTTGTGCTGCAGAAATGCATTTCACTTTCATCGTACGTCTTTTTTGCTGCAGGCGTCGTGTGCACCGAGGTCAGTTTTTCTCGATCAGAAAGCAGTTTTTGAGGTGGTTCAGGAGGTTTCGACGCTGTCGGTATTACTTAAGAGGTTGTCGCAAGACATTTCCAAAGTTTAATTTCGTGGAAAATGGCAAGAAAAAGTTAAAAATTTCGATCAATTAAAAGTTTATTGCAGCGGGTCTTTTAACGTTTTTAATACGACTCTTAAAGGACCCAATTAAAACAGATCCAATTCAAGATTCGTATGAAAAATGGCTATAAATTTTAACTAGGTTGACATTTTACGGTGATAAAATCGATATCATTCTGTCTCCTCGCTTGACCTTTCCGAACGCACGGAATGAGAACGAGAGTTAGAATCAAAAGACCTGGTTGTCTCGAAACAACCCAAATCAACCCCCATTAACATTCTAATCGTTTTGGAGATTCACCCAACAGACACCTTGAACCATAGCCATAAGAGCACCCGAACTAATTTACATCCCCGGGGTGATATTCGACATGTGCATTGTTGATTTGCATTATGAACTTTATCGCGAAGCACCAAGCGACGAACCGACGAATTGGAGTGGTCAAAAACACATCATTTTCTGTACCAGATCAACTTTGTTTTCTTTTTCTGAGAAATTCTTTCCCTTTCGCGCCACACTGCCGATGAAATCTTACGCTCGAACGGAGCTGTCAAACGATCCGTTCACCGGTACTGCGCGTGACGCCCCGGGTGAACTCATTTCGCCCGTGTCCGCATCGCACAATTTGGCGCACGCGTATTCCGTAGATGGAAATCGTACGAAATTTTGCCAAACCAGCCCACCCCTTGCATAATGTCGCGCATTTTTTTTTTTTGCATGCCGGGGAATAAGGTCCCGAGGTTAATAGATTCGTTCGTTTGGCGTGAAATGGATTTGAAATTCCTGGCCATTTTTCCTCCCCACCCAACGGCGGCCATAATTGGAGCAAATTTTCGAGTTTGATTGCGTGGTTGTCCGTAGTGGAGAAGGAGAATTTTGAAAAATGACATTTTCCTAAACGCTGAATGAACTGTTTGTCGAAATTTCTTATTGCTCGAAGAAGATTTAATCATTTTCGTTCTAGACGACGTTGGGGTAGATATTTTCCAATGTTTTTCTCATTATAACTGAGAGTTTTTGATCAAATTTTTACATACTCTCCTATGAGAAGCATTCCCAACAACCCTTCGGCAAGTAGACTCGCGTGCGCACTCCAAGGGTACATCATAATCCATTTATGCACGTTTTAGCTCAAAATTTCTCTTCTGCAGCGCACGAAGTACCTTAAAGCCAGCTCCACCGTCTGGGCTGTGTGGCCGGTCGGTAACGAGGGCAGCAACAGAAACGAAAAGAAAAAAGCGCACTCCACGTAAGACGAGACGCCGACGACTCCGTGGAGTGAAAACGCCACCCGCCACACCAGACGCCGCCCCCTCCCTCACGACTACTTTCACGGTTCTGGGCCAGCCGAAACCGGCCTCATAAGGCGTATATGTAACACCCGAACCGAACCGGTGGATCGAAATAGGCAAAAAAAATCCACGAATTGCGCACACTGTGCGCACGTCGTCGCACGTTATGTGAATACAAATTGGCCACTCTTGCGCGACTGCTGCTGCCTCCGCTGCTTCTACTTCGTCGTCGTGCTTTTGCTGACCATTCGCACACGGGAAGCATTTTCTCCACCGCGCGATCGTGATCGTGGTTGCCCTGGCTCCGGTTGACCAAAACCATGAGCCACCTTCGTATGCAAATGAAATTCGGTAATAATCGAGCCAGAAAAGAAACGAGATAAACTACTAAAACAAAAGGAAACGGCGGCCAGCAGGGGGTCGATCGGCAGTGTCGTAGTAGGGGTAGCCGCCTACGAACATACGAGCTACACTCCCTCGCGCACCAACATTTGCATACCAGCGCCCCGTCCGGATTGGCGAAGAAAACGAGTGCACGAAGCGAAATCGTAAGAAATTGTATCATATCGAATCGAAATTAAATTTACAGAGTCGAGCAAGTGAGGCGCTGTGAGTGAGTGAGAAAGAGAAAGCACTACACTCCTCGACGAGACGTGTTTTCTCCTAGATCTGCGACCATAGGAGAAGCTGCTAGTAGTTTCTTGTGGCGATGTTCCGGCTCCACGAGCGGAACCGGACTCGGCAGCAGGCGTAATTTGCGAAAGTAATAAAATTGCGAGCGAGATTTCATATCAAGATTCGTACGGTGTGATAGAACGCTTCTTGATATGAGCCAGAGCGATGATGTAATGCATCTCTCTCTCTCTCTGAAGTCAATGACTTCGTATCAACCCAGAATTGATAGGAAATTATTCGATTCCGGCTTAATCACGCCCGCAACCATTAGCAAAACGGAACCAATTCGTTCTCCTGACATTCCAATCAACTCTTCCGCCCTAATTTGGTACCGAAGACACTCTACGTCCGAACAGATTGATCTCTCCAGCTGTGAGAACTCGAAAACGTTAAAATTGTCCTCCCACTGATGGGGTTTTAAGAATGATTCACGTTCTAGCGCGTCTTCCACGCTCCGAAGCTAATTGGTGATGATCCCCCGGTGCCTGGTTTGGAAATCGCCCAGTAATAACTTGCTACTCAAAAATCCCAAAAGGATGTAGGAACAGAGAGTGTTGTGACGTTGAACTTAGATCCGAACGGTACCGTTAGGTTCACGTACGCAGCTCGACGTTCTAGCGTCCTACTCTTGTGACTCAACCACTCCTACGTAGTACATCCACCCAAAACAACACCGAGAAGGAACACCTTGGTGGGGGTGGGTCCATTTTTGGAGAAAAAACTGGTCCCAACTTCCAGCGGATGGATCCGTTCCACCGTGGACCATCTGGTACGAAGTGTAGCGCTCGGTAAGTATGGCGTTTGTTGCAAAATGCGCACTCGACAAGGTCATTTACACGGTCTTTTGACGCCTACACGGCCAAGTCCCGGGAGCTCCACGAAATCTGTTCAGCAGCTTCTCGCCAGCAGCTCCCAAAACTGCCTGAGTAACCTTGACTGATTGGATTATGGTTGAGGTATCGAAATCGTCGCTACTGAATGGGACGTTCGGTGTGATTAATGACAATCGTCCAATAGGCCAGAAACTCATCTTTGAAAACGAAATACAATAAAGCCAACGAGGCATCCGTTTGATCAGTTTCTATCGCGAGCTATAAATCATCTTCTAAATAGTTTATAGGTACGCAGGGAACACAATGGAACAAGCGAGCGAACGCACGAATGTTTCCATCCCCAGGAACATGACAAATTTCGCGATCGAGATGCCATGGATAGCCTTCTTGAAACGTTTGTCCGTACGTCTGGGCGACTTTTATCATAAGCGACCACGCCGCAACCATCTCGCTGCTTCTCGGCTCTGTTTCGCACCCACTTCTGCTGGCGTCTTCTTGTTGTTCGTGTTCTTTTCACTGTGCCATTTGGCCAGTATTGCAGATCGGCTTAAAATTCTCCCGAAACACCCACTCGCCGGCAGGTAAAAAGGGGTCGTCCACACGTACACTCCGACAAACACACACACCGCGAACCTGTCGACAGCGGCGGCGCAAGCGCACGCAAAGCTAAAGTAAGACAAAGCCCACAGAGCGAGCATGCGATCGTTCTGCGGTGATATGCGAACCTGGCAAACCCGGCGCGGCAGGAGACGCGAGACCACTGGCGAAGCGATAAAGTATGACCATGTCCGAGATCAAAGTTTCGGATGTTCCCGACATCCGGTTTCGTCGTTCGGTGCGGTACGGTTCCAGCGACAACGAGCTCAGAACTTCTTGTTGTCCACTTTCATCCGCTCGCGAAAGGTCACGAAACAAATCGGATCGGAGCGTCTGGTGGTGAGAAGTATGGCGTGCTTTTAAGAGCTTTCCGTCGGTTCTTAAATTAATTTATCGCACAGATAGAGATCGTATGTTTCTCTCACTCATTAGTACCTCGGAAGGTTCTCGCGTGGAAGAGCCCTCGGGGAAGATTGATGTCATCGACTGTTACACTTCTACCGTTGCCTTGACATTATTTTAATCGTTACATGTTAGATTTAAGGTGTGAAATCAAACCATACCCTTTGATTAGTCAAACGGGTTGTGCGACAAAAACAAACAATAAACTGTGGCAGTAAATTCAAAAGGGCATTCTTTACGATCGATAAACGAGTGCAGATAAAAATGGTGGCAGTATTAAATTTCACGCTCCTTTTCAACAGGTGATTGTCTCAAATAGGCTCAGAGTTCCCAAACGTGGAAATAAAAAACATTTTTAACACCGCTTGTTGACCTAGCAGAAAAGGTTCGTCGCTTGTTGAACTCTTTCGTTCCGAAGCGTATTGTGTTCAATTATTTCGAACCAAAACGCGACGACAAAGCAAAACTCGAAATTGAAAATTATGCAAAGTACAACCGCACGAGGCTTAAAATTACACCCGATACGAAAAAAAACACGCGATGGCGTAGTTTTTAAAAGAAGATATTTTTTTCTAACGATCGTTAAACAAATTGACTCCAAGTGAAATCGTGAAAGGGAGGTTCCCTTCGGAGCCTTGCTTTACACATTTTTCGCGCAAACGCGCATTTGCATCGTTAATCCTTAGAAAACACGCCTCGTAAGAGGCTTCAACCTGTCATATTTTCGTCGCTCTCAAAAAAACGCCACTTCGTGTACTTTAACCCGTGCCGAAGGGATCACTTGCCCACCACCGGAGGAAACGAACAACTTATAGCCGCAATTTCCTTACAGTAATAAACGTCAGGATCGCTTAGTGCGCCAAACAATTGGGCAGTGGGGCTGTGTGTGTTTAAAATTTTCGAAGAGTGATTTCTCTCCCAAGAATGAGACTGTGGAAATAAATCATTCAACATTCCCGTCCGGAGGGCAACGTTTTTTTTAAACTGTGAGCCACTCACATGCAGCACACATGGAAATGTATTATAGCCTCACCAGCAGCGTACGATCAGCTGAACAAAATCCACCGCACCCAGAATCGGCCCGCGTGTTCCGTGCCAAAATGAGCCCTCATAAATCAAATGGGAAACAAATTTGAGGTTTCCCCCCACTGCAATCATTACAGGTCCGACCCGGAGATGAAGATCATTTTCGGTGTTTGTAGGTTACCCGTGGTTTGAGCACCTGCCGTAGACAAACGTCTAAATGAGGCACCGGGCAGCGCGAAACCGAACGCAGGCAGATTTAGCTGTAAGTAATATAATCACTGCCACGGCCAAAAGGCGAAATTACCGCAGATGAATGAACGACCTACACCACTCGGCATCCTTCGTCTTCTGGGGCTTATCACATCGCACACCGAATGTGAGCAGATATTGTGTGGAGATTGAGATCGTAAATATAATTTGAATTCCTTCTGCGAGCTGCACCACCGCGGCGCAAACGCTTTTCATCTTTATCGGCGCAGTCTCGTCGAAGCAGCCCTTCGCTCTGCCAGCTCTGCTATCTCGATCAAATTGGCGTTCCTTTTCGTGCACTTTTTCGGGGTGTTTAATTGGCCTTTAAAGATAAACATCTTTATTACCGCGTTTCATTTCACACTTCTTGGAAGCGGGCGATCGCTTCATCGCACCGACCGATACCACCTTTACCGCGGGCATTAGAAATGGAACGAACTTAATTCCCGAGAGACCAGAGCGCATGCCGCGGGCAGGAAATGCACTTCATTTTGTGATCGCCCGATGGAATGCCGCTGCCATGGACACATTTGAATATAAATTGCACCACGCCGCAAAGACAAAGGTCGAATTATGCTCCAGCGGAAGAAAGTTGGGATTGGGCGCGGTGCGAGTGGAAAACAGGGCACCCGGCAACCCGCGGAATAGAAAGCATGCACCGTGTTTCGGCCCGCTTCGGCTCATTGAATCGGCCCGATCGATACGTTTTCAAGCCCGCGCGCTGCAAACGCGCAAGTGAAAGTGGTCTGTGGGCTCGTGGCCGTTCGAGGCATTGAAATCACTCGACACTCACGCGTACCCGGCACGTCCTTGTCCAAGGTGAGGTGGTGGCTTTCGCATTATCTGCAAACAAAACCCTTCAAAGAAGACGAATCGTACCCGCATTCCAAATTGCATTCTTCTGTCACGAACCACCTTGTTGTTCATACAACTTGTTGTTCAATGACATTTTCCCAAGCCGCGATTTGCTTGTGCTTCTATAGACTGTTATTCATCTTCTGCTGGCAATCGTTATTTTAATTAGTTTTTTATGCGGTTTTTTGATAAATTTAACATCTCCATCTTCAGCCAGCAAGTACGTTCGCATCGTAATGTCACTTGATGGCTTCATGCACCTTGAAACAATTTTTTTTTCTTTGTCACGCAGGCACGACACTTGCACCCCCAAAAATCCACACTTGCACCCATCGCATCTCGCGAATCTCGGCTCGGGCCGGTGGCGTCAAGGACACTGGGCATTTCCATCGTGATTATCACCTTTGGACGATTCGCATTCGGACGCACGGCACGACAGTTTGAAGGCCAGAGGATACGAAACGAACGTGTTAATCGCGGTGGTGGCAAGTGGTTGGCGTGTGCTTTTTATGAACTCCCAAGTATGCTGATTACGCAGGCGTTGCTTACAGAGAGCAAGCAGGCGACAGTGAGTGAGTGATATGAGCTGCAGTTATCAATGCCAACCACTTTTTGGCATACGGTACCATACGGTGCCGTGATATCGTCATCTTTATCATCCTCATCATCCTCATCATCATCATCATAACGCGTCTGCATCATTTCGTGCACAAAAAGGTGCTAATTTTCGGTTCGCTCACCTTCGTGCTGCTTCGTGCTCGCTGGCGCTATTTTACAACAACACACGGTGAGGCAATAACATCAAACGAAAGTGAGTTGAAGCTAGATCGTCTTTCCGCAATCGTCATAGCACACCACCAGGAAACGTTTCTACTTCTACCAACAAAAAAAACACACACACCTCAATGAAACGAACGATCGAAGCAACGAATGGGCAAATAAAAGCTCCCAGAGAGACGCGATCCGAGAATGGCAGGTACTATCGCTCCAAACCGCGGGCTCTTTCACCCTGGGCTCCGAGGCTTTCCCGGCTTTTTTACGGCCCCGTTACTCACCTCACCTTCAACACTCGGGCACGATAAAAAAAAGGGAACTGATGGCCATTTTTCCTTCCACCTCCGGGCTCGGTCCGGGTTCGTCGCTTGCATTGGAAGCGTCGAAGTCTTTCGTGTTTTATTTTGCGCTCGCTCGCGCACGGCGCTGGGCACCGTACCCCGCCCGTAATCGAAAACGAAACCCGAAGGCTCCGATGAAATGGAAACTCGGTGTCTGTGAAATTGTTCCGACAATTGAAATCGAAAGTTGACAGATTCGCTGCGAGTGATTGCGGCCGTCTCCGCTGCAGTGTGACCTCGATTCTTTATTGTTGAAAAATGGAGGAAGAGCGGGTGTGCCGGTGGCTGGTGCTCTAGAAGGGGTGGAGAAAACGCCCAAGAAAGTGTGTGCGTGTGTATGGGTGTGTGTGTGGGTGAATTAAAGTTTGATTGGAATGGCAATTGTCATCCAGTGACTTTACTCGCCAACTTGGATGACAAACGAACAAAGGAGCCAACACTGCAATTACCCCGGTGCGCTTAATGACGATCATCACCAGTGTGAGTGTTAGGGAATGCGCAAATAGCGCACAGCACACAGCGCGCCGCGCATTATTGAGCCATCAGTTCCTGGCAGTTCCTGCCCGATCACCGGCTCGAGCCACACAAAATGACACGCATAGTTTCTCCCGCATCCTGCGTCACGTCCGCGGGGTGTTAATGTGTAAAAAATGCATCCGTAAGATAATTTCATTTCGAAATAACTTTCATCAGCGACACTCACGCTTCGGTCGAACCAAACATTCATAGAATGGCAAACGTTTCGGTTTTTTTTTTGTTAAACAAAAAGTCCGTTGGAGAAGAATTTTCTGCAAATAAAACCGAAACGCATGCCTTTGAAAGCTGCATCTCCGTGAAAAGCCGTAACCCCGTAACCCTAGAATGGTGGCAGCAAAGCACGTTGCACGTCAATTAGGCAAGAAAAATGTATCGCTTAAAACAAACTCCAATCGAGGGAATGGGTATGTTTTTGTTTGCTTGGAATTTTCGGGCACGTTGTACCATTTTCTTGCGAAATAAATATTCCATACAGACATTTGTTACGTTTCTTTCCTGTATTTTGAACGTACATTCCCATAAGTCGAAATAAACAGACTTGATTGAATGTGATGAGTTAAATTTCGTTGCTAATTATCCTATTATTTACAATGATAAACAGCAATACTCATTCCCATTACGCGTGAAATATTGAACGATTGGCCAGTAGACTGCAAAAATCGGGGTTCGTCGCTTGTACATCGCACTAAAATGTATTTCGCTCATTCAAGTCTTTCGTACATATGCATATTTTTTTATTTTCTCCTAAAAGGTTTCGCTCTTCTCGTTTTAAAATAATCAGCAGAACGTCTCCTAATCACCCGTTCCAGAACGTGTTCGGAGATCCATTTCGAAACACATCTGCCGCATCAGAAAACAAGTCTCGCTAGGCAGACAGACACACATTTGCGAAACCACCGAAACAACTTCGCACGGTTTCATCTCATTTCATGCTGCCTTCGCCACCGGCGTAGCTCATTATTTATTCTAACATTCTAAAGTGCACCGTCCGGCCAAGAACCGAGATGGTTGCTCCACAAAAAAAACCCCGAAGAAACAAACAACACTGCAACCGGCTGCCAAAACTGCGCGCCTCGTCCGATAAGTCTGCCGTCATGCGCTGACATTTTGCGTGAAGAACACGCTACAGCGGACCCGTGGTAGAATGGATCCACTTCCATTAAGAAAGTGTCGAAGCGAACGAAGGTCGGTTTTTGGCACTCTCCAAAATGTTGCTGTTGCGGATCCTGATCCCACCGTATCAGGCATCACCAATGCCACACACACACACACGCGCGCGCATTAGCGAATGATAGTGAGCGACAACCTGTACGCCCTGGATGATGGAAGGCGGTGTTGTTTTCGACCACAACTCCCAACCGGGCCGATTTTTAAGTCTTCTCTCCGGTCCGGTCAGGAGGAGGGATTTCTTTTTACCCGGTACAGACACAACGGACGGGCGCGCGGGCTGGGTATGGATAGCAAAAGGCCGATCGGTTCTGCCTTTTGCTTTCCAGCTTCGGTTTAATCGTCACCTGTGTGTCCGAGGCGGTTTCGATTAATATATGCCGCCGTGCGTTTCCCGCACCCGTCCAAGATCGACCAAACGCAGACAAAATCTGGCTATCCTTGAGCCGACCAAACAGGTCGATATGTGTGTGCGTGTGCGATGCTGAATCGCCCCGACACCGAACGCACCGTGTGTCTTGTGGATTGTTTGCGAAAAAAAATGCTTCAAAAATTCACCAAAAATACTCCCCAACCGTAACGGAGGGTTTATCGAGCTCATTTTTTCCCTTCCAAGTTCCAGCAGGTACAAAGCTGGAAGGGAAATTAATCCGAGACTAATAATATAAGTCCCACAGGGTGTACTTGAGTGTGGAAAACCACATTCCACAGCCGAGCCAGCCTTGGCGAGAACAATCGTGCGCAAGTGTCTTAACGGGGGCAAGATGCAGAATTGATTCACCCTCTTTGTCCGGCTCTTGATCCATCCCGATTAACACGAGAAGGCAACCGATATCCGAACAAACCCTGCCAGCTTTTATTATGCAGATTACATACGAAAATCGAAACTTGTCAAACCTGCTAAGGGTGGTGGCGAGCGGGTTTCTCGATATTATCCATCCGCCTGTGGAGGTGAAGATTCCGACAAGGATTTGAAAACGGTCGTAGGTAGGCCAGTTGTTTGGCTAGTTATTATTCAGCGGGCTAGGGGTTCGATAGTGAAGCCGGATGGGTTGTTATGAAACACACGACGGGGCACATCTTCGCACGTGTGAGAGAACACGGTGGAGGAACGGGACATTTTAAGTCTTTGATTATGTTCTTCAAGAATCATAAGTTATTTGAGGATTTTATGCCCTAGTAGCTCCTAGAAGACCAAGTTCTGGAGACTGTTTAGTCACTTGTCTCTCAGGATTTTGATAGAAAATGTGTAAATAGGTCTAAATTTGCTACAAATTTCGAACAAACCATTTAAAAACTCTTTAATTATGATTTTTTTAAACTTATACAATTCTCATACAATACAAATACCCTAATTATAAATATTCATCGGTATCAACAAAGAAACATCACCTTAATCAAAAGAATAATCGGTCCACCTTAATGTGAAGCGGTGAATTTTTTAATAAAAGTCGCAAACACCATGAGTTTGTCACGTTGTCACCATGGTTACCAACTCTCGGTTTGCTGATTTAAAACACTCTCCCAGCCCTAAGCCAGCAGCAGCGGGCGCTGCACAAGGTCTCGGATTATTTCATAACACTTTCATTCCGCGAGACCCTGGCTCGCAAAACCATTAACAGGTTGACAGCGCAAAGTCGCCGAATAAGACACGATTTGCTTGCAGCGCCGATTGTGTTGTGTTGTGGGGTAGCCAGCATTCCGGCGCAACCGTTTTGTGCAGATCGCTGTTTTTTTTTGTTTAACTCATTTCTCGATGCAACCGGATGATAGAGCGAGTGGACAATTTTTCGTGGCACTATAATCCTCCCGTTTTGCCGCTGCATTTCTCACCTCGTCGCGCTCATTGTGTGCGTGTGTGTGTGTGTGTTATGTTTTATGCTTTTCGTCCACAAAAATTCATCGCTTGATTAAATCATCTCGGTCGCGGCAAAGCAAAGCGAAGCACAAAACCGCACAAAGAAGTGAAACCGAGAGTGAAAAATCACAAATAAACCGAGCGCGTTTGTGTTAAATATCAAAACCCGACTACATAAGCGGAGAAGGAAAGGAACGGCACACCGACGCCTCGAAAAATGATAACCACGCCGTGTCCCACCGTGTGACACGTTCTTCTCACGGCTCGGTTGCGTGATCGAGCGGTTTTGTTCGGTGCGGCAACCAAACGCTGCGGCGAAACATTCGCCAACACATTCGCAGGTGTATCAGGGTCGAAGAATGCACTTCTCACACAGCAGCGTTATGAATACGGCAGCAGATCTGTGTCACCCGGTTGCTTGCACCGCCAAAGTTTTATGTCACCTTTTAAAGTTCACTTTGGGGGCGATTTTCACCTTCCCGCGAATCGATTTGCATTCAAAAGCGCTCCGAATATTAACATCTTTAAGATCGTGTCTTCAGCACGTCACCAGAGCGCCTCTCCTAAGCAGTGAATTTTAAGTGAATTTTGTAACATAATCACTCTCTTTTTTCCCTTACGTCAGATGCGCAGCGGAAAAGCTCGCTTTCCACCCGATCACACTCGGTTCCAAATTACGTCCGTGGTAACGTCTTTTTTCTCGAATGTTACTTCTCACTCACGGCGCGCACACCTCGAGCGTCGCCTTCCATTGCGCGTGAAGGCGATCGAAGTTGCAGACTGAAGGTGCGGTCCCGGCGTGCACCTTGCGCTTCCCCAAAAAAGCTGCACCGATTTTGCCGAAGGTCATAACCGGAAGATGAAGGTTCCGGTGGGTAACTAAGCACCAAAATTTAAAAAAAATCCGAGAGGGAAGTGGGAGTCCAATTTCACCCACCGCCGTAGTGTGAACGAAAGAGTGTTACGTATTTTGTTTCATTTTTTTTCTGACGCTTCTCATACCATCGAAAAGCCCCTCTCAAAAGGAACCGCAACACACCCGCTCATATTGGCCAAAAATTGATAGAAAACACAGGGGTCGAAGCGATCGGGCCAAAATCAATTTTGGGAGGGCTACCGATGGACCAAAAAAAAGCACGCATAGCGTGACAAGCGATTGCTCCGTCACTTTATTTTCGGCTCATTATTTGGCCTTTTCCTGGGGCGTTTATTTCTTTAGAAAGTTTAGCGCCCTCACTCATCGTGTGTGTGTGCGGCACGAGAGCTAAAGAGAGTTATTTAAACGGTACGATAACGCACGAATCGAGAGCTAAAAATAAACAGTTTTAACCCTTTTTCTTTAAAAAGGTTTTTTTTTTGCACGCAGCCTACAGAAAAGCCCACCTAATTGAAGGCTTTTGTTGTGTGAAAACGGAAAATTGCAATGTCACCACTCCTGACGGACATTTCGATCGCTTTTCGTACGTGTTCAGTGAGATAGGTTCGTCGCCAGCGGAGCGTTGAAATCTTTCTTCCACAAAGCGTGCTGCAGCCCCACGCTAGTACGCCAGACATGCAGGAGGTTTTTCCTGTGGCTTTTTTTTACGCGTCTGGAAAACGGAAGCTTGCAAAACCGAGCCCATCTTCAGTGGAGTGGCAGATACGGGCGAGAAAGAAGAAAAAAAAACAACACACACACAGACCAACTGGCGGAAAAGCGCACCACACCATATCGAGAGCGCCACTCGTTTCGCCTGTTTATCCTACACACATACACCCAGCTACACGCATCCGCACACACACACACATGCACACACATGCACACATCTTGCTTTCTCCAAACCGGGCCCGGGCTCTTTCACCGCGGTCAACGCGGATTAGATGACGCACATTTTCCTCCCCGTCCGTGCATGTGCGCGCGTGTGTCTTTCTTTCGCTTTCTTCGGCTGTACCCGACGCTCCCCGCGACGCCACACTAATCATTCCGCATTGCGCTTGCAAGTGTGCATTTTCCTAGTGCTCTTTCCCCGACCGGTCGCCTCAGACAGTCTATTATTTCCTTTTCAAACCACACAACAACACACGCTGCTGCCGTGTGTGTGTGTGTGTTGGTTGGTCAGTTTTGCTAGTGTGCTTATCCACTTGTCTGCAGCAGCAGCGTTGAGCTTTTTTTTCTCGCTTCACTCTAATCTTCTGCCACACGCGATCTGCCTCCGAGGCAAACGTGTTTCACTTCACTTACATTTTCACTCTTGGCGCGCCCGTCGTTCGAACTATCCGCTCCGCTAACAACGTTCGGGGCCGATTGTTTGCTTTTCTACGATTCAGATGTTTGGTTGTACAATGTTGTGTGTATTTTTCTAATTTTTAAACATTTGTTGGGCAGACTTAAACGATTTCTAACCGATACTTTCATATTTCATTCATATATAAACATGTTTCATTTCTATATTAAATTTAATTCACTTAAATACGTTAATGGATTAAAAAAAAAAAAACATTTTCACTCATTTTCTCACCTGTTACTTGAAGAATTTGGAATGAACTCTTTGCTCGCTGTGTCAGAGCTGATCAAGGATCAATCGATGGTGGTTTGCTCCTTATGCTTTTTTCGGATTTTTGATATTTTTTTTTGTTTGCTCTCTGTTTGATCTCCTTCAAAGCGTATTCACCATCGGGTTCAGCGCACGCACACGCACGGTGACAGATTTGGCTGCCTGCCTGTTGCCGTTTCCAATCCTCTCGCCTTCACCACTTTTTCGCGCTTCACAGGAAAATTTTATTCAAAATTTTCCTACCACTCTCGGCACTCTTTTCACCTTTTTTCTCGCTGGACACCTCGTTTTTTTAACGCCTTTCCACACTGGTTGCTAACCGTGTAGCATCCACTTGCACTTGCCCTTTGCCTTTGCCAACATGCACCTGCACCCTGCCTGCTCTTTTTTTCTCATCCACAACACTTTCACATTCGTTTCTGCAGTCGCTCGGTGAACTCGGCGGGGCTCGATACGGGTTTTGGTGGTGCCTTAAGGATCAAGGACGATCGCGCACGAACACACTTTTTCGCACCCAAAACTCTCTCTCACACACACGCGCGCACGCACACACGCACCCACATGCAACGCACTTTTGGTGCGATGTCCTGCAGGACCTGGCGGAACGGAAAAGCCTTTTCTGTATTCCCGAGGGATGTCAGCGGCGAGAGATACTCCCGTGCGAAAGCAGTGCCAACAGCAGCAAAACACACCCAAACAGTGGTGACGTTCGAAACCGTGTGCACCGGCTGAGCGTGCGCCTTCGATAGCTTTCGCGAGCAAACTGAACTCCCCACCGGAACGCGTTGCAACATTCAGGCCCGTTCAGCATCCGAAGCTTAGCGCGGGCGGCAAAGGGGTGAGCAAAGGGGAGTGCTGTGGCGGGCAGCGCATGGTGGAGCGCTCAACCCTTTGCGTGCGGTAGAAGCTTTCCGAGACGTCGAACAAAAGAGATACTGCGGTGGGTGTCGCGCACGGGGAGATACAGGGCTTCTCGGAAGAGCGTTCTGTAGGCTGGGAACTCATTAGACTTTTTGCAGGAGTTTTATCCTTTTGAAATAGTTAAAGAGTTTTCTACCTTTAAGTACAGAAAAGTACTTGGAAACTTTACTACTATCAACTCTCAGTACATAAGTATGTGTTAACCTCCTAAGACAAATATCATCCGAATGCCCCTGCAATAAGGTAGCAGAAAGAGTGACCAAGCAAGCCAATTGGTTGATCTTAAGACACCGTAAAAGCTCTTTCAGCTGAGTGCTTCAAGTTGGTAAGGAAAAAGCTCGGGGTCTCACCGCTGACACTCACTATCTCACTGCCACTCACAACTCTTCTCACTACTATGAGTAGAGGTATTGAGAGATTCAACAAGTGCTTTGTAAAATTGGAGTATATTGTTATCTTTTTCAGTAAAATAAAATGAAAAACTAACAAAAGTTTATATAAAATAACCATGTTCAGTAGAAAAAACGAAACAGTATCTAACTATGACTGATAAAGTGCCAGTTCTTTAATGAAAAAAGGATAGTAATATACAATATTGGCATTTTTGTGAACTGTTACATGAACAATATCTTTAGCATGTTTTGAAAATATAACGTCGTTGTTATATAAATGGTAACTCAATTAAATGAGGTTGCTTAGAACAACCTGGACAAGAACTTTGGGGTTTTAAACGACTTAAAAACCCATGAAACTTTCAAACTCCAAATTTCAGATCAAAAGAACAAATATACACAACAAATCCACTGTTCTTGAATGAAATCATGTCAAACTAAACGGTTAACAATCATCACTGAGAACATCCTGGAGCTGACAAAGGTTTCCATAGCCTCGAAATAAACGCTTAGCTGGCGCATTTAGCTTTGCCACATTTTCCCATCCCATTGCTCGTAGCTTTCTACCGGCAAGTTTCTCATACCGAACATCCTGGATCGCCAGAATGAATAACCGCCGGCGAAGGACAGGACTTAATTACTCGCCAGCATTTGACCGTGGCCATGCCAGCGGCGGTGTCCTTCACCAGACGAATCACTATCAGAAAACCACTACCGAGCAACGCATCATCGAGAACCGTCGCCAAGTACTCACGTAACCACTCGAATTACTCATCATCGGCTGCGAAAAAGCGTCATCAAAGTAGGCCACAGTCAAGATGCGTTGACCCCACACGGGACTGACCAGCGGGCGACATTGACACGGGTCGGGTGGAATTTCCCAAAACTATCTTTAGCTCGATTGAATCCCCTCCCGCACGTTGGAATGATCTGCCGCCACTGCTCACGATCTGAATCATTCGCACACGCAATTTCAAGGGCGCTTCCTCCGATGCGCGGCTAATGACAGTCCACCAGCGGCCAAATCCCCACGTACCAGCCGAGAACGAGAAACGACACGGGAAAAGTGTGGTCAATTTTACTTCGGCTAAATCATCATTAAAGACAGCCCTTTCCGTGCTTAATAATGTGATGAAATAATTTCCATCCATTGCGCGAGCGGCTAGAGCCAATTTCACCGCCCACCAAATGAGGATCTCGCCTGGTGCGTCACGCGTGTCAAGGACGAGCACGAACGCACGCACCCGGCGACGTGACGTCCTTCGGGGTTGCTGCAAATAGTGGCAGCAGGACAACAGTTTGATAGTGGATCGTTTCATTTCTGCATTTCTGCTCGGTTACGAAACCGATTTGCCGATCGTCCCGCGATGGAATGTAAATCGGCACGATTTGTTTTCAATGACACGCCGACGGCATCGCATCGAGTGCACCTTGCACTCGGGTGAAGCAGCATTACCGGCGTGCTTGAAGCGCGCCAACGCTGGCCATTCTCGCGGTGGGCCATCAAAAGTGTATTTGCCCCGACGAGCAAACGGATCTCTTTCGGGTCTACCGGACGGAATTAACCTTCAAAACGCCACCACGGAATGCGGAGACGCGAAAAATGCGCGTGATGGAGGTGGAAACTGAAGCAGCGACAGTTGCGGGGACACATATAAGTTGTTGTCGTGACGCGCCGGCGTGTATTGCTGGGTCCGAGGTGAATCACATCTTTAATAATGCACCTTTAAAACGCGTGCTTTTATTGGGCTGTTTCGGTGCAGGATAAAGGAAGGAGCGCGCACCAGGAAGCGGAGATCAGGCCAATAACAGTTTCAGGCGCGGGTTTTATGGCGTGTCCATCGGCATGGCGTGGCGTGGAATCTCCCTCAATTTGATCGCAATCGTTCGATGGATATTACACTCGGCAAGGACATTCTGCAAAGTGGCGGATTTAAAATGGCACGGAACGAATGGGATCCTGCACCGTAGTCTGCACAGGGTTGGTATATTTTTCGAAAAAGTTATTAAGATTCTGATGATTGCCGCATGTGATTTATGATCGGGGTAATGTTTTCCTCCATTGAATGCAATCAAAGTGTGAGCTTTTGTTTGCTTGTAAAGTTATCGATCATCAGAAATGTAAATAATGTTGATGGGTTCGCATAAATGCATAAAATGAAGAAGATAGCCGATAGGTGTGACAGAAATACCAATTTAAATATATATTTAATCGATTTGTATGCAGTTTTTTACAATAAATAACATCCATAAACATATTCAAAATAGGAAAACCGTTTGAAAAGTCTTGTGTTAGCAATGTTTCTTGGCCAATTTAAATGATTTTGATGAATTTATACGTTCAAAATGACACTGAGAGGCTATTACGAAGCCATGTAGGATAAAAAGCTCTGAAAAATAATTCTAACTTCTATGTTAACCCAATCAGAAACGAAAAAGTTTAAGGAGAAAAACCTGTGACACATGTAGTCACCGATTAAATACGGAATTTTCGCCAAACATCACTCCCTTAGTGCATTGTAGACTATGAACTTTCATATGCTCTAGTCTTAATGCATTCTAAGCTCCTTTTCAATCATCATCATTATCATCATTACGCAAAACGAATCCGGAAATACCACAAAAATACTTTAAATTCCTTCGCTTCAGTCTGTACTTAAGCCAAGTCAGTAATTTAATCACCCTCCATAGACACTACTCAATCGGAAGTCTTAGGATTTCCAGACGGGCCGAAAAAGCCCCAACCACGCACGGGCGTCAGAGTATGACATCAACCTAGCAGCCGATTATCGCACCAAATGAGCGAGAGAGAAAGAGAGACCCCGTAACCTTGGCTGCTTTCAAAAGATTCGATTCCTAAGCCAATCCCTAGCCACCCCTTCGGGTGCCCTGATTTTGAGACCTTCACGTAGCCCCGTTACCGTTGCATGCATCCACCCCCCCTGAATGGCACGTGCTGTGTCACAAGTGGCGCGTGCAGGATGAAGTTGACGTGCCGTCCGACTTTCGTCTGCTAACGAAAATCCCGAGTAGCAGCGGGGAGCCGTTCGGTTTTGGGGAGCGTCCGCCCGGCCAAGATCAATAAACACCCACCGAACACAGACACACACCGAAACACCGGTGGACACGGGCGGATTAGATTGCGGACCCACCCAAATCGTCGATTTTTATGTTGCCACCATGTTGCCCCACTGCAAACAATAATATTTAGCCCGGCGTGTGTGTGCTGCAACATAAGCGAACTTTATTTGCCAGCCTTTATGCCTCACGTTGCGAGTTACGTGGCTTGCATTGGCAAAGCAGCGGGTGGTAACTCAATTAGCACCCCACCCAAAATTAACATGGCCAATTTTGCAGCCGGCCGTGCTGGTGGTAGTGGTAATTGCAGAAGGCAGCAAGCAAGCATACTTAAAGAGCGCCTCGCTGGACACATATGTATGTTGTAGCGAATGTAGGTAGCGCTGACTGTGTTTGTTAATGAAAAAGAGGTCGATCGAAGCGAAAATAAAATCATCCACTAAGAAACGGAGCAGGCAAAACAATCAATGATTGTTTGTAACGCCCGTCTAAGCGCAGGTTATGCAGTGTGTGGAGATGTGTGCCACTTCACGCGAGTGTTAGTGCACTCGCTGCAATTTGCCCTATGACGAAGGGACTATCGCTTTATTTAATTGAAGTCCCTCACTACAGCAATCAAGATTGTAACATCGCTTCCAAAAATAAAACTGTAACCCTCCAGACATAAAGCACAACCCAACTGCAACTAAGTCAACCGAAACCACGAAACACTAATGATGCAACAACCTTTCAACCCTACGCATACACAGCCGCCCCTCGACACACCGTAAATTGTTTTCGGCATGATTGTGCAGCTGGAATTCGGTCTTTAAGGTCGTTTTTTTTTGCCTGTCGCTTCGTTTCGACGGTACTATCAAAGCCTCATAAGCCGGCTCTCTGTAGTCACTCAATCATAAACACGGCATTGCACGGTTTGATCGTCGAGTGTCGTTTTTATTGGCTCGCAATGCAAGGGTGTACATAACGCGGACGTGTATGTGTTTTTTTTTAACGGGCGAACTAGAGGAAACGAAACAGACGGGTGTTTCCGGAGCGTTTAAATCACTGGCTTATCGAATCGATGGGCTTTTATTGTTCTAGAATAAGCGAATAATTCAATAGTTTGTAGTTAATATAGTATCACATATTTCCTGCATTTTCTCCTCCAACCCGGTTTAATCCGTGCTTATTGTATTGCAGCGCGGTTTTGTTCACCTGTCTGCTTTCCTTAAGAAAAACGCTTTTCTTGCTCTCCCACCCTCCCGAAAAGCCGCCCGGGTATGCATTGTGCCACCGCGATCATCATGATTCCACGATAGCATTGAAAATTGGCCACAGAACGGAAGCCTCGGCTACGGTGCGACCTGGTCGGGGGTTCGTCGCCTATGCGGTCGGTTGAGTTTTTTGTTTTTTTTCGATTTTTTACGCTACGATGGCTTCCCGTTCCAGGCGCCCGGGTTCAGTATGAAAGCGAAAAGCTCTTTCTCGCTAAAAAGCGAACCGAAGCGCGCGTTTGTTCACCGCGGTCCGGGTTTTATAGCGCCTCTGCCCGGGCAAGAAACAACCTTGGGAAGGCTGTTCTCGATAATCGTAAACGGACATGAAACAATTGTCCTGACGGTTCGATTTATAGGCCGCGTTCAGTTCATTTAGCGGGTAAAGTGAGTGAAAATAAACCTCTTTTTTTAGCTTCACTACGAAGCCGCTCCTCTTCGTTTCTTCAATTTAAGTGTGCAATTGCTGCGGAGGAGTTGGGGCGCAAATTTACGGTGCACCAAATAAATAAAACATCCCCCAATAAATAAAGAGCTTTAATTGATTCCTGCTTTTGCATAAACTTAATTCCACTTTGCATCTCTTTCCGGCTCGTCTGTTGATTTTTTTTTGCTCTCTACGCAGTCGCAAAATTTCCTTTTCATTTAATCTATGCACTTGGTGGGGTTGGCGAGCATTGTATTAAGAATAAACGCCACGATTGCACGACACCGGACACGGCGAGCTGCTGCCGGTCTCCGTGCACACACACCCAGTCAACCACACACCCAACCGAAGCCATGGTTTGATCATAAATATTGATCGTCGAACGTGGCGGAGTCGCAGCGGAGCGCAAGAATCGTATCGGATGTTATTTATGTTGTAATACAATAGCTAAACATCATAGACCGATCGTTACAACGGCAACAAAAAAGCGATCGCACGCACGAAATGAACACACACACTCATCCACCTTTTGGAAGATGCACAGCTGTTTTTTTTTCTTCTTTCGCATGTGTGCTTTCCACACGAATAAGGCAAAAATGTTAATAACTCTTTCGCGAGCTGCGCACGTAAAGCGCACCACCACCGTTCGAACACATCGATTAAGACACGGACGATTTTGCATCGCCTCCTGCTCTGCCGCGCGCCGTAAAGCACAATGAAGCTGTAAATCCTGGAATGCTTCTGCTGTCGCACTGTCGTGTCGTTCTTATTCGTCTTCCCGGGCCCGGGACGCGCGCGTTCGCTCGGCAGAATCATTTATGGACTCGCCTGGACGGCTGGCGAGGCTCGCTGGGGCCAACACCGACACCGACGCTTAAGAACGGTCAGTCTGCTAAGAACGGAAAATGGAAATGCTAATCTTTATTCATAGCACCGGGAGGCGTTCGCGTATGTAGCGAGTTGCGCTGCTTCGCGTGATAAGGGTTCGGGTTCGTCGCTTGCTACCCGGCTCTAGTGTAGCCCCACGGCACAGGGCAGCTACTTCGCGATAGTACTAATTGGCCGCCGTCGCTGGTGAGTGGAGCGCTCCATAAGGGCCTTTTATCCTTTTTGCCAAAGCGAAGGGGATGACGGGGAACGCATTCCTGCACCGATGAAGACTGCACAAGTCGTTCGTTTCGGGCGGGGAACCCCAGGCAGCGAACTGTCACGGTGCGAAATTCCGCTGAAATTCAACTGTCAGTAGCCGAAACCAATCGAATGATAAATCGTTCAATTGAGGGTGTTGTTCGAAGAATTGCACCTTAGAACGTCCAATACATCAAAGCACAATTGTAATACTTTGTACACGCACGGCGGGTAATTGCCAGCGTACCGTGCACGTCGTCTGCACTGTCTGCAGGTTCATCTGCCTCTGGCCTCCTGCCAGACACTCCTGTTTTGCATTTCAATAAAGCAGTAATATTCGATTCCCGGGAGCCATACGCACTCGTGTACATAAATTAGAATCAAAATGAATGGAACGGAAAGCAAGAGGGGGACCTTTTTTATTTTTTGCCCCCATCCAGCGGTATCACATTTCAACGTGTTGTTTTTTTTCTTGCTGCTATCGCTCGCTTCTCCCCTCTTCAGGATCGTTAGCGAAAACAGACAGATCACCGATCGATTTGTCGGAAATCGTTGTCCCGATCGCTTTTCGATCTGCTGATGATTGGTAGCCAAGCAAGCCGAGGCGTGATCGCCAACCACAAAGCACTAAGCAGAACGTTTGTTTTTTTTATGTTTCCTCTTCTTTATCATCCTTGTTTTCGTTCCATGTTTCCACGCTCCCCCGGATGCCGGCTATCAAAACAACATTTTAATTAGAATTTAATAAATTACGACTACCCCGAGCCCGATGCAGGCGAGCAGGCGAGGGCCTATAGTGTGAACGCTGGAACGCTCCTGCCTTGCATGCATCGTTCGCGATCGTTGACTGCGCGGTGAGTTCGCACATTCCACCGGCTTCCCAGAGCCCGAGGCGGCATTCAAGGACACGGTGTGAAGATGTCCCGTGGTGAAACTCATGCCGATTAAACTCACTGCCCGGTAGGCGTGCATAGGGGGAGCGCGTTCCGCATGTTTTCACGATGTCACCCGGTCGGATCTAGTCGTGGAATCTCCCTCGTTTGCCCTGCGGTGTTCGCATTGCGTGCCTAAAGGCGTAGCATTCACTTTCTCACACCGCACAGGTCGCACGCACGCGCGACTCCACGCCGCGCCTAAATGTATGCTATTTCGTGATCGACGTTTTCTTTCGTGCACACAGCGAGTGGGCATTCGTGCAGGCTCGTGTCACCCTAACCAGGCGGATGTTGTGGATTGAACCCCTTTTTGATTATTTTTTGCACACACACGGTTGTTTATCCTTTATTTATCCACTAACTGTGCGTCAAACACAAAACAGGTGTGCGTGCGCGACTGTTCATCCAACACCGACAGATGGATGGTGACCTGGGCCAGCGGGTACTCTGGCAGTACGTCCAGTGTGTGACCGGTGATGATGATTTCACCCTCGCGAATTGGGCAGGACGATCCTGTGAGCCAGTTGCAAACGTTCTCACGATCCGGAGTCAGCTCCGTAGGAGTGGCGGTCGCTCCTGCGTGCACTACCTGAATATACCGAGGACTTTCGGCATCGAATACTGAACAACAGAGAGCGGTGTAGCAGGCTGCAGTACTTGCGAGTTATGTTTACCGTGAAATTCTCTACTTACGTGCTTTGAACACAATCACGATGGGAACCTTCGTGCCACGGACAAGCTGACAAGGTGCCTGAGTACATTCGCGAATCTCGACGAATGTAGGATAAGGTAGATCATCGAGACAGGGACGAATCTGCAGTGCCTCGATAACTGTACCACTGGCTAAGAGAGTTAGAACGAACGCAGCGAGCCAATGCATTTTGAAGCCTTAGAAACTCACTCTCACTCCGAACTTGCACCAAATGAAATGATTTCCGACCGAGCACTGGTTGACAGGCACTTGGTCTTCCGGGTATTTCGGCTAACGCATTACGATAACGTCTCAATATCAGCTTATCTCAAACAAACCGCTGTCGATAAGCCAATGCTACGATTTGACGACGAGGAGGCGTTCTACGAAATCTTATCTGAGCAACTGAGCAACACTGAGCAACGGAGCAAAACTACGTTTGATAGCTTCTATAACATGCCACCGTCTCTACACGTTTCGCAATTTTATCGTCGCGGAACGCCTGCAAAGTTGCTCACTTTGACAGAATACCTTGAATCGCGCATGAGACATGTTCAGGCCATTATGACATTAAGAAAACTCGGCGAGAAATTTGAATTTAAAGAGGATTCTAAATTTCGATCGCTTTTGCTGTTTTGTAAGACGTCAACTTGCTAAACAAAATTTTTACTGGTGCAAAAAGTTACAGTATAACGGAGATTTCAATTGCAGAATACCCTGGCAAATCTCTGGCTTCTCATTAAAAAGCTGCACCGTTTAGCATGATAGTCTTTTGAACGATTTCAGAAAGGATTGAAGGATTCACAAACTTTCATATCCTGTTTGAACTATTGTATTATTCTAATGGGTGATTGACTAATGAAGTTATCGGTTAAGCCATTCAGTTGGTATACTTTCCTGACAATAATCATATCATTCAAGATTGCAAGTAGAGCCGATCATGGGCTATTCAAAGACCCATTTCTAAACCCAATTATTCGGATCACTTAGCAAAGGTTATTTTTGGCTGTGGGTTGCCCCTGTGCGTTGTTTATATCAGAAGATTGACGCTAAGCAATCAAACCCAAAGTGTCCTTTGCGGCACCTCACACGAAAGAAGGCGCACGACCATGAACGATCCGAATATTGTAACCTCAAGATATGTTACAATAGAGATAGTCCGCTAAAAGATTGTAGCGCCTAACTAATAAATGAGAAAAAATGAGATTATTGTTATCTGTGCCCCCAAACTCTCACCAAACTCTCTCTCTCTACGCACAGTGTACAAGCGTTTGTCGATCAACCTTATCTTTATGGGCTGTGTGTTTATCTCATACAAGCGGCAGTAAAAAATAAAAATACATTTCAAGCATCATACCGCAATACCGATCGGCAGTATAAAAACAGGAGCGATTGCGGTTACCAACATATAAGTGAAAGTTACTCCGCGCTAAAGGATGTATCGCGTCGTTAGTAGTGTTGTTGCCTGTGCAATTATTCTTGGCGACATTTTTGGCGTAACAGATAGCACGCAAGCATTGCAAGTTCGCCCTTGCTCCGATGGACGACCCAAACCGCTGATAGTCGCCATAGAAGGATGTTCGGAAATGCCTTGCCAGTTAGCTCGCCCAACAAATACCTCAATGGTGATGGTATATGACGCACGTAAGTCATGTTCTGTTCCCCTTCCTCAGGTTTAAGTCATCACCTGTTCACTGTATTCCAGTGTACGACGCCCAGCAGCTAACTTATATGCAAGTGATTACAACTCTTGGCATCACTGCTCCTCTGAGTCCCTTAGCAGGAAACAACGGATGTGACAATCTAACCGGATCGTCCTGTCCCGTGCACCAGGGAGAGTTAATCATCAGCTCGCACACAATCATCGTATTACCTATATTCCCATTGGTTGATGTGACGGTTGAGTTTAGTGTTGTAGACGAGCTGGAACGCGTACACACTTGCTTCATATATGATGTGAAAATTATCGTATAACACTAATACGGGGTTTGCAATTTGATGTCACAAACACGCGATAGGAAGACCCAGTTGAGTAATTCGTTCAATGGAAATAAAACATGTTTTGACTTCTTCTTCATCTTCTTTTAGTACCTGATGCTTTCCTTTAATAATGTAAAAAATGATTTGTAACTTACTTTCGTGCCTTGCACAAATAAGCTAAAAATCGCATAAGTATATTCGAACAATACGCAGGCTTATAACTTATCCAAAATCTCCCGTCTATGGCCCAAAGAAGCTGAATTTATCGGAAACATACCGTGGTGCCCATCCAGCTACTCAAGGTATCTTAATTTGACGTAATATACGACATTAGCCAGCGATCACTGCGCACCCCATCGAAGCGACTTTCCCTTTCGGAACGGCAGATTCTTGCGCCTGTTGCCCACAACACTGCGGACCACACCGAAATGAAAAATCGTGCCCCTGTGGCCGCTCAGGATAAAGGCGCGCTCCTTGCGTGTTTTTCATCTTTTTTGTGTCCTTCTCCTCCCACCGAAAACACGCTAACGAGCCAAACGACAAACAAACGACCGTGTGCCGGATGGAGCCGGACAAATGCTCCGCATGGCGGTTAATCCCACGGCCCAAGGAGCCCAATTTTAATCACGTAAAACTGTCGAAAAGCACACACAATTTATTGGACGATCGATGGGCTGCATAAAAGGGCGCCCGTGTGCGTGAGCGACCTCTCCCGTTCCCGTTCGCGAACGCTTTATTCGCTCGCGTTAGTTTTTCGCGCGTGCGCTCAGTATCGACGGAACAAAAAAAACCCGCCAAGAAAGGAATGGAAACCGGTACTGCGGGGTTCAATGGAACAGCGTGTGTGTGTGTGTGTGTGTGTGTGTGTGTGTGTGTGTTTGGCTGATTTATATGCTCGCCAACGTCGACTTAGCTTCAGGGAGACAAGGGCCGTTCGCAACACTCACAAAAAATCGATCCCTGGGCGTGCTGGGATTGAAAAATCGAATTTTAATTTACTTATACGCCCGTTTATGTTGCAGTTTGTTTTTTTTTCGGTGCTGCACGTGTGTGCGATACACATCGCACCGTTGCTCCCGAAAAGGAAATTTGTATCGCTGCACAGTACTGAAAAAAGGTGCGCCCTCCCGGATTAAAACCCACGGAGGATTTGTGAGGTGGAACAAAAAAAGCAACGACCCGAACCCAAACGAGGCAGGGCGCACGGAAATCAATTTGGCTGCAGTTCAGGAAGCGATAAAATGTCCAAAAAAATGTTGCCATTATTTATTCGCCTGCAAGAGCACCTGGGAGCGGGGACTAACGGGGGGGAAAACGAGATCAGATCGAACGGGGAACGGTCGTTCGTAGGAGTCTAATAAATGGCCCGCGCCTGCATCTGATGCCGTATCTATCGGGTAATTCGTTCGTGCGAAATGTCCTCGTGTCTTTGACCGATGTGTGCAATTTGAATAAATTTGGTGTGTAAAATGCAGTCTTGCGGGTGATAAATGCAGCTAATTTCATTGTGTTGGTGATTAATTTCGTGACGTTTATTTTTATTTCTGATTAGTCTTTGAAATAGCAGTTGAAGAAGGTAGAATGAGGTGGAAAAGTATTCCAATGAAGAAAAAAAAATCCTAAAAATATATAATAATATAGCACAACAAGATGGTTACTCTGATTGTAAGATATTCCAGAAATAAAAATGTAAAATGTTAGTATGCAAATATCACCATCATCACATATCTGTAATGGAACATTTCAAACGACTTGTTTCCGACCATATTGCCGAATTTCTTTCTGTGCGCCTAAATGTATGCAATCTGCGGTTGAGTGTCGCACATTTCGATTTTCATATTTTTTATCATTATTAATTCGCTTGCGAAGCGGATTAAAAGGCTAACAATAAAAACGCATTTTTGCAACCTTTTTATATCACTCAACCCATCCATCGCGCTAAGCTCTACAAAATATCTACAGTTTTATTTCATTTTATGGTCTAAAGCTCATCCTTCACACCCCAACCACAGCCGAGACACCTGTTGTGAGTGGTGCTCGTAAATCAATAAACTATCTGCGACTCTTTGCACCTCGCGGCTAATGGTGACTGTGGCACAATGTTGCAATCCTGATGCATCGCTGCTGCTATCGATCCGGCATTAAACGGTTATCAGGTCTTCTTGCCGAGTCGCTCCGAGAAGACGCCCGCAATTAGGCGTCATTAGAACCAATTTTTACGACCGTCAGTTTACCATTAGCGCTAGATCACCGTTCGTGCCAACAAAAGCGGGCTCGAAGGATTATTCCTCTCGGATAAAGGATGTCAGACATAGGAAGGGTGTTTTTTGTTCCACCGTGAAAGAAGAGCGCGGTTTGCATAATTTCCCAGAACGCTTCTAATGTTGCCCGTCATGGACGCCCGGACGCCAGGAAAAATGATCCCGGACATGTCCGCAGTTTAGTTCGTCCATCGGCTCGAAAGCGCAAGAAGAAAGAAGAGATTCTATGGGCAGAAAAGCATTCTTAACGCGGTACATTGTGCTCTTGCCATGAATGGTATAATTTGCCGTATGAAGAACACGATATCCACTGATACTGGGCCTGTGTCATGCACACACACGAGGGCGCGAGTGCGCCTGGCGGAAGTGAAGTTCTTCAAGAGCTTGATGGTGGTCGAATCGTGACTCACACGTCACGCGCCCTGGACACAGCTCGGGGTAGAATTTATTAATCATGCGTCACCACCAGCGTCACGGGACAGTCTTAAATTGTCCATTCGGTTTTCGGTATCGACACAGCTGGTCGCGCTGGGCTTTTGAACAGTGCACTCCGATTAATGTCCCGGTCATGCCGTTGCCTCAATTATAAAAAAAGCACAAGACAAAGAGTGAGCATAATATACCTTCGGGACTACGGAACCGTAGTGAGACGAGAAAAGTTCTGGACTCCGGCAGCTGACCGTATATGTTACCGCGCTGTCAACCCTGAGACTTGGTGTACCCGCACGTCCGAATAACCGGCAGACAAATTTAGCTGTCCCTGGAATGGTATCCCGGACATACGGGCAAGCGGTAATAAATTTAAAGCACGTACGGTTCGATTAGATTGCAGGCAGGCGAATGAAGTACCGCGGAGTTGGAAGTTTGGCAGTTCATAAATTTGACACGAGGAAGTGGATACAACAGACTGGAAGCATTTGTCATCCTAAAAGTGCTGAGAAATAAAGTTTTGTTTGTGAAATAACCCTTCAATAACTTCATCACTATATTATCCTTTCGAGGTTCCTTCAAGGCTTGAGATTCTTCGACACACTCACTCTACATGGAGCAGGTGCGAGCCAACTACGCTCACTACGTCGACTCTCAGGTGGCCAGAATCTGATCCTTTCTCCAAACAGCGCAAGAAGTGAGCAACATTACCGACTGAACGGAAGTGCGTGGGTTTAGCTTTCTCGTATGCCGGGTTAACGTCGATTGTGGCCAACCGTACCGTAGGTAAAGGTATCCACCGTGATGACCGAGATACGCGCCGTGAGCGATATAAACGGTGCGTACCAGCTTACGTTCAACGCCACGGCCACGGCAGCGAGTTTGCCGACCCGGACCACATGGTCGTTGGCAACGCATCCGGACGAACTGCGCATCTGGAATCAGTTGCGTGCGTACGGCGTGAACGAGGACCACATCCTGGCCCTGATCTTCATGTTCCTCGGATGGCACGAACACTAGACGGAGATCGATTCGAAGCGCAACATAAAAACACACAGCGTCCGCCTGGTAGCAGCAGCTGCCTAGCTTCCCATATATCTCCGAAATCGCGCCTGAAGCGGGCGTAGGCGAACCTGCCGTAGCACTCTCTGGGCACGCCACACACGTTACGCCCTCCAACACCGAAAAAATAAAACGAAACCCACAGCACCACCCTTGTGTATCGAAACCGTGGCTAATTGCGGCCGTGCTACACACAGGCCGGCGCTGACGCAGGTTCATGCGTCACGATTTGCATGCCTCCCCGGTGTTCGTGTGCACGACGACGTCGGCAGATTGATTTCTGATATGTTGCGACGGCCGTCTAGCCGTCTCGGTACACACCTACCGGTGTGGGAGTCGCTGTACGTCAGCAGGATACGCACAGCACTGGATTCCAGGCGCAGGATATCTTGATGGCTGCCGGTCTCGAGGCGTGCTGGAACTAAGCTCTACTCCAGGGAGATGGAGTGAAGGATGGGCCCCTAGCGCTCCGTCGTGATCCGTCCGGCGTGATTGACTGCGTACCATGACCGTCCAGTCCAAACGGTGCCGGCGGGTATTCGTCGCGATTCGTCAAGGATTTCAAAAACGAACGCGTACCGTGCCTACAGTTTGCGGGAGCTACAGCTTAATGTCTATTTGTTCTAATTCTTCCGTGCCTAGTCAGCGGTCAGGCTTGCGTCAGGAAAGCGATCATAAAAATCCATAAAAGCCAATGTTTCCCTCGGGCTTTTGAGGCGGCTGCCAACAATGGAGCCGGGTCGTAAGGCGAGGCTGGTATGTCTGGTGGCCTGGAGTTGATATAGATACGTCAGAGTTTGCTATGCTCTTTTTCTTTAAACTCTGTTGACCTACGCCGTTGGAGTACGTTTCTCAGCATCAGCAAGTCTACAATCTTATATGAACAATAAAGAAACTAAACATCGCCACTGTTTGAGTCAAGAAATTGGCGTCTGTATCAAAGCTGCCCTAAAATATGATGTCCTCCAACGTCCGTCCAGTAGCAATCGAAGATTATTTCTCCATCTCCATCTTTATCACTTCCAGACCTTGCATTGTCACATCTGGAGAAAACACGAGCTCGCGACTCCCCTAGCAACCCAGCGGCACGTGCTCTCGATACACAACAACGTATCGCTTCGGCGCGACAGGCTCCGTGTACTCCAGAGCACACACACACTGCTCTCGGTTGCGGTTTGCAGGGCCAGGGTCTTGTAACGATTTATTTGAAATAATAAAAACATAAAACTTGTGCCGATCGCGCCCGCCCGACCCGAGGAGGATCAATAAACATGCAAAAAGGCGCCTGACACACCCATCGGTTGGCAAGACCTGCGGACGGGTGTTTGCTTCCGCGAGATGTCGTAGGCGCACGCCCAGCACCCGAGCACGCTGGACACTCCAGCGTTGCGCGACCAGCGGCCATCGTCCCAGACCTCGGTCACCCCAAAAGGTCGTGAGCGTGAGCCGTGCAGCGGCGGTGGGCAAACTGGCAAAAACATACATATTGAATTATCCTCTCAACTCAATCGACAGTGTGTAACAGTGAGTTATGCTAGGGTCGATAATTTATGTTCCGCTGCCTTGCGAACGGAGTGAGTCACTGAGTGGCCCAGGGAGTTCGCTGGATGTTGTGAGTTTTTTTTTTTTTGGTGACCCTTTCATAGGCAATACTTCTCTGCCCTCTTAGTTTTTTTGTTTGTTTTTGTCAACGCCATCCCATACCCATGATGGTCATTAGTTATTGCCCCGACCCTCGGACTTGGACGAAACTGCCCAGAAACAGGTCCTCGAAAACATTCCGATCGATTGTGCCTACCGATAGCCCAAAGTCCCCAACCCCGACCGGGCTATTTTTACTCCCATAGGACCTCCAATACTTAACCGCCATGATACCGGCCGGGTCAACTCCGGGGTGATATCCAATGGTCTTCTTGGGTAATTTATAGTCGCCAAAGCCAGCGTTTTTTTTTGCCTTCTACCTCAGAACGATCGATTTTGAGCGGGCCGCACGCAATTGGTACGCATGTGTGTTAGCCAAGAGCGATTCATCGTTTCATAAAGGCAAGAAATGGATTGTGACCTTCCGACATTCCAGAAAAACCACGCAAAGACACCAAAGTGCGGCCATACCCCAAGCGCAACTGCGTCCCGATCAGTATTACGAGTTCATTGTTCTGTTCTGTTTGCACTACCCAGCGAACCCTACCGCATAGGGTATATCCTCTGGAGATATTGGGCCGGGGGATGGAGTCCAAGATATTGTCGAAGGCTCCCTACTAGCCGGACCTCCAATAAATCCACACGCATGCTGGCGCTGAACTGGACGACAAAGAACGTTAAGCTGAATTCCATTATGCTGCTTGCTGGCGTTACTCCTTCCCTCCAAAGATCCCTCGACTACCAAGGAGCACGAGTACGACCACCGTCCACATATCCTTCTAGCAGCCTCTCTCGGTCTTTGTCTCTGCGGAGTCTCACGTTGCTCCAACCGTGCCGGCGCCTGCTCACCTTTGACTTCAATCAAAATGAAATTAATTAAATATGCCCCCACCGGACGCCGGTGCGCGGAACCTCATCACCCACGACGCGGGTGACTCAAGCGCCGCCGCAAGCGGGAAACCTCTCTCCATGCTTGACTTGCACGCTCCGTAATTTGCACGGTAATATACCGTGTGACTGTGTGACTCTTAGTTTACTGCCTGTTTGCTTTGTACTTATGGCCCCGGCGTCCTGCCTGAACCGAGTGCTTGGAGCAGCGTGCGCCACAAGTGTGCCTAGCATTGCATGATTAATCACTTTCGCCGCGCCGTTCGGGTTCAGTCTGGCGAAACGACGATTAAAAAGGCTCCCGAAGGAATTTAAGTGAGTTTATTTTCGAGTGGACGATGTGTGCGCGCGCACAAGGCTTTATTGAGTGCCAGTTCCAGAGCGTGTTGGATCACAAGAAGCCGCCGCACTCGAAATATAATCCGAAACGCGGAAAAACGCGGGGAAGGAATGTGGCAGGGCTTTTAAGGGTCTGCTGTCATTTATCGCAAGCTTATATTACGCCACACCACACCCCTGTCGAAAGTGTTCCCATTCGCTGTGGACGAGCCGGGACATAATCCCTTTCTAAGGGAATTTCTATTTCACCGGACAGATTTTGTCAGTTTACATTGAAAATCGTTTTACGCTTGTTAGTGTGATGAAACTTTCCTTCGGTATCTATTGCGCAAACCAACGGCAATCAATATATTTGAATCAAATTTCTCCCGTGTTGAAGGTAAAAGCATACAGAAAGAGAAGAAAAAAAACAAAAGACTTCAACCTTTGTCCACGTTATTTGCACCCGTCAGGGAGCAATAATCGATTGCATGCAAATCTAGCATATGGCTACCCCGTGGAGAGCGAACGGCACGGAACAAAAAGCGCTTCCGAACCGATCTCTCTGTCTAACGCAGCGGGACAGCGAACGCCAGCAAGTAGCGCACGGCAGCAAGCGACGAACCCCCAACCCTGTTTCGGTTTCGGTGCACACAGAATAAAAATTCCACACCGAAAAGGGAAAATCATGATATTGAAAGCTGCAGAAGCCCATTTCCATTTGTTCCAACATCCAAAGGTATCCATACCGGTAGCAGATCGCAGCGCCCGTTGACCTCCCGCGCGCACACGAGGTCCGGCAGTAGCGAATTTGGTATACGTACCGCGAAAGGAATGAAATACCCATCTGCATCTGTGTGACCCCGCAAACAAACGAACGATGATCGAGCAATTCAGTGTTATTCGTATGTTGGCAAGGCGTTTAATGGGAGGGTGCGTATCATAAACGACTCCCGTCCAGAGCTGTAATTAAGTTTACCGCCAGACCGTGGTGGACGTATTAAGTGATGTGACCCAATCAAGCTGTACGATCATCACTCCTCCATCGAAGCACGTACTTCCACGGGGAACCGGGCGATCATCGCATCAAATCGGGTTGTAAAATAACGGACAAGAAGAGGTAAAATCCCACATCGAACTGCACCGCCGGTACTGATTGAAAATAAAAGTCACTTTTTACTTTTAATCCTTCGCCGTTCGTCAGGCTCTTCTGCGCGCGCGATTGATTGCGCTGATGGTGGTGCTTGAGCTGCGTGCAGGCTGCATTGATCGATTCCTCCGGTCAGTGGAACCTCTCCAGAAGGCCGCATTGATGCCAGTAAAGCTCAGGGGGGTATAAAAATACAAGCGGGAGTATAAACGCAAGGCAAAAACCGATGTGCACTTTACACCTCTCGGTGCGAGAAGAAAACGGGTGTTCTTTAATGCAGCGAAATTGCCCTCCCCATTGACAACTGTTCGATCGATGTCTCCGTCCAGTCATCGGCCAGTGTTCCTGCAGTCTTCAATTGAGTCACCGTTTTTTTGTCGTTGTTGCTCCAATCCGGAATCGATTGTGTCTATTTGTACATGATTAATCAACACCGATGGTAGGCGATGGAAGCTGACGGACATCTTGTCCTAATGTCCCGATGTATCAGTGTCGATCGACGCGTCCCAACCGTCCCGTGATCTTGATGCTACAATTTAGTAGCATTCTTTACGACGTCCAGCGACATCCATCACGACTTCAGGGCACAACAACGGCAGCAGCAGCAACAGCAGCACGGGAATACACTCTTCCTAATGAACTGCCATTATGTGGATATCGCGCTGAAGTTCCCGCAGGCACACTTCAGCGCATAGAATAATAAAAATTCCGCACAGTCGGTCGATGCATTCCCGCGCAGACGTGCGGGATTCAGATCAATCAGCCCCCTTGCAGTGACTGAAGGGCCGTCGGTAAAGCCGGGCAAGGTCGCACAACAAGGAGTCCTCCCGCGGGACTTCACCGCCACAGCCTCCATCCACGAGTAGTGTAGAAATTTTTAATACCCATTGTACAAATCCCACCACTTCGCGATCGGTTCGCTCGGCCACGGAAAGAATCAATCGACAATGGGCTGGGGGATCGAACCCGTCCCGGGCACGGGCAGAGCAGCAGAATAGATCCTTTGTGTGCGGTTGTGCCTTTCACCACGGTGGATTAGATGGAACACGGAGCAGGCACCGTCGAGGTTGCAGCCGCTGGGTGGAAAAATTGCTGATAAATGGTGAAAAATCATCCTCCCGGTGCTTGTTGCCGCGTGAGTCTTTTATCCCCCTACTGCGTTGCAACAGCTATTATAGGATATTTTTAAACCAGCGATAAAAATACACACACTTCTCTCTTCCTCCCTCTCTCCCTCCTTCCTTTCCGCTGCAACGGTGTGTGGTATGTTTTTATTGTGTCGCGAACGCGCCACTACCACTTTTTGCACACCGCGAAATGGCTCTCCAATTGATCGCGCCTGCAATGGTGCATTGGCGGTTGCACCGGGAGCGGCCATCGGCCTCTCGGCAGCTCGGCTTAGATCGCAGATAGGGGCCGGCTCATCCTTACACGGGTGTGTGTGTGTGCACGGGGAGGAAAAGATCGCCTCCGCCACCGCATCGGGCGAGTGAACAATTTAATTAAGTACAATTAAACAATTTACATTACAACCGGCGGCGGCGGCGGCCGTCTACTTGCCACGACTGACGGCACCAATGCATCACCGGACCGTGGGTCCTTCCCTTATCGCAGATCGAATTGCATCCCGCGATAGTTTTCCCCCGTGCGGTTTTCAATGCGCGATTCGCGGCGGATCGATTGCTGGTAGAATAAGCGCGGTAGGATTTCGAGAAACTTTTTTTTTTGTTTTTTTTTTTTCAGACGGTGATTGCCATAAGTATAGGTGTGTAATTGTAAGAGCTATTACATTTTGTTGTTTTGTTGTTTTTTATTCAATTTTGGTGTAAAGAATGTTATGGAATATTATAAATGAATAAAATAAAATAAATTAAAACCAACCAAAAACATGAAAAAGATACAGAAACGAAAGTAAACGTAATAAATACATATACAAAATTAAACGCACTAGTCAGAAAACACCATGTTTTACACCAATACAAACAAATGAATCGACAGCACTGTCGCACAGCTAATGAAAACAGATAGAAGTTGAGCAGAAAAAGGAAGAATTTTCCACACCTTTTTCACGTTGCTATACTTCTTCACTGCTCGCTGCCTATCTCTGCCGTTCCGTCTAATTATTTATCGCACCGGCAAGATCTCAATACCGTGCACGCGGCCGCCGCCGCCGCCGCGCGTTAAGTTGCTTACATTTGTAAACTTAATTGCTGCACGCTGATGATCCCTGCTGCAGTCCCTTCTGGTGCGGCCACCGCCACGCGAAGAAGCACTTCATGTTTTTCACCACTTTTTTGCGCATGTAGCGCCGAGGCGAAGAATGTAGCGACAATAAATTACACGCTACTTGTCACCTTTACCAGTTGCTGTATGCACTCTGCAGTTTATTTTTATTTTTATTTTTTTTTGTTGCGAGAAGAGGCGATTCGATTGGAGCTATAAAATTCTTTGATTTATTCGCCGTGCTCGATAAAGCGCTTCGTCTTCGTCTTTGCCCAGGATCGTGCGGTTTCGAGCTTCTTCTGCCGGCTTCTACATGTAAGCGCAAATTACGATCAGTTACCACACCTCGGCGGGAGGGCGTAAAAATAATTTTTAAATAAACATCATCCTCCCCGCTTTAGCCTCATTTGAATCGCGTTTCATCATTCTTCTTGCGAACGCTGCCACGGTTCGCAAAACTTTCACTTTTCTTTCGGCCAATCAAATAAATCACAAATCGATGATGTGTGTCTCGGGCGCAGACACAGCAACCAACCGCCAACCGCGGGAATATTGATTGGTTTTTACGATGCGATGGCGGTGGTGGAAAATGGCTGGCGGAACGAGAGTTGTCCCATAATTCGGACCCCCTATTACCATCAATTCAACACCATCTTCGCCGAAAGAACGCCCGAAAGCTCCGCCGAATGGGGCAGCCGGGAGGATGTTGTGTGTGCGCTTAGCATTATGATGATTTGTTTTATTGCAGCTTGCGTCACCCGGTGCACGGCGTGCGTCTGTCCTCCTTTTCGAAGCTGAAATCTGCGTAGAGTGTGGCTCGATGCGCGTTGTTGCGTAACTCAAACATCTTTTTTTGGAGTATGCTGAAGATTCACGACTTTTTGGTATTTTTTTATAATTTTCTTATATGGAAAACAAACACAAATCAAGAGGCTCATTTGGTCAAATCGTTAGAAATAATCCTGTAAAATCTAATGGTTTTGCTTGACCCAGGCAGATACATGCAGATCTAGTCCACTCGTAGCACTCCAACCCAAAAACTGGACCCCATTTGACCTTGGTTGATAACATCCTGCTCACCTCCAAAAAACGTCTCCAAACATCGCCCCACACAAACATGGCGCGTGTGATGATTTCATCTACACACGCAAGCAAAACCTACCGGCGCTACTTGTTCGCTTCAACTTTTCCCAAACAGGTCCCAAAACTACTTGCTACGTGGCACCCGGTGGCATTGTCTCTGACCTTACGCGGTGCGGTTTGCTGCTCATACGCGTTCCGTGCGTGCGTCTCAAAACTTGAAACTTGCGTACATTTCGCCACACACGCACACATATGCCGTTTCGACCCGAACCGATCGATTGACCTGACCCGGTTGGCCTTGTTTCGGTGCATTTGCATTGGCCAGTTTGGCAAGGATACCCCACCCCAACCAGCTCGAGATCGAGATGATCGACCACGTAGCGGTGGAGACTTTCACGCGTGTGATCCGCGTGAACCGTGCGCGAGAGCAGAACAAAAGACTGGCCGCAAGCGACGAACCCCGCGAATCGAACAGGTCAACAAGTAATCAACGGCACGGCGAGCAGGGGAGCAGCAGCAAGCGCAGCGTGCTTAAATCATTATCACACCACCGGGTGCTGTGTGTAGTCACCAACAATGGACAAATTATGAACAATTGTGCACATTCGGTTTTTTGTGTGTGTTGTTCGCTCGAGAAGACACTTTTACTACGACGCTCCAGGCATGTCACCCCGGGACGACCTTCTCGAATTATGTACGCGCTGATGGTTCACTTGTTTGCACTTTGCACTTCCAATATTGACATTAACAGCTTTTTTTTGTCATGCATAGACAATTTTGTCGGCAATGGCTAATGATGCGATGAATTTCCATTCTCTTCCCAAATTTCAATGCTAAACATGAAAGTTATTTTTCGGCGGAGCTGTTTTGGAATACATTAGCAGCAATACTAGCAATAATCATCCAGCAGGACACGTTCCACTCAGTCAAACAATTTTTTAACCAAATTTAACTTCTTCTCATTAAACGCGCAAGACCCTCGTTACATTCGGCTCACGTGCAAACCGTGTCATTTTGAACGAAATCAACATTATTACCACACCATCATCATTACTCCGCTCACATCTTCATCGTTCTCGCCACCCGATTGGAAAAAGCCTTCCGCCCCCGGGGCGGGCATGAATTACAAACGAAGGCAAAAAAAAACAAAAATACACGCATGAAGCATACCTCATGTAACAGTGCGCTTCTGGAACGGTTCCTCTTTCGAAAACATTTACCATCGACCACCTGAGCAGACGGGGCCGATCGAAAATTACCCTCAATTATCTTAAACATCGACCGACACCTCTAACCCAATCGCCATCCGTGTGTGTGTGTGCGATAAGCACGCGTCTGTGTACGCCGTACTCGAACACACGTGCACAAGAGTGTGATAAATGAAAATATTAAATTCGAAAACACGTGCCGATTGATTAGTGATGAAGCAGAAACGCGGGGTTCGTTTCTTAACCGACGCGTTGAAGTCACTTGTTCGGAGGAAGATAGGGCACGGTTTTGCGTAACGCTCTTGCCTGTGTAATTTCAGTCAGACCAATCAGGACCACTAATTGATTCATCACGGTGACGGATGACTGGATGAAGCGAAACCCACGGGGCACGGGTTTCGATGCGAAAGATAATTTGGAGACTTAAATACACACCACGAGGCACGAACCTCGCATCGATCGAGTGATTATTTGAGGAAATCTGTTTCAAACAAGCGAAAACAACGAAACGTTTTTGGAAAACCGCTGCAACAAATTGGAGCAAACCTTTGGAGCGTAAGTGTAATTAACGGGGAAAGTGAAATTCCACCCATACGTTACCGACAGGGCACCCATCGTTTACGACACACGGAAATCGTTTACCTACTGTCATCCATTTCGCCTGCACCACCCGGGAATCCCGGTGCACCGTTGCCCCCGGGGCGTAACTTTGTTATGCATGCACCTGCCATTCGCTTCGATCCGCGCGCGCGATTAACGACGGTTGGAAAAATTGAAATTGATGGCCCAAAACAATCGGACACACATGTGGAGCATGCATACCCTCTCGTAACGAGGAGGGGAGCGAAATGACAGCTTCGATTAATGTAGTTTTAATCGTGCAACACCCGAAAAGAAACCTCCGCTTCGAGGAAATCGAGGAAATCGAATCGAGGCGGAGATGAGAGATCGAGGAGGAAATCTACGACAACACCACGAAGACTAAGCAAACACCCTTCAAGGAGCGGATAAATGGATCCGCAGGAGAGCTGAAGATGACAAGATAATTCCACGTGATTGTGATTTGATAATGATACCCGGAGCAGCGCGCGTTAATGAGCATCAATATTTTCACCCCGATCGCGGCCCCGATAGTGGCGTATTTCCTGCCATATCAACACGCACGCACCCGCCTCACGCTCACTTAACAAAAGTCGCTGTAAAACGCTACACTGATTATGGTAAACGTGTGTCTTTCTTGTTACGATCAAACCCCCGAATATGCCATCATCATTCGAGCCCTATCCCAAAGCCGAGTGGCACTTTCGGTTTTCGGTGTCTCGGTTCGTAAACCTGGCGGGGACCTTTAGCTCGCGGTGAAAGATGGCTCTGTTTCATCGAACAAAACTGCAGTGCAGCAGTTTGGGACAGGGGCTGTCGGGCGTGAGATGGTGCGGCAAAAGTGCAGCTGGATGGTAAATCATGCTCCGACGAGCGTGCTAACGGGTCGGGTATGAAAATATGGCGTAATAAACGTGAATCCGGCTCGGGCGCCGCCGGGACGATCTTATCCGTAAAACGGAGCACATATCAATAAAAATGGAAGATGAACGATATGCTTCTCAACTCTACTGTTCGGTGGTTAAATTATGATGGCATGTAGTAATTAACGACCGGCAGTGTGGCTGTGTGGGTTGCGATAAAACTACTGTTAAAGGTGATGGTTAACGAAGCGGTCAACAATATACGCGGGTTGTATAAATCGGATTTGTTCTAATAATTTTGCTCCATAAAACACCATGTGATAATTTAGTACAGAAATGATATTCCACATTTAATACTGAGTCTAAAAAGACCTTGCCTTGAAGAAAAGATATAAAAATAAAATTGAAAAAATATTATTGCATGTTCAATTAATTTAGCAAAAATTTTGTTTTTTAATACTAACGGACAAATCTGGTGTCAATTGACGCTTTTGCAACTTTGAGCTTCGATAACTCGAAAACGGTTAGAGATATCGATGAACGGTTTTCACCTAAAGTCTTAAATTTTTGGAAAGTTTTTTTAAAGGATTTTTATTTTTTTTTAAATCCGTAAATTTCTGAGATACAACTTGTTACTCCTTTCGTGCAAATCATGGTGTCAATTGACACCATGATTTGCACGAAAGGAGTATTCGGTCCATTTGACCGTAAGTGTTAAGCTATTTTTCAAAACTCTCATCAAAATATGAGAATTGAAGCAAATACTATTCCAATTCAATTATGTGAAATACTCCATATTAGAGCTCCACCTAGAAAAAATAAAGAAATCTCTTTATGAACAATTTTTCTTCTCCAAAGGAAAAACCTTTTTCGAAAAGTAATTTCATTCCGCTGTTTTATTTCATTTCAATGTCACAGTACTAGCTACAGACGCAATTCACCAATTAAGCTGCTGTTAATATTCATTGAAATGTTACCACCACTCAGTTGAAATAGGCTCTCCAACATCCTCCAACAACAAAGCAACATCACCCATAATGAGAAAATAATTTCCCTGCTTAGATAACGTTTGCCCCGCAGCAGCAGCAGCAGCACAATGACCACAATTATCGGCGATTTCGATCACTCGTCGCCGTCCAGGAATAATTGAGCAGATGTAAAACGCTAACGCCGCAAAAGCAAAAGTAAATGTTAATTAAAACAACACAATTTTCGGGCCGTGCGATTGCGATTGCAGTGCGAGCTCCCGCCGCTCGTGCGAAACGCCATGGTGGCCGGATTGGTCAGGCGACGACATTCGACATCCGAGAGCTGGATGGGTTTCGTGTTGTTTTGTTATATTTCTTTTTTCTCTCTCTCTCTCTCTCTACTATCCACTGCGCTTATCGTGTCGTTGCTCTAGGTTCCCCCTAGGTTCGGACACGCTGGACGGGCTGTAAATCTATCCCCCCCGACTGGACTGGTCAACGACACCAAACGAATGGGTCTTGCCGATTTGCCTGCCAGCGCACCGGGCGAACACAGCAGCAGTGCAAAAGCAAATCGAAAGCCAATTAAATTTTCATCAAAACAGACAAAATGCAAGCGGGCGACGCGACGCGGTCGGTTGTAAATCAGTTCGCCGCGGAGGCTGTGGGTGTGCGCGCGCTACAACAACACGAGACCTAACAACCGAATACAACACGAGAGCCCCCCCCTTTTTGAAAGTGCAACCCACGAGACTCTGGTCCGGTGTGTCCGAACGCACCGGGAATCGCCGGGTCTCCCGGTCGAACAGCGCAGAACAGCCAACCGATCCACCGACGGCGACACGACATAGACCGTCGTGGAGGTGAAATTTCCACCAGATACGACGCCACTGATAAGGCGGGCACAGCGTTGTAAAGTACGGCTGCGATTCCACCCACACACACACACACACACACACGGGCACCACCTCCTGGGAACCGTCGCCGTTACACGCACCGCTCGTGTTTTCGTTTTCGTTTGTCTCCGCTCGAGCGCCCATGTTCTGTCAGCCGTCGATTCCGATCCTGATGGTGCCACCAGTTCATTGAGCCCTCGGCTTCAGAACCCACCCCATAGAACAGAGCACAAAAATTCCTATCTCGTCAGCGGGGTTGTCACCCAATAGAAAGACGAACTCCCGACGGACTCGTGACTTGAGCTGTCAGCTTCACTCCGAGCAGATGATCTTAAGCGCGCTGTGTGTGTAGGTTCGTCGCCTACCACGCGCCTCCCAAAACATGTCAAAAACAGCACCGACGCAAAGAGCAATCATAAGCACTACTAATTGGCAACACTGATCCGCCAGGGCGCGTTCACTGCGGTTTGACAGCTCCGGTGGCTCCATCTGCCGGCCGCACGATTCTGCTGTCAATCATAGCGCACCGTCCACTGGCGGCTTAATCCCAACCGCAGAATGAAGACGAGCTCACTATCGGCGAGCGAGCGAATCGGCTCAACAGGCCGGCACTAATTTGCTGGAAGCTCCAAGCGGCTTCTGCCCGTTAACAAGCCGTTCTCGTGCGCCTCGTGTCCAAGAATGCGACCCTGCCGGTCGGTTAGGCAATGGACGGGTGGAAGAAGAACCACGCGCCAAAGAACTGGGCCACTTACCACGCGCCGTGACCTTGGCAATTCGAAAGCCCTCTTTAATCGGCCCAGGCCCTTCCGTTCACTTTTCACTGTTCGCGCACGCACGACGACGGCGGAGGGCATGAAATATTGCGCATAATTAGCATTACAAATCTGCGCGTATGTAAAACACGCAACGAGGCATGCTGCCACCACCATTTTTTCTAGTTTACACCAGCGCTGCCAGGCGGCGGTAATGAGAGGGCATCCGCATGGATGGAATTAATATTCGATTTGAAACTGTTTTATTAGTGCGCCACCGACCACTTACGGTGCGGGCAAACAAAGCACGAAAAATGGCCCTGTGTCGATGGTGTGTCGTTACGCAATTCCAGTAGTTGAAATAGGTGGTCGGCTTACATATTCATGAGGGGAGCGCTTTTGGCCCCCCGGCAACAAAGTTTAAATTTCATGACTGAGCAGATTAAGGTAAGGAACGTTTGTGATTTGTTCACACCGTTCCATTTGAAGTCGCTTAAAATTCAAAATTAATCAAATGAATCCGAAATAGTCAACGATAGCCATCCTGATTGGTACATCATGCCTTTCGAAATATTTCATGCTTTTTAAAGGGTGCACGTTACGTTTGCAATCCTAGCGTCACATCTCAACATGATACAGCAAATGAGCCTAATTGAAAAGATAACAAATTGCCTAACGTCAATATCGTCCGAAGGTCCACGCCGTTTCCAGCGAGCGTCCATTGCTTGGAAAAACCTTTTCCCATTTCCTGAATCTCTTTTCAATCAATTATCCCATGCAAACCTTTCTCCCTGCCATTCATCTCAGCGAGACACAGATGATCTGCCGGCGATCTCTAAACTGGTTAATGAAAACTAATGTTCATCTTCACAACTACGCCGTCAATCTTCATCAGCGGCACCATTCATGCCCTAGCGCTCGATCGCAGATCGATCGACATCTTCAAAAGGAAAATCTCTCTCTCGCGCGCACCCTCCAAAGGTGCGCGAATAAAAGCACCAGCATCTTCACGTATCGATCGATCGTATCGACCTTGATCGCGCACTGCACTCGGAACGGTTGCACGGGTGTGCACGAGCAATTACGCGGGTGATCGCCACACGCTCGCGATCGCTTTAGAACATACCACGAGCCAACGCACAGCACGGGCGACACGCTCTATGTTAATAAAACGTGCTGAACCCCTCCGGACTGCAACATTGTAGCGGATCGTTTCGCGCCCGGCACAGCGGTCAGTCAAACGATCCTTCGAGCAAGTACATCGGTGTTTTTATTCATCACACCCTCAGTGGATGATCCTCGGAGGCCACCGGTCGCCGCTTAATGCGCGAGTGTCGCATCGGTTCGCGTCTGCCGCATGTCAGTTTTATTTATTATTCGAGCGATCCGATCGAACTGAAGCGTGTGTTCAGTGCAAAAATATAACACGAGGTAAGCGACGAACCCTAGTTTTTGCCCCGCAGTGGCTGGCGGTTCGAGTGCTCCTACGGAACAATGTCGCAGCGCTCGGGGGGAGAAGGTCATACCGTGCCCAGAAATCGATCCTGGGAGTGCCGAAGCATCGCGAGATTCATTCTCTGCGGTAATCGCTGCGGTGGTATTTTACTAATTGCTTTGGACGTAGGGCGAAGTGAGAAAGGATAAAGAAAGAATCATCTTCTTTACCCTTTTTGTAATGATTTCAAAGCTTTTATGCATTCTTAGGCAACAGGAGAAGAATTAGTATTATTCATGAATGTTTGTTCTAATAAATTAAAATATTTACCACTTTAAACGACACTTGTCAATACAGAGATGTTTCAACACCACCTCGTTTATGGTTATTGCCGATTTATTCTGCTGTAATCGTACCTGTTTTATCAGTCTACAACCACAACTACGGTTGATACGAAAATCAGGTTTCCATAATGCCCGGCCGTAAAACAGATAATGCCCATTTGAAAGTCTTGTACAACGGCCGTTCGTTCGGCACTTAAAATGCATACCCGTCCCGTCCCAGCCGATCTAGGTGAGCCAATCGGGTCTAGAGCATTCAAAGGGAAAGGAGAAGCCATGACGCTTCACGCCAATAAACAATATGCAATTGAACCGCACGGATTGTTTACGACGACAGGTCGAATGTTTGCTGCAAATTGCCAATTGAAAGCCGATCCTTCCTGCCAGGCCTTGGCCAGAGCGCTCTTGCATAATCGAAACGGGATTGCGCGAGATTGGTGACGCGTGCTGGGCCGTCGTTAATCAAACATTAGCGGCAAGATTTACACCCGTGATCGTGTTCCGTGTACTGTGTGCGTCTTATCAGTAGCATTTATGATGGCTTACTACGTTTAATGTCACATTTGACATCGTTATTGCTGCGACGTTACACTACAGGTTTAAGTGAGGTTCGTCGCTTGTTTCGTGCTCAAGTTTTTTGTCTGCGGTAAATCGTTCAACGAGCTTAAATTACATTAACGTATCTGGTTTTTATGTCAATATTGATTGTTTTATGAGGTTTCATGTTTGCACACATCTATTATGTTGTTATTCCAATGAAAGATTAGTTTGCCAATAAACATTTTCCATTTTAGATTGATTTTTTGTTCCCCATTTTCACTCTCATGATGTATGATTTCTTCGCGAACATGCATAGTCAATACCGTCTGTTGAATTCCCTTCAAACGATGCTGTTTGCTTCAATAGCGATGCCGCAGCCGCTTCTCTTCCTGGGCGAAGAAAAACAACACCTGAATCGTTAGTGAAATGAGCCGAACTGACCGTGCACAAAGCGGGAGAAACTGCCCACGGCACGTTCCGGTGCGCGTGAGATTCTTCCGACGAGCGCGCGGGGCAGTAGCAATTTCCGATCGGTACGCCACTGTCGATAACAGTGGTTCCGCCGTCGAAATTGGACCGTCGTTAATAGATAGCGCCGCGGCGCTATCCGAAAACGTTCCGCAATCTAGGCACAGTATGCAGTTTTCCCCCCGGGGGCGCTGAAAGAATCGCCCCTGGGTTGGCACACAAAACAAAAGCACACACACACATGCGGCCCGCGGATTGGCATCGTTTCCGTTTGGCTGACTTTTGGTCCGCCGGCTGGCGGAAAACTCTCACTCGAGCTCCACCGCCACCGCCGGTACCGATTGAGATATTTAAATCGTTTTCTAAATGTAGCGCTTTCAGCTCCAGTTCCAGCGGGCCGGGCTCTGGAGAAAACCGACCATAATGGAGCCGATGCTCGGTGCGATGCTGTGGCGTTATCGGCTAACGATTGAACATTATTTGAAACTATTAGCGCTCCATTAGCGCGCACACGTGAATGTTCCTGCGAGGGACGCGCCAATTTCCCTCTAAACAAAGCGGAACATTTCGCCCCAATCGAGCGTTAAATTGGCTTGCGCTTGCGAGAAGGAAGTGAACAAGATCGAAAGGGAGAGAGTGAGAACGGGGACAATGCACCGCCGGCGCAATAGAGACATCCTCGGTTGAGCAATCCCTCGAGCGGCGATCATTCGACACCGCTGATTATGACATGTTCTGCATCACCCATGAGAGTGGCGGCCACCTACACGCCCGCCCATGTAATGTACCCGCCATTACTGCATGCAACCGTCACCTGTTTCTGTGTGTGTGTGTGTGTGTGTGTGTGTGTGTGTGTGTGTGTGTGTGTGTGTGTGTGTGTGTGCGATCGCATTACACAAAGCGCAATCGCATCTTCTCGCCGGGCGTGATCGGTTCAGGTTCGTCGCTTCCGTCACACCGCTCAAGTCTTTCGTGTTGTCAGATGATGAGTAACGCAGCCGAGCGAAGTTTGAGTAGGTGTTTGGCTGAATTTTGAACGAAAAATGGCGTGATGCTGGAGGTGGGTATTTACGGTAGCGTATTGAGTAAATAAACATGTCAAGAGCAGCATTTTATGAAGTCACTTGCGGCAGAGGGGATTTAAAAAAAACTCATCCTCTTTAGCGATGAGAACAGATATTTTTCCAACCTCCCTTCACCCGGGGTCGATTGTATCAATAATAGCAAAATTCGAGGCATGACTCCATCATGCACTCGTCCGAAATCACGATCGCGAGTGGCGATTTAGAGACTTGCCGTGCATCCGATGACCCGGCGACATGACACACTCGTTTGCGCCGGAGCCGTATCGTAAAGTTGTCTCACCAGCAGGCGCACAAAATTCCTTCCTGGTTGAAGGCGACGGCATGCGCAACCAAGGTTAATGCCAGCTTTCTGCATCGCCTCGCTGCATTCCGCGGGGCTGATGTTTAGCCGATGTCGATCGATTTAGGATGCGATAAAATTTGGAATATTTCCCGTCGATACCGGACCGAAATGGGTTTGTTGACCGGCGGTAAGCGATCGTGACGCGAGGCTCGCAGCCGGTATCCGTTACTTCGGCATCCCATAAAGATCTAGATCTACACGGCGGAAGAAGGTGGTTGCGATTACCGTACACGGCCACATTTCCACAGGCGCATTGGCCCGCGATGTGGGTGCATGTTTGTCACCGCCAGGTGGCGATGTGGAGTGTGGAGTTTTGTAAGCATTTGTACGATAATGTGCTCTATGTGCTCTCTGTGATACTTGCACACGGGCTGGAGAACAAAGCGATGTAAGTATTCGGTGGAATTTGTTACGTTCACACTGCGTTCGGTTGCCACGAACATGGCCCCCAGTAGGTTTGCATGGGCCTTTGACGTTCCTGGCACACTGTACACGCTGTTCCTGCTGGGTTAATTGAAATCCGAACCCCGCGCGTCTAACGAAGTGTCAACCTCCGGCTTCACGCACAACTTCAAACGCGGGCCCTGCAAAACTCGCGCTGTAAGATAAATAAATTCGATAGCAAATGAGCCGCGCTTCGCGCAAATAAATAACTAAACGACGCTCAACACGACGATCGCACGGTGTCGGTGAAATAATCCGACACGAGCGCAAATATAAAATCATGATCGTGAAACGCACACCCGCGCCAAAACGCGCCATTCGTTACGCGCCGAACCAGGGCAGGGGAAGCATCTCGACTCTCGGACTCTCTGACAGATCGACCGGCGTCGGGTGGGACCACACACCGCAGCAAAACGGCGCGTATAAACATACGCTTCCGATGACTGACTCGAAGGGGGTTCGGAAAAACACGCACGATTCTGATCTGATTTACGGCGACGGAACCGAGTGCCGCATTATATCACTTTTGCGATTTTGTTTTTCCACGGAAGTATCTATTTTTTCTAGTCGAAGCGTGCTAATAGAAAAGCGTTCGCGGGTTCTTCAAGGAGCGTGTGTCTCGGGTGTGTTGCTTAGAAAAATATCACCATAGAATCGCTGGACCTGGGTGGTCCGAATATAGGGGCTGCCATGAAATTTGAGAGACGTGAATTGGTTGAAGAATATACTTTACTAACGAGAAGGATGTGCCGGAAACATCAGGATAAATGCCCATTTAGTGTGCATGAATTGTTTACTTCCTGATGATATTTTAGATTTTAAGATTTTAAGATTTTAATTTCAATTTATATTTGATTATTTCTTGCAATAGAGTATATTCCTTTAAAATAAAATAGTAAAAAGTATAAGACAATGAATTACAGTCGGTTTTCGACTTACGCGGATAATGGGGACCGGAGAAATCCGCGTATCTCGAGTTTCCGCGTATCTCGAATTTTGCTTGACATGTCGTTTATACATGATATTGAAAGATTGAATTCTTGAGTGTATGTTTGAAAAGACATTCAAAATTTGAATTTGCCGTTAAACTTCCATACAGTGTAAATTTATTGGAAT